>PVKE010000159.1:0-192331 GCA_004027555.1 Craseonycteris thonglongyai | reverse complement strand
AGATTACCTACCTCGCTTTTAGTTCATTTAAAATCGAATATATCAAAACACTGTGATCCTAGCTAACCGTCACGACCCGATCAGTCCAGCAACCGCAATCAAAACGGCAACTTGGCGTCTCCCGGTTGGGTGGAGGAGAGTTTAAAGAGCGCAGCGGCTAAACAAGACGCGACATGTACAAAGGCGAAAGCTAGGGAAACACTTATACATACGCTATCGCAAACATACCAACGAATATAAGAAACCTGTGTAGATACTCAAACAATATTTTTAAATTCTAAGAAATGTGTAAAAATAAATTATAGTTTTACTTAGTGTTTATGAAAAGCTTCTGATGCAGTCAAATAATGGCGGGCGCACACAAATCGGGCCGTGGGTGCCATGGCACGGGGTTGGGAATCCCTGTATTAGAAGGATGTCACAGGTCCTGACTACACTGAAGGGCGGGGGGTGTTGCACAAGGGATACCAAGAGAGGATCATTGGGAGGCCAATTTTTAGAGTCCCCTACAGTGCCTAACACAGAGCAAAGAATTGTTTAATTGCACACACGCAACCTTCAAGAAGCAGCTGTGTGCACAGAACCTCAGAAAGGCCAGCAAACTGGAGGGGCCAGGTACCTCTGAAAGCAGCGGCATGGCCAGAACAGAAAACAGCAGTTACCATCTTTCAAAGGAGCAGTTAGACCCCCTGAACCCAGGCCTTCCCCAATCCTCATCACCCACGTAACTATTTCTCTTCTAAACTTACAGAAGACAGTAGGTCTATGCTCTGGATTCAGGGACCCAAAGCAAAACCGAGGGAAGTGGTGAGGTGCCGTTCTGAAAATGGGGATTCTAGGAAAATGGTATACCGGACAGCAACGTCCCCCAGTTTCCTCTCTCCCTTCCACTCCAAGAGTTGCATGTTTCCGGCAGAAACGTTCCCCTTGAAACTAACCAGCCCATGAAAAAAGCTTCTCACAACACCGTTATTTGAGGGTCCCCATCAGAATCACATTACAGGGAAAGCTGGGATGGCTCAGCAGGTTAAGAGCTCGCTTTGAAGCCCCGGCCCAGGTGGACACATATGCTGAACTGGGGTGTGCCCCCAGTTCATTTCTTGCCGGGACCTATGTGGGAGGCTCCGAGCCCAGTTCCTGCCCTGTGCAGCCTTGTGCCCACCTGTGGAGTGAAACTATATGGAAAACTAATGCTGTCAACTATGGAGACTGCTCTGGGCCCTCCCCTTCTCTCTGTATCTCTCTGTCTCTGTTTCTCTCTGTCAAAAATCAATAAAATAAATCTTAAAAAAAGAATCACATTACAGTGAAGCCCATAAATCAACACATCCCACCCATGCCCAGAGGACTTCCAGCATGTTGGTGTCTCATCGTAAGTATGAGCCAAGGGTCCTTAGACATTGTGAAGAGCCTCCAACACGAAAGGCAGGACTACAACCAAGAGGAACCAAAATGGACCCAGAGAAAAATTCAATATAAGGAGCAAACAAAAAATGGAGAGTATCTACAATCAATACCTTCAATGAAATAATAGAACGTAAAGAACATATCAAGTAAGAAGTGAAAGCTACAAAGCAAAGCAAGAGCTCTAAGAAATTAATAAAAGGAAAACAAGAGTAAAAAATTCAATAGATGTTTGTAAGATTATGTTGAAAACAGTCTAGAACAGCAGTCCTCACAGTGTGGTTCTCAGATTCCTAAGGGTCCCTGAAGCCCTTTGAGGGGGTTCACAAAGTCAAAATTATTTTCATAATAATACTAAAATCATCTCTAGGCCTTTTGGCTAAGATCAAGTGTAGTGCTAAGCCATCATTGCTGTCCTCCTGCACTGACATTTCCATCGATGGTGCAAGAGTGTGCATGAAACTCCTGGTGTCATAACAGAAATCAAGGCGGTGGCAGCAAACAGTAGTAATAGTCACTATATTCTCCACCACCACATGCTCAAAGTAAAAATAAATGGCAAGAAATTTTTTCCTGAAAATGAACAAAGTAAACCTTTCAATTCAAGGAAAATGACTGGTAATGTTTGTTACTAACAATAAAATTTGAGGTTTCAAGCAAATTACAATGTTAGGAAACTTATCCACTGCCAGAAACTTGAGAGTATACTTTTCTGTTGAGATCAGTGGTGATATTTACAAATCTAATTGTTTGATATTATATAAAGAAATGAGCGGGGATTCTGGGATGGCTTAATGGGTTGAGCGCTCATCTTGCAGTCCTGAGGTCTAAGGATCCTATCCCAGCCCCAGCCCATGCAGACCCATATGCTGAACTGGGGTGTGCCCCCAGTTTGGTTCTCACCAGGGTGAGCTTCCCATGTGGGAGACCCCCGAGTCGGCTCCCACCCCAGGCCTACTTCCCATGCAAGAGGTCCCAGCTTGAGGGGGAGTACCTCCCATGTGGGAGGCCCCTGCCCAGTTCCTGTCCTGCACAGACCCGTGCCCACCTGTGGAGTAAACCTATACGGAAAACTGATGACTTACAACTATGAAGACTAGTCTGGGCCCTCCCCCTTCTCTCTCTCTCTCTTTCTCTCTTTGTGTCAGAAACAATAAAAATAAATCCTTAAAGAAATGAGTTAACATTTTAAAGATTTGTATAACTCGATGAACCAATATTTGCCAAATAAAATCAGGCATAGGTAAAATTCACTCAAAGTACAAGATGGACAAGTGGATTTTAATGTAACAGAGAACAAAGAATTCACCAATGAGGTTTCAGATTCCAAACTAACCATTAAGAACTTAGCATTGTAGAGTTCCAGTGTACTATCAAAGAAGAGTATCCACAGTTATCTGAAAAGGCAATTAAAACCACTCCTCTCTTTTCCAATTACACATCTCAATAAAACCAGACTTTCTTCATATACTTCAACCAAAACAATGTAACACAACTGATCAAATGCAAAAACAGATGAGAATATAGCTATCTCTCTTAAGACACACATTAAAAAGAATGGCAAAGGGGATGCTGGAATAGCTCAGCTATTGAGCACTTGTCTCACAATCATGAGGTCCAGGGTTCAATTCCTGACCCCAGCCCATGTAGCCCCATATGCTGAACTGCAGTGCAACTGGTAACTACCGAGCCCAGTGATGAAGGTGCTCACCTCCCATATGGGAGGCCCCAGTTTGGTTCCCACCCCATGCAGCCCCACATCCTATGTAGAATGAAACCATGTCACAACTAATGATGTACAACTATGGAGACTGCTCTGGGTCCTCCCCTCTTCTCTCTCTCTCTCTCTTCTTCTTTCAAACAATAGAAATAAATCTTTTAAAAAAGAGAGAGAATGACAAAAAAAATAAAACAATGTCACTCTTTTCACTAAATTTTTGCTTTGAAAAAATATATTTAGGGAAAAGCCGGGACGGCTCAGCGGGTTGAGCGCTCACTTTGAGGCCACGAGGACTGAGGATCGAATCCCGGCTCCGGCCCAGGCAGGACCCACATGCTGAACTGGGGAGTTCCCACAGTTCGGTTCTCTAGCTGTCTCTGTCTCTGTCTCTCTCTCTATCTGTCAAAAGTAAAATAAAAATAAATATGCACTGAAGATAAAATAATTACTCTCTATAAATATAAAAAGATATAAAATATATATATATATATTTATATTTTTATAAATTATTTGTGTCAACATGTAATGGCTTTATTATTTTTAATAAATTAATTTTTTTAATTTCTGTTCTAATTTCTAATATGGTGAATATCAATAGGTATAATCTATATAAACAAAAGCTCTTTGGGATTTTCAGTGCTCTTAAGAGTGTCAACAGATCATGAGATTAAAATGGAACATGAGACCAAAAGGTTTGAGATCTGTTGGATTGGAAAGTGAAACAACAAAAAGATGAAAATTAGAAGATAAGGTTAATTAGAGAATCAGTTTAGGAGGTTCAACGTTAAAAAAAAAAATCAGAAAGGAGAGAATGGATGGAGGGTAGACATTTTTATCAAATAAATAAGATAAAGCAATGAAATTCAAGGTAGGGGAAGCCAGGATGGCTCAGTGAGTTGAGTACTCACTTTGCAAACCCAGGTTCCGAAGATCAAATCCTGGCCCCAGCCCCGGCCCATGTGGAACCATTTGCTGAACTGGAGTGTGCCCCCAGTTCTTGCCAGGGCCCATGCGAGAGCTGTGGAGTGAAAATATATCAAACACTACAGATGTACAACTATGGAGATGGCTCTGGGCCCACCCCCTTCTCTCTGTCTGTCTCTCTCTGTCAAAAAAAAAGGCAATTTTAGATAGATAGATAGATAGATAGATAGATAGATAGATAGATAGATAGATAGATAGATAGATAGATAGATAGAACGAACACATCCCTAGAGCTGAAGTTTCTAGATTTAAAAGTATCCACCAAGTGCCCAAAATAATGCATTTTTAAAATCACATTAAGCAATGGAAATGTGACATTTAAGTACCTGCTGATAAAGAGACCACCCTCAAAGGGACAATCCTCAGAGCTTCTGAGAGGAAGAAAGCAGGGAAAAGGATCTTAACACAGGGGGTATGGGATCTGTCACGTTCTAAGAATTAGGACACAAAATAACACCTGACTTCTCAATAGTAACAAGAGAAGTTTGAATACAATAGAACAATGCTGCCAAATTTCTAAGGGAAAGCAATTTCAACCTAGAATTTTATATTCAGCCAAATTATTGGGCAAGTATAAAATTCGAACAGAGATATTTTCAGACATGCAAGACTTCAATACTTGCCTCTCATGTACCATTTCTCAGGAAGAGACTGGAATGCATGATCCTTGAAAGTGAAAGAGAGAGACAGACAGACATAGACATGGGACTCAGAAGACAGGAGACCCCACAGCATTCCCTGGATGATGGGGAAGGAAGGACACAAATCAGCCACAATCCTGGAGAGCAACAACCGTGCAGACTGATGGAAAAGAGAAAATAAAGGTTATCTTGATGCACATGAACATACTCAGAAAATATGTCCAGTTTAGTCAGAGAATAGGAGGATCAATAACAGAAAACAAGCAAATAATAAAGCAAATCAGTTAATGGAATTGTCATTCCAAGGAAACCAAAAAGTCTATTAGGGAAGAAAAAATGATCACAGCACAGTCCAACGGTATCTGTACAGGCTGGTGGATATTTATACCATTAGAACCCGGTATTGCCATGTTTCAGAAAGACTGAGAAAAAGGAAGTATATGCGGCTGTCCAGAAAAACAATCCAGGTACAAATGCCTCTATGTTTCATACTGCATGGCTGATACTTTCCAGACAGTCCTCGCATGGGCGTCTGTTGGATCAGAAAGAAGCTGGAATAGGAATATGTAATCCCCATCTTCCATAACTGAAAGTCAAAAAATAAGAAAGCTGAAAACTCAAAACAAAAACAAGGAAAAGGTAATATAAGCATGTTATTTAGAAATATGGTAAACACCAAAAGAATTGAACAACTCAAAGAATTCAAAACAGTTACCTCCAGAAAGTAGAAACCAGGGGTGGGAGGCAAGGGGCACGGGTCTGCTGCTTTTCATTATAAGCTTATTACTGGTTGGCCAGGAGTATGTATTCCTTCGGTAAAAATAAAAGTTAAATTAAAAACTACCCAGGCACCAAGAGAGCCAAACTCCCGTCCTCTCAGTCTCAGCCTAATAAACATTCCTTGAATTTTTACTTGCCTCTATCCCGTAAGTCCCAACCAGTTTTAAGTACCAAACATGCTAAGATTTGGGGGTGCAGGAAGTTTGAGTCCCTCTATCCAAATGGGTTACCTCACTCTCTTGTGGCTGATACTAAGGCCACCCCAATAAGCCCTGTCATCATCATCACCAGTCATTGGATAGCAACACGGGGCCTGGTTCACAGGAAGTGCTTTGTGAGCATTACATCACCCAGTGAGCCAGGCGCTATCATTTGTCACCTTTGTCCAGATGAGCCCTGGGCTCAGACGCGCTAAACCGCATGGCCTCCTCCCTGGGGTTAGGAAGTTGCAGAGCAGGGAAGTGAATGGAGGTGCTCAGCGGGTCTATCAAACCCACGTTGTACTTGCCCCTGGCTCCTCGAGGCTTCTGCACCTCCAACACCCAAACCTCAGGACAGTTTTAGAGGTCTGCCCATCACCCCAGATACCATCAACTTCACACGTGTTTAGGGAAAGCTGAGACATGGTCCCACTGGAGCTTCACTGGGGTGAGAGAAAAGGCGATAGGGACACGCATCATCAGCCTCATCCGAAAGAGGAAGAAACAGGCAAGGGAGAAGGAACTTGCCTGAAGCCACATAACAGGCACCCAGGGGCCTCACTCCCCTCTGGCATGCCTTCTGCTACACCCCACGCAGTCCCTTTCCTTGTCCTCGTCCAGGCACTGGGGTTGGCCTATTTGCAAGGAGGCAGAACTATGCATGGGTTTCCAAAGTCCTGCTTTGACTTTACTCTTCAAGAAAATGGTGGCAAGTGGATGCAAAACAGACACTGTAACACGCGGTGGGTTGTCATGAGGGGAGGGCACTGGAGCTTGGCTGCAGGGGCCAGGGCTGAGGTCCAGGGGTCAAGACAGCCAGGCTTGGGGAGTCTGCCATGGGGAAGCCCAAGAGGACGGCCACTTGGGTGTCAAAGTGACCCACCGGCTTTGAGGGAAACCCTTGGCTTCCCAGGAAGGTCCAGAGCTGCTGCTGGAGACTAAAGTGGAGCCATGGACATGGGGAGGGCACAGAGGAAGACCAGCATGCCCATGGCAAGCACTGCATCATTTCTCCTCCACGCTACCACACAGGGCCCACAAGGAAACCAATTTCCCCAATGCTGGTTAAGTTAAACTGTGCGAGAATCATGCTGCCCAAGTCTTTCCTGAGGCTGAAGACACATCACACACAGGGCTGGGCACAGAAAGGACACTGGTGGATGCCTGCTAAATGAATCTGCAAACCCACAAAGCCAGCCTCTGCCCTGGATGGCAGCAAGTTGGCTCTGCCCACAGTGTGGGAGGTCTGGCTTCTTTCTAAAAACAAGGAAGTGATTCCATGGATACCGGTGAGTCTTCTTCCCTTCTATCAGGGCATGAATGGTAAGTTCTCAGAGCCAAAGACCTTCTGCGAAGGGTTCCCACTCCCCCAGTAGAAGCCCACAGCTTGTCACTTGGCATCCCTGCTCCTCAGAGTGTGGTCCCCCAACCCACAGCAGCAGAGGCACGGGGGACCTTGTGAGAGACGCCAGTTTCCAAGACCCACCCCAGACCTAATGAATCAGAAGCTGAAGGTGGGTGGGGCCCAGAAATCTGTTTTGACAAGCTGCAGGTGATTGTGATAAAGCTAGTTTGAGAACCAGTGCTGTGGATAAAATCCCCCAAATAAGGCCCCTGTACAAAGCAGGCTTCTTCCTCCACCCTCCCCCAAAAATAATAATAAAACAGCGGATGTCATACATCACTCATCATCAGCATCAACTTCCTCCAAAAGCTTTTATGCAGCATCTGTTCTAAGCATATCTATATAATCTATATCTACATAGATATATAAATGTACATAATATATAAGAAAAGGGGGGAATACAAACAAGCTCCTAACTTGTTACAGTTACGTGTGTTTCTTTGTGAGTCTTTCACACCTACTCCCTTGGGTCTTCTAACCTGCTTGACCATGGCCCTCCCCTGGGGGTTTGCTCACAGGGTTGTCCAGTCCACTCTGCGTGAGCTGGGAGCTAAGAGAGCCACCGTCTGGCTGAGTTCACAGCCCGGCCCCTGGGGCCTTTCCAAGACTCGTCTGAAACCCCTACCCCAGGACCTTCTAGCCTTCCTTCCTGGGCATTTCTTGCTTCACGCCTTGCCTTCTTTCTGCTCTAGGAGAATGCTCTCACAGGCACTGTGAAATGGCTGAGCGTGTTCCTCCTGCCCGCTCCCATGGGCAGCCTCTGATTGGGCCTCCACATCTGGTTCCTCCCTCTTCTCCTCCCCTGCTAACCGCAGCCGATCAGCTCCAAGACGCTCATGGCTCAGTGCACCTCGTTGCTCAGGGCGCAGCACTGTGCTTCCTTGTTCCCCGTGTCACACATGAATCAGTTGCGGGCCACGGGAATTTAGGGACTCAGCCCAGCCAGTGTATCCCAGTGGGGTCCCCCAGGGGCATGCCACAGGCAAGCCCAGCTGGAGACCTGGGCCTGCAACACGGACCCCTCTGAAAGCCTCATGAAAGCATTCCAGGATGTAATAAACCCGTCAGGCCCTGGCTAATTTATATCTAAGTGGATGATTTCCCATTTTTCAGAATGTAAATGTTTAGATTGCAGCATTCCCCTGCCTCGGCATCCGGGGTCCTGGCACGTAAGTGGTGAAATCAGCCTACTTTTCCACAGGGAACCTTAGATGGAAGAGCCACCGTGCCAGCATCCACTGGCTGGGAAGAGCGCCCTGCGCTCAACAGCGCATGTGCAAACCTCACCCGTCAGGCAGCACACTAGCGTTTGCTTCATGTCAAGAAGTCTCACTCGCGCTGTTACAGGGAGCAGGAGCAATGGAGTTCCCCAAGTCAGGACCTCAGAGCCGAGACAGCAACTCAGTAACCAGGTATTCCAAGACGTCGTTCCTTTTATACTTCTTTCTGAAACGTTCCTCATTTGCTCTGGCCTCAAATACGTTTTATTAGATCTTTGCACTGTATAAACAGGCAAGAAAAGTAGATTAGTGGGAATAAATATAACACAACAATCCAAGGAAACAGCCCAGTTTGGCTGACCGAGCCCACAGCCTGTTCTGTCCTGGGCTGCGTGTGCTAACCCATGAGACCCTGCCAGCTGACACCCTGGGTGGTCCCATAAAGGCCGTCGTCCTCAGGAAGAGAAGCCCCACCATGGGAGCCATGAGCCCAGGAAACCAGTCATGTCTCTTCGGGTTCTAGACATAGGACAACCAGTTCCCCAAGACCAAGGGAACTCCAGGCAAGAGCCTCTATGAGAAACCACTGGCATTCAAGGACTTCAACCAAGACACACCCATCATCCTGGCACCATGTCCCATAGACTGGTGTTGATTAGTGCACGTGTGAGCCCTACAAGCCATTCTGCCTTTCTCTTTCTTCACTGTCAAAGTGAGGCGGAGAACGTCTGACTGTCCCCACCTGCAAAAACGCTGTGAGAAGACCAGAAATGCTGCAGGGGAGGACCTGAGCGTCCTAGCAGGAACTGCGTGACCCATCCAAGAAGGCAGCAGGCAGTGGAGCTTCAGGGCATTGGCTCTGACGTGAGTCATGGCGCCCGGTTCCAGTCCATCTCCGGGCTATGTGTCCTTGGCCAAGTCCCCTCACCTTTCTGAGCCTCAGCTTATGCTACCATATCAATCTCCTAGGTTGTGACGAATAATTAATATGTATTGAGTATTTATTGTCCTAATCCAAGGGGCAGCCAGGTGAGATCGCCTGAGAGTAGACAGCACACCTGGCTGAATGACCCACTCCCGTGAGTGCTGATGGCAGAAGGTGCTCAGGCAGTGTTTGTGAGAATGAGTTCCAACGTGGGAGACCTGCCGTGCCTGGCTGGGCTGGCCAGAAAGTAGACACAAAACAGCAACAGGACCTGACCCACCCAGAGGGCCAGGACGCAGCCTGGGGCTCTCAGCTGGAACCAGTACCTCCCTTTATCAGGAGTGGCAGCAGCAGATGGTTGATGTAATCATTCCTATCACCTGGGCAACCACGATACCCCGCACCTGTCCTGAGGACCCATGGAAAATGTGGAGTCAAGCCCATTCAGGGCTGCCCCTTCACAGTCATGGTGCCTGAGCTTCGCCAAGTCTCCTGAGGGCAGGGCTTTCAGGCTAATGCTCCAAAGTGAGCTGAAGCTCCATCCCAGCTTTGCCCCAGATCTGAAGCTCACTGGAGGCTGGCCATGGTGCCAAGGGACCTCCTTCCATCTCAGGGCTCTGCAAACCAGGCCTTGCCCAGCTTCCTGCTCAGCCCCATTTCCCTTCGTGGTCTAGACCGAGGGAACAAAGGATTAGCAAGGACCCCTCCCTGTTGCCCCAACCCAATCAGTCAGTCCCTGTGACTGTCTGGCCAGCACTCTCTGGCCAACTGTGACCATGCAGTAAAAGCCCTCCCTGCTCCACTATGGGGCAGCCAGTCAAGAAGTTTTATTCCATTAATTTTCATCCTCGTAATTGGAAGCAGTTCTCCTCGGTGCTCCTGTAGGATTTAATGAGCTACATAACGTCACATTTCCCACTGAGGCAGCTTAAACGTGTATTGCACCCCAGGGATGCTGTCACCCCATTCTGGCCCACGGATAGGCACCAAGCTGCCGTGGGCCATAGCCTCCTTCCTGGTGTCCAGCCTCCTCAGAGCAAGGCCAGAGCCCCAGCCTCCACAGGGGCCTCAGACAAACCCCTTGGTGAAAAGCAGAATAGAATCCTCTTTGGACCCATGTCTACACTAAAGGGTAATAAAGGCCTTTATGTGCCTATAAAGCAAAATTCCTGCAAAGCCTTTCCATCTCAACATGCCACGTGCAATAAAATGACTGCTGCTCAACACAGCCCTTCACGTGCCAAGGTCTACCCACACACACACACAGGTGACACTCATAGCCACCTGACCTATGTATGCACGGGGGTTCAAATCTCACCCCTGGTATCTATCGGCTGAGTAACACAGGCCTGTCACTTCATGGCATCGAGCCTTATCTCCCACCTCTGGAACATGGGATGGCAGTAGCACCTAATTCACCAAATGGCTGTGAAAACCCAATTTGAATGTATTCATTCATTCAATCAGTGAACAATCACCTACTGAGTCCCGACCCTGTGCCAAGCCTGTCCTGAGCTCAGGAATCACATATGAATTGACAAGACCCATGCCCTCATGGCACATCCATTCTGGCAGCAAGTAACACGTGGATGAACTTAAATTTCAGATACCACAAAGAGCCATAAACCCAGTGGGACAGGCAGCCATCGCAGCACTGGGAGGGCTAATTCAGACTGATGATTGGGGTCAAACGCATTCCTGTATGTGAGCACCCTATAGCTAGAAAACATCTACTATAATAGACTGTGTTAATATATTAAGAATTATACATGATAACTAGTTACGGTATTGGATGCGGTATTAGCCTATGTCACACCCAACTGTGAGGTGCCCGCAAGACCCCAAAGCTCAGACAGCCTCACAGGGTCTGTCAAAGACACTTCTGGGGGACTCAGCCTGGAGACACATTACATCCTCTGTCCCCAATCCTCCTGTCTCTTCTCAGAGTGAGTCTGTGACCGCCCTGCCCCCCCATAAGGGCCAGGACCTCATCTGTCCTGCCCGGTGACCAGCACACAACAGGTGCTCTGAATGGGTGACAAAGCAAAGCAGGATTCAAGAGATGCTTCAAATGCTGCCCGGCCCCAAAACAGACCCACCTTGAACGCAGGGGCAGAGGGAAGGAACCCCCTTTTGTACGTTATCAACAGTAACACCTCTCTATTTCCCGCTCTGCCAGAACCATGTACCCCACCTCAAATACCATCTCAGTCAGTCCTTCAGCCACCACTCCCCAGCAACCAGGGCCGCGGGCCAGACCACTCACCCCATCCAGCAGCTGAGACAGCAGAGGGCCAGCGAGGTCCCCCAGCGGTCCCACGGGCGTCCAGCCTGTCCCAAGAAAGAAGGCTTGGTCATCCACATCTCACCTCCCGCAGGACCAGACAAGTTCAAAGGACCAAGACATATGACTGGCTTCCCGCGGTGTGCTGGGCCCTCAGCTGGCACCACAACTGGCATGGGGACATTCCGCCAGCATCCACTGCACCTGCCCTACATTAGCACCACAGGGTGCCCTCTGTGAGAAGCTGTGCACAGCAAGGGTTTGCTGCAAGCAGGCGGAGAGCAAGCAAATGCTGCAGAGGTGGAAGAGAGGGATGGTTAGGGGCCTGGGGAGGTCAGGCTGGAGGCGGAAAGAGTAGAAGAACAGGGTCAAGGTTAAGATGGAAATGGAGGTCCTGGGGCCAAGGCCTAATCATGCAGGACACATGCATTCAACAGTTAGCCCAGAGTGAACCCGCCAGGCGAGAGGGCAGCGGTCTTTCCCGAAGCCATAGCTGGGCGACTGAGTCCCCAGGGTCAAGAACAGCTTTGCGTAGAGCCTGGGGCATGTGGCCCATGGAGGTGCTTAGCAAAGCGCCCTGTCATATGCCAGCCAGCTGCCATCTTGGGGCACCTCTTCCTCCACCTGCCCTAGAGACTGCTCAGAAAGCCAGAGCCAAGTACAGGACTGCAGGGGGCCATCCATCTGCCAGGGGGACCCTGAGCCCTTTGAGAACAGGGTGGCTGCTTCCCTCAGGAAGCCCCACCAGGGCACAGGAGAGTGGAGACTCCAGAGGGCGCAGGGCTGGGACATGGCACGTCCCTGCTCGGGCTGCCCACACTGCTGCAGAGGACATGAAGCCATGTCTTCACACCCCACATGGGCCGGCCGGCCTTCCACTCCCATCCGCAGTGCTCCCAGCAGCTGGACAAAGATGTTCAGTCCCACCTTCCAGTGAGGTCAGGGCATGGGCACCCATCAGGCCCGGGACACTCCAACCACACCCTTGGCACCTGGGACACACCTGGGGCCCTAACACTTCAACTCAGCCCCTTGGCAGCTACCTCATGTCCCATTGACTCCAGACGCCAGCCTGCAGGGGCCCAGTAAAAGCTCTGACAGGGCGCTGGAAAGTCTGACACCCTCGCCTTCTCCCTGGAATAAAAGGGGGTAGGGATTGTGCCAGCTCTGCTCACACACCTTCAGGGCTAGAAAGTGGCCCCAAGGTGGCCTGGTTCCTAGCTGGCCACTCTGATAAGCACACAGTTCCTCCTCCCAGTGAGTTGACATCAGTCTGTGCACAGCTTCCATGGCACCATCTGGGCCTTGCCCTCCGAGGACACACTCAGACCGCCTCCTCTCCAACCTGCGCGCCCTGCCGCTTCCTGAGGATGCCAAGTCCCTCATCATCAGTAACCACTGACCGGGCAGCAGCCACGTGCCGGGCAGCGAGGGAGGAGACTGAGAAGAGAGAAGAGCCCAGCCCTGCCCGTCTGGTAGGAAGTGAATGAGAAGGCAACTCGGGTCTGCGAGATAAATGCTCCCACAAAGCTGGGCCAAGAACGGCGGGAGCACAAAGGAGGGAGCCGCCACCTTTCAGCGATCAACGACGGCTTCCCAGAGCAGGCCACGCTCAGAGCAGACCTGAAGTCACTGGAGGAAGTCACCACGTGGGAAAGAGCCAGGCCAGGAGAAAAGCAGGTGCCCAGCAAGGCCCCACGCCCCTCACATCTTCCCACCCGCGTGTTCATCGAGTACGCGCAGGCCTCCATGGGCCAGCACTGTGGTGCATGCCGGCTGCACAGACATGAACATGACAGCTGGGGTCCTGGCCTCCAGGGAGCTGACTTCAGAGACGGAGGCAGACCATGAGCAAGTGAACAGCATGAGAGGTGCTAAGACAGGCAAACGTGGCCATGTAATAAAGTGACGCTGCAGGTGGCAGCAGCCCTTCAGATTGGGTGGCCATCTCTCTGAGAGGTGATCTTTGAGCTAGCCCTGAATGACAGGGAGTATTTTTTTTTACATAAAAAATCTGGGGAAATCGTGCTTTAATCAGAGGAAAGTGGAGGTGCAAAGGATCTGAGGTGGGTGTAAGAGTGGCTAGTTCAAATAACAAGGAAAGGCCAGTGTAGTTGGTACTTGGTGAGCAAGAAGCTGCTGTGAAAAAGCCATCTGCTACCTTTGGAAGAGCTTCGGTTCTGATTCTAGGCCAGGCATGGGATTTCTCCTTCCCCATCCTATTTTTCCCTCTCGTGTCCTCAGGATGGGCTAGGTTATGCTGCAGCGACGAACAAGCCCGATCTCAATGGCTTAAGCCCTCACAGGGCTACTTCCTCTTCACACTACACACCCAGCTGAGGTTTCTGCCCTGCCTGTCCTCACTCTGGGCCCTGAGCAGACAGATCGGCCGCTCTCTGGAATTATGTGCCAGAGGGAGAGAAACCCAGGCTGGTCACATGCTGGGTGCTTGCACAACCACCCTGAACATCAAGGGGACAGGGAAGCACAGTCCCACCACATGGCTAGAGGGAGAACCAGAAATGCTTGGTAGGCAGGACTTAGGACGACCATAGCAAGTGCCAGTTGACTAGATGGAATCCTGGGGTCAATGGTAAAACAGGCCCGTAAGTGGTAGGAGCATCGCCACTGACTGACCGGTCCTGAAGGCGCTAATGAGAGCAAAGACTCAACTTGGTGGTGGGAGCGTAAGGGGGTCTTACAACATGCATCTCTTCCCTGGCCACCCTGCAGTGAGCCTTCTTTTGATTGGGTCTTTTTTTTTTTTTTTAGGATTTATTTTATTGTTTTTGACAGAGACAGACAGACAGAGAGAAGAGGGAGGGCAGAGAGCAGTCTCCATAGTTGCACATCATCAGTTTTCGACATGGTTTCATTCCACACAGGTGGGCGGGGGCCTCCCGCATGGGAGGCATGCCCCCTCAAGCCAGGGGCTGAACCAGGGGGCAAGAACCGAACTGGGGGCCTCCCGTATGAGAAGCACACCCCAGTTCAGCATTTGGGTCTGCACAGGCTGGGGCCAGGATTTGATCCTTTGTCTCCAGGGCTGCAAAACAAACTCTTAACCTGCTGAGCCATCCCGGCTTCCCCAGTGACTGGTTCTTCTGTTGCGATGTAATCCAGTCACAAGAAGCCACCCACGAGGCCATGCATGTATCAGATCCAGGTCATCTGACCTCTCTCTGGTGCCCAGATCAGCCTCCACATGCATTGTGCAAATCCCTTAGTGAGGCAGAAGGGGGTCTAAAGCCGCAGCCTGGAATTAGAAAGGCCTCTTATTTCCCCAGTCTCAGACACCAGATTTCCTCCCTTTGCTCTTCTCCCCCTCTGCATGGGCCACCAAGGAGAGGACCTCAAATTCTGATGCAACCATGGTGCCTCTGGGTGAGGCCAAGAAGCTTCCAAAACTATAAAGATGTCCAAACATTGGCCCAGCTTCCTACAAACAGACATAAACTGCCTCACTCACATCCGGGCCCACCACACCCCTCCTCAGAGCCTCAGGCGGCCCATCACTCCACGGTGGTGGAAGTGGGGACAGGAGAGAGGGACTCAGCCACAGCCCACCCCAGCTTCCCCATGGCTTCAGGGGCAGGGGTGCCTTTGATGGGACCTACCTTCAGCCCTCGGTGAAGCGGTGACAGCCCGCACACTAGAGTCAACACCAAGCCACCCAATCCAGTTATTTTTCATCTGTTTGCTTATCCCATTTCAAGCTCACTCTGTGGCACTACTTGTTATCATAACAGAGAGCACCTGGATGTGTCTCGGAAAAGCAACAAACATGCTTTGGAGAACGCCCGGGGCTGCCACGAGCTCCAACCGTGTTTCTAGCCTGGTGCCCGGTTGCAACAAAGCAGATTCCTTTCATCCCTTCACATGAAAGGCCTAATCCAGATAAGCCAGCCAACAATGGCTGCCCGGCCTCCCAAGACCTCCCTTCCCCTTTGCCACCTCTGTGTCTGGTGACAGGACTCACACCCGGTGACTTCAGTCTGGCACAGAGCTGAACACAGGTACTGGCCAAACACCAGGTCTCAGGACTGTCAACGATTTCCCTCCCATGTGTCAGCCACAGGCTAACCTGTATACCAACAGCCAGAGCAGCTGGGGATCAGGACAGTCTTGAAGGGCAGGTAAGTGAGTGACATGGTCATCAGGCCAGGAAGGCACAATAATCACCCTGGTCCATCCCAGAGAGGCCACAGACAGCTGCAGCAGGGCCAGCCTTCTGCTGCCACGGCTGGGTGTTACAGGCCACACCGCCCCAGCTGGGGAGAAGGGCGGGACAGGTGCTCTGGTGGCTAACCCAGTGATGTCCTCACCTGATCTGACTCCTGCGGGGTTCCAAGACCCAAGCTCACTCCCTCAGCATGACGTCCATCCTCACTGCCACCACCCTCCCAATGGCTCCCATCAGCTAAGCACTCACTAAGCCCCAGACCCTGTGCTACCAGGGTCTGCAGACAGTGCCTGAAGTGATGCCCAGGGTAACCCTTATCACCATCACCACATGAGCTTGGTGAAACCACCGGCCTTGGTCACCGTCTGGGAAGCAGCAGAACCTGAAGCCATTCTCTATGTCCTGTTCTGTCTGGCTCTCATCTCTGGTTGAAAGAAGAAGAGGCGACAGAGAGCCCACTGGGAACGTCTTCCCACACAGGATTCGTGGCTCCAGCCCCAAGCTCGGGCGGCACCTCTCCACTGAGCACCCACTGCATGCTGGCTGTGCCTGAGGTACTGTGCAGAAGACATGGGAAGAGGAAGCAGCCGCCCCTGCTCTCAGCAAGGCCCAGCTGGCCCGCAGACCTGTCCCTGGCAAAGAGAGAGAGCCCAGAGGCATCAGGTGAAGGGCCTGTCCTCCCCACGCCCACTGTCCTCCCTGGCCTAGACCCTCACCTCCCTGGATTATCTAACCGCCTTTGGAAGAGTCTCCTCTCTTCTGGTCCATCACCACGTGACCAGGTGACGCTCTCTAAGCATGTGACTCTCCGGCTCAAAAACCTTCCATGGTTCTCATCAGCCCCCCATCCACTCATTCACTAGTTACTGAGTGCCCACCCTGTGCCAGGCACTGTGCCAGGAGCTGTGGCTATAGTGGCAGGCAAGATGACAAAGCTTACATCCTAGCTGAGGGGACAACTCTTGCTTTCCAGAGTAAGGTCAGACCCCCAGCATCTAAGGGCACCAGCTCTGCCATCAGACCCACGACTTCAAGTCTCACATCTGCCACTCGCTATGTGTTGGCTGTTATAACTTCAACTACTACTACTGACCCCAAAACAGCGCATGGGCAAAGAGAGCAGGTTAGTGTGGTCAGAGAATGACTCCTTGGCAGTGCCCTTGACCTCACTCTCAAGGGATGTGAGTGTGAAACAAAGAAAGAAGGACCCAGGCCACAGGAATGGATCACACGGAGGCCAAAAAGCACAGAGTAATCGGGAGAGGGCAGATTGGCAGATCTGGGTGGAGACTGAGTTTGAAGAGCAGAAGGCAGGGCCCGCTCACAGTGGTGGGCTTTGTCCCTTATCCCTGCAGGCTTCCAGGTGGGCAGCTCCATACCTAGAACTGTCATGGAGGGGAAGAAGCCAGTCAGGGAGCCATCATGGTCAAGACAGACGAGCTGGGGCGACACTGGGGTCAGGGAGAGTTAGGTGGGAAGTGCTGGGAAGAAGGCAGCACATGCGGAACAGGCGGTAAGGACTGAAAGCTCACAAGGGCAGGAGAGGAAGAGCAGTCCACGCATCAGACGGACATGTGTGGGGCTCACCCACCATATCGGCTTTGCAGCACAGGAAGCTCTGGGCAGCAAGGATACCCCAGCTTAGAGCCTGACAGCTTGGCAAAAAGTGGGGTGTCCCATAAGCGGCCACCCTGGCTCTAAGTCCCAAGGCTGGAGAAGCTCTGAGAGACAACACTCGTCTATTTCCCTGCTTCCAAGTGGCTCTGCCCACCCGTCCAGGCAGGGAGAAGCCTGTCTCCCATTCTTCCCTCGATCTAGAGGGCTGCTCCATTTCTCTGCCACCATGGAAAAATGAAAGCAGGCACCCTTCTCCACATACGACCCCACCAACCCCACTCCAGGTCTTCTTTGCCCCTCTGGACCAGATTGTGTAACTGAGTGGCATTGGTGACAGGCCTCTGGAGGGAGCTGACCTGCAGTGAAGGGAAGGCCCTGCCCCCACTCGCAAAGCACCCTGCTTACACCTGCCGCAGAGCGGCACATGCTTTTAACATTCCAAGGAGAGCTCACCCACACGCATCTGTACCAACGCAAAACAAAACCACAGTGAGCTCCCGATTTTTGTATTTTGGGGTTTTTTTACCAATCAGATTGGCACAGATCAGCATGTTTGCTAATGCTCTGTGCAGGCGCAGATACGGGGAACAAAGCCACTCGCACGTCAGTGAGAGAGGAAATTGGCACAACCTCCTCACAGGGCAATATGACAGAATCACAAACTCGAAAAGGTACACTTTGATTGGCGTTGCCACTTGTGAGAACTTCTCCGACAGCAGCGCATGCTCACCCAGACATTTGCTGCAACAGAATTGCTTATTACAGCGAAGACAGGTCACCACAAAGCCCATCCAAAGGGCCCTGGTCAAGACAACACGTAGCCTGGCTATATGAGAGAATAATATGCAGCCATTAAAAAGAACGAGGCAGCTCTGTGTGAGGTGATGTGCAATGAGTGCCAAGATATGCGGAGCATTAAAAGCAGAAAAAGCAGTGGGCATTGGGACGCACAGAGTACGCTGCTGATTGTGCAAAAGAGAAGAAGGTGTCTGGAGGTACCAAATATATTCACAAGCACTGGCCCCGGAAAGAAGTCCTGACTGAGCACGTCTGGGGGAGGGCCGACAAGATGCACGGGAAACCGTGGCTGCCTCTGGGGAGGGAAGCAGATGGCTGGGAACAGGTGGAGGGAGGCAGTCGCCACTGTCTGCCCTCTTGTGCCACACACCCTTTGACAACTTCACCACACCACCTTAAGGAAATTAATGTGCGAC
The DNA here is from genome assembly GCA_004027555.1 of Craseonycteris thonglongyai. Lineage (NCBI taxonomy): Eukaryota > Metazoa > Chordata > Mammalia > Chiroptera > Craseonycteridae > Craseonycteris > Craseonycteris thonglongyai. The sequence continues at coordinate 173,754 of PVKE010000159.1, read as the reverse complement.
CCCTCTTAGGGGACAGCGTTTCTCGAGCCCGCATCCATCTATGTCGGATCCTTCCCGCCCCACCACGAGATCGCTGACAGCTGCACCCATGTGCTTTCCCGTCAGCCCCAGCACTGTGCCCGGCACATGGGGTGCTTGGGGGAGGGCTGAGCAGCACCAGCACTTCCAGCCCCAGGGTCTCCGCTTCTCACTGGCAAGCGGGCAGAGCTTTCCCTCCCACCCAGGGCACACGGGGAAGGTCGTCAGGCAATGGGCCAGGCCACCGGCCTCCAACGGCCTTGCCCTGCAGTGAGCAGTCCCCACCCCCCAAAGCACACCCCTGGAGGGACCCCGGGGCAGGCATGGCACCTGCACAGTGCCCGCAGCGAGCTGCCTGTGGTCCTGGGAATGGCCTCTGCTGACTAATGTCTGTACATAGTCCCACCCAGGATGAGTCAAGAGCAGGGCAGACAGCACTGTCCACAGGCAGGCCCCACAGCTGTTGAGAAGGGGAGGAAGGCGCAGCCACTGAGAAAGAGGCCCACTCAGGCCCCCCTCGGATCAGGCAACCTCCATCTGCAGGGGCTCCTGTGAGAACCCCAGGCCCTGCCGCTGACACAACCACCTGGATGGGGACGGGGGCCCTGCTCCTTAGCAGCCCCCCAGGCCAGCCCCTCACTCGATCATGGGCCTCTGCTCCACCTAACCACCCTCCACAGGAGCCACCGATTACTCAGCGCCATCATTTATCAAGCCCATGTCCTCCAGCAAGTCGCTGTGACCCAGAGACGGGCCCAGGGCGGCCCCTGCCCATCCGCTCTGGGCACCTGCCTGAGGAGGCAGGCTTTTCCAGACACTCACACCTCCCCCACCACTTAGCGCTGGGCCGTCAGGCGCCAGCACGTGCATTGCTCGTGCCTCAGTCTCCTGCCTATCAAATGGGCTCAGGACACCCCTTTCTCAGCGTTGTTGTGACAGTTGGATGGGCTCATAAACCCAGTGCGCTTAGCACGTGGTCAGAGCTCAATCACTGGCAGCTGCCATCACAACTCCCAGGAGGTCCCTGTCGACTTCGCAGGGGCTTTCCCTGCAGCACACGGGTCTGGGCAGGGAGGGGCAAGAGAAAGTCCAAGGAGAGGAGGGCAGCCCCGCCTGGCCTCGGCTCTGCGAAGCCCAGTAGCGCTCCTCAGTGCACACCTTTGTTTGCTCTCAGTCTCCCCTCCTCTGCCCAGGCCTTTCCAGCCCCAGCCCCTGCTCTCCTCCTGGAGCACAGCGAATCCTTGTCAGCAAACAGCACATTAATTGTTCCTTGGCGGGGTTTCAAGTGATATCACAGAACCGGGCTGCTCAATTTGAGCAAATGGAAAGGAGGAAGGAGGGGTGCCTGGCAACTGGCGCAAGAGCCAGGACGATGGGTAGCTCCAATTACTAATTAATTGACTGCTCAGATGGAACAAATCTGAAACCCCAACAGGTTGGGCGAGCGAGCCCTGGGCTCCCTGCCAGCCCCTTTCATCAGAGGAGAGCAGAGCTCCGGTCTTGGACACCAGCGTGGGTCCTGACACCCACTGTCCAGAGGCTCGAACACAGCTGACCCTGACCTGGCCACCAAGTCCCTGACCATCCACTCAAGCCCTCACTCAGCCAGCACGTGCTGAGCTGCCGTATGCACCACAGGACTGGAAGCTCCAGGGTGGGGGGCGCAACTTGCTCACAGCTGCACCCCAGTCCTAGCGCAGAGCCTGGCAGGAAACAAGACAAGTATACAATGAAGACATGAAAGAGTGAACGAACTACTGACCATCAAGCAGGGCACTCAGTTCCTAGGACACGATACTGAACGAACTCAACACAGGTTCTGACCTCTTGGCACTTCCCTCCTGGTGCCAGCCGTGCTGTTTAGCAAAGAAAAACAATCTTGCAACCACAGGAAGCTCCATGAAGCAGCCCACAAAGGCAAGAGAATGAGGAGAGTGGAGCATATCCCCAACTGGGAGGCCAGGAACCCAGATGCTAACCGTGAGGAGCTCACCACCACCATGTGCCAACCCAGGGTGGTTCCTCCCAGCCCCATACCCCCCGCCCCCACCACAGGCACCCCCCCACCACTCAGCGGTCTCGCCATCCACCTGGTGGGGCCAGGTGTTGACTGGGGAGGATTTCCTGGAGAACTGTACCTCCAGGGCACCGCCCTGCTGCAGTGGGGACAATGCGCATGAGTGGACACACAGGGCCCAGCCATGCCCAGACCAAGTAGGACCCCAAACCACCCCCAGGCACTTTTCTTCGTAGCCAGGACCTGGCGACGTGAGAATAGCCAGACCACCATTCCCAGCTGCAGTCTCTGGACACCTCAGTGCCTGAGTGTCAAGATGTGCTCCCTGCAGCCTACCACCCACCCCCACCGTCCACTTTGCTCCTGGGAATTGAGAAGGACATGTTCCTGAAAGAACGTATTTGGGGAGGGTGGGGCACAGGCCTGGGGCTGAGTCTCGGCTCTGCTCCCTCCTAGCTGTGAGATCGGAGGGAAATTATTGAACCCCTTTGCTGTCAGATAGAATAAAGCTGTCAGCAGAGGGACAGCCACCATGTCACATATACAGAAGTAAAGGCACACAGACCCCAGGAGGGTGACCAATGATGACTTCCATTCCCCTGGCTCCCTTTTCTAGTTATTATTGGGGTGGGGAGTGGGAAACCATCCTGGGCCCCCATTTCTGCTTCTCTATAGGCCTTTCCACCTGTTCTCCCTTCGACCACCCAGTGTGCGGAACCAGCTCCCACCTGCCTCTTCCTTGAACCAGGAACCATGCCACCAGGGTCCAGGGTCCTTTCCCACCCAGAGCTGCCTAATATTTGGAAAGTGGCAAATCATTTTGAAATATGATCTATATTAATATTACTCAGTGATGACTCCAGAATTTCCATAAATCTGACCATGTTCTTAGGAGAAGGGCTAGAAACTTGTCTAGGCACCCTCTTTTTGCATGGATTATGTGTTTATTTGGTGTATATTTGAAAGGTGTCGTGGAGACTGCGGCGGGGTTGGGGGGGCAGGCACCCTGAGTACCACCATTGTTATTAAGAACAGCAACAACCAACTTCATCACTTGTAGCAAGTGCTCCACACACATCCCTTCACTTAATTCTCTTAAGCAATGAGATAGTATCTCCATTTCACAGATACGTAAATCGAGGCTTAGGGAGACTAACTTGCCCAAGACCTTGCAGCTGGGCCAGGACCACAGGCAAGACTTGAACCCAGGTCTGCCAAATGTCAAATCCATCACCGCTGTTCAACGCAACTGCTACCCTCCTGGCCTTGCTCCAGCTGCCCCCTGCTCCACCGAGGACGCCCATCCCACCCGCTCGACCACCCAGGCCGCCAGTCTACAGCTGGAGGGCTTCAAACTTCAAACTTCCCGCAAATGGATTTCTGAGCAGAGTTTTTTTTCTTTTTTCTTTTCTTTTTTTTTTTCTGGGGGGAAGTTGACAAGGCTGTTCCTCTGAGTTCCTGCTGTCCAGGGTTTCTAAAAACATTAAGGGGGGAGGGGGGCATAGACCAACTCAAGAGGCTGGTGGGTGCTTGCTCAGGTCTGAGTCCCTCACTTGGGTCCCTCCCCCAACTCGGGGGCTCCCACATTCCCCTGAGGAGTGTGCTCCCTCCCCTGACACACCTGACGGGTTCTTGTGCACAGATGCGGGCCCAGCCCCGGGGACTGTGCTGCACAATGAGGCCACACCTGCAAGGAATGTCTGTAAATCCCAGGGCTCTGCACAGGGCAGGCAGATCGCGGGGAACGGCAGCAAATCCCAGGATAAAAGCAGAAGCCATCCTGTTGACAATTCATTCGTGTTTCTCCCCCAAATCCATCCACAACAGAACTGTTAAGCTCATGTTTCCTCTCTTGTTGCAAACAATTGTAAAAATGATTGGTATCTGTCCTCAGCGTAGAGCCCAGTCTGCTTCATCCCCAGGCTCAATCCTTCTGGAAGGGCTGCATGTGTGAAAAACATGCCTTCCCCAGACACGCAGAGAATGGGTCCTCTTTGAAACCCTGATCACTCATTTCAGAGAAAAGAGCTGCAAGGGCTGGCCAGCATTCTGCCAACCTCCTGCTGCAGCCCCTGCTGGGCACCCCAGGGAGGGAAGGCTCAGGGCTGTGGCTGGAGACTGGGTTGTTCTCCAGGGCGGCATCCTGCCTCCCGACCTCCTGCACGAGTCTCTCGCGCCTTTATCTAGGGCTCCAAACCCTCTTCTCAGAATAGAAATGGGATGAGGCGTGAAGGGTGGGAAGAGAGCTCAGATGGCGCCGGGTTCGGACCCTGGCTGTGACCCTGACTGGTTATGCCTTCAAGGCTTTGGTTTTCTCATCTGGACATGTGGAAGAGAGGGCCTCCAAGGTTCCACCCAGATGACAACCCAAGAGTGAGACAAGCAGATTGAGAGCTGTTTAAGCCAGAAAGCAAAGAGCCCAGTGCCAACAGCCAGTCCCCAGCTAAACCAGGGAATCGGCTCCGTGGGGTGGGGTGAGGGGCAATTCGGCTTGAGTTAGTACACAACGGGATGTATACACAAGGGATTGCAGGGGCTCAGGAAGGTAACAGAAGTGGAAATCATCTTTTTAGTTTGAAGGAGCCCAGGGTTGATGCAATTATACAGATTTTTAATAAATAATAAGTTGCTATCTATGATGAAAATACTTTCCATTTCCCTCCATATCTATCTCCTCCTCCCAGCAACAGCCTTAATGTTATTGAGGAATCCATCCTTCCCATACTCTCATATCTAAGCCAATCAGTATGAGTGCATGGCCTTCCCCTGGCCAAGCAATTGGTTCAGGGAAGAACACATGACCAAAGCCAGTCCAATCAGGGTGAGCCCCAGGGCTTCGCCTGGGAATGCTGGGCCAAAGCTTCTCCATCTCTCTCACTGGACCAAATAAGAGAGGATGTGGGGATAGAGCCGCTCTCGCCATCTAACTCCAAGAATAGGACTAACCCTACTTAGAGGAACCAAGACATAAATCCTGTCATGGAGCCAGTTTGGGTGCCGGATCAAGCTACGCCTGATCTACCATAGACTACTCAGAGGATATTAAGGAAGCATCACATCTGATTCCTCACATTCCTAATTCTCTCTTTAAAGGAGCCCTTAGCTGATTGAGGGATCAGAACAGACCCACGAATACATCAAGCTAATTACATGGTTTAGAAATGAATTCATCCAACCATCTATTAAATCAACAAATACTTACCGAGTGTCAACCCTGTGCCATCAGTGGTGATCAAGGCACAGTCCCTGCCCTCAAGAGCTCTCAGATGGGCGGGACACAGCCCCATAGACTGGAAGTTTTGCTGTAGCATGATGACAACTCTAACAGAGGACTATGGAAGCTGTGAGCACACACAGCCTCTAACCCAGTGGGGTGCCATGGCAGGCATTCCAGGGGCTGCCTATGCCAGCCACATACCCTCTTAGATTTACAACCAACAAACCCTTCATTCACTAATCTCAGCAGACCTCAAAGCAACCCTGTGTCAGAAGCTTGGCAGAGATCGCCACACCCACGGCTCAGAGATTGAAGAGGCAAAGCCCCAGGAGTCGGGGAATGACCTGTTTAGGTCACACAACAAGTCTGGACCAAGTAGGATGCAGAACCCAATCTCGTACCATCACATACATCACAACATCCTTCCTGACATACTGATAACATGGGACCCCAGAGTTGGCATCAGAAGGACAAAGACCAGCCACCTGCCTCCAGCAGATGTCAGAGGTCCCTCAGGAAGGTGGCAGTCACAGGCAGGGCACACATCTACTGACCAGGGGAGGGTCCATGTGCCTGCCACCACGACAGCAGCCCTTCTGACAAGTCATCACAGGCCCCAGCCAGGCTCCCAGGGAGAGCTTTGTCATCACTGGGGCCCACTGGCAGAGGCAGAGCTCTCCAGAGCAAACACCTGAGCAGAGCCCTGATCAGCTGGCCACCTTTAACACGCTCTATGAGGGTGGCAAAGGGACAATACTGAGGATCGTTTGTTTAAGCAGCTCAGACAGAATTTCTCATCTGGGGAGACCACAGAAATGAGTGGCAAACTTGTGGTGGCTTTGGCAACAGACCCCAATATCCTGAGCCTGAGTGGAAAGGTGCTGCCCTCCTGTGACCTTGCTCGACGCTATGGCCTCCAGGATGTGGATGGCCGCCCTGTCCAAGACTATTTGTCTTTGAGCTCCGTTGTCTCCCACACCTCTAGTCTGGGCTGGCTGGCTTCCTACTTGCCTGGCTTCCTCCGTTTGCCCAAGTGGGTTATGGCTCTCTACACCAGCAAGTTCTAACACTCCTGGCCCAATGTCACCACTCTGTTTGTCTTTTGGGCTGTGTGGCCACTGACCTCAAGGGAGGGCTACGTGCCAGAATCAGCCCATCACACACTCCTCACTCTCAGAGCAATGAGGTCCAGGGTCAGGAAGTCAGTCCTCTCTTGCCTTTGTTTTACTATGATAGGGTGAAGACCAAGGAAATAATAAAAGCTATTAAAAGAGATTAAGAGTTTGGACTTCGAAATCAAACAGTTCTGAGTCTGAGTCCATTTACTAAGCTGTGTATTATGTGCCTTTAAATATTAGCAACAAGGATGCCAGGATAGCTCAGCAGTTGAGAGCTTGCCTCAAAATCGCAATGGCCGGGGTTCAATTCCAGGCCCCAGTCCGAGAAAACCCATATGCTGAATCGCAGTGCAACTGGTAACCACCGGGGTGGCTTGGTAGTGAAGGTCCTCACCTCCCATGCAGGAGGCCCTGCTTCAGTTTCCACCCCGAGCAGCCCCACAGCAACCTGTGTGGAATGAAACCATGTCACAACTAATGATGTACAACTGTGGAGACTGCTCTGGGCCCTTCCCACTTCTCTCTCTCTCTCACCTTCTTCAACACAATAAAATAAGTCTTAAAGATAATAATAATAATATTAACAACTAGTAACAACAACAGTCACTGAAGGTTTCTGAAACTCAGTTTTCTCATCCGTAAAATGGAGATCACACCCACCTCCTAGGGCTCACAGGTAGTACATGTGACACACAGAAGGGTACACACCAAATATAGAATTAACAGTAGTAGAAATTAACAAAACAAAAAGACAACCTACAGAATGGGAGAAGATATTTGCCAATGATACATTCAATAAGGAGTTAATATCCAAAATATATGAGGAACTCCTACAACTTAACACCAAAAAGACAAACAATCCAATTTAAAAATGGGCAGAGGACCTAAATAGACATTTCTCCAAAGAGAACATACAGATGGCCAAGAGACACATGAAAAGATGCTCAACATCACTAATAATCAGGAAAATGCAAATTAAAACCGCAATGAGATACCACCTCATATGTGTCAAAAGGCTAACATCAATAAATCAACAAACAAGTGTTGGCCAAAAGGTGAAGATAAGGGAACTCATGGACTGTTGGTGGGAATGTAAATGAGTGCAGCCATGATGGAAAACAGTATGGAACTTCCTCAAAAAAATTAAAAATAGAGCTACCTTATAATCTAGCAATCCACTTCTGGGTATTTATCCAAAGAAATCCAAGTCACTAATTCAAAAAGATAATGCACCCCTATGTTCACTTCAGCATTATTTACAATAGTCAAGATACGGAAGATATGGAAGTGGCCATCGATACACGACTGGATAAAGAAGATGTGGTACATATATACAATGGAATATTACTCAGCCATAAAAAAAAGAATAAAATCTTACCATTTGCGATAACATGAATGGACATAGAGGACATTATGCTCAGTGAAATAAGTCAGAGAAAGACAAACACCATATGATTTCACTTACATGTGGAATCTAAAAATCAAACTATGTAAATGTCTAACCACTACACTGTACACCTGAAACTAATAAAATATTTTTTTAATATTTACTTTATTGTTTTTGACAGAGAGAGACAGAGAGAAGGGGGAGGGCCCAGAGCAGTCTCCATAGTTGTACATCATCAGTTTTCAACAAGGTTTTATTCCACACAGGTGGGCAGGGAGGGGGCACTGCACAGGGCAGGAACCAGACCAGAGCGTCCCACATGGGAGGCACACCCCCAGGAGCTGGGGACTAGACTGGAGGGGCCTCCCACATGGGAAGCTCGCCCCAGCGAGAACCAAACTGAGTGAGGCCACATCCCTGTTCAGCATAGGGGTCCGCACAGGCCAGGGCCAGGATTTGATCCTCGGACCCCAGGGTTACAAAGCGAGAGCTCAACCCACTGAGCCATCCCAGCTTCTTCATAAAATAATATTGAATGCCCACTGCAATTGAAAAAAATTTTTTAAGTTAAAAATTATATTAAGGGGAAGCCGGGATGGCTCAGCAGGTTAAGCACTCGCTTTGAAGCCCTGGGGACCGAGGATCGAATCCCAGCCCCGGCCCATGCAGACCCATATGCTGAACTGGGGTGTGCTTCCCGAATGCGGTAAGACCTCCAGTTCAGTTCAAAAAAAAAAAAATATATTAAAAAATAAATGAACAAAAAAAACAAACAAACTCATATACAGAGAGAACAAACTGATGGTTGCCAGGTAGGAAGAGGTTGAAGAGCTGGGTGAAACTAGTGAAGGGAGTCAGAAGTACAAAGTGGTAGCTACAAAACAGTTATGGGGATGTGAAGTGCAGCATAGGGAATACTGTCAATAATACAGTTATTGTAATAACTATGGGTGGTGTCAGATGGTACTGGACTTATTGGGAGGATCACTTCATAAGTTACATAAGTGTCTAACCACTATCAGGGGTGGCAAACCTTTTGGCGATTGAATGCCAAAGTTTATGAAATAAGAGTATACTCGCTCGACTTGCGTGCCAACCCATCGAGTGAGATAGAGGTATCGATTATTTTTATGTCTATAAGAGGCATAGGATGTTTTTATAACAAAAAACAATAATTCCGTGTGCCGAAATAATTGCTCCACGTGCCACTTTGGGCACACGTGCCATAGGTTCGCCACCCCCGCACTATGCTGTACACCTGAAATTAATATAATATTAAAAGTAAACTATAAGTGAAAAAATATATATTTTTAATTAAAAAAAAACACAACTGTAGTAGAAGTAGTAATATAAGTAACTTCAGTGGCTGGAGGGCAGGCCCCCACTGGAAGCGTATGACACAGCGTTGGGGCCCGAGGGAGGGTGATAAGAGCAGGCCCTATGGAGATTAACTACACGTCACATGTCACCGCTTCCTGGGTGGGCAGGCCAGAGCAGGGCAGGGCGCTCGGGCTCAAATGTCATCCTCGCCTGGCCTCTTCTCGGGCTATCCCCAGAACACGGGGTTTCAGACTCCACGCAGATGCAATCTCAACGCTCTCCTCCTCCTGGTTCGCCCTCAGGTGTCTCTCCCTGAAGCCACCAGAGCTCCTTGGGCAGCAGCCCCACCTTCCTGGCACCTCACAGAAGGTGCTTGTTCCTCGGCTCACCACGGAGCCCAGCAGAGTCTATGTCACGTCTCCTCCACGCTGGGCATATCGAGCACCGAGGCTGACCGTGCAGGGCCGCATTCCTCAGGAGCTCATGGGGAAGTTGTAGCAGGATCCACAATACCAATAGCAGCACAATAGCTGCCACTCAGTGTGCCTGTCACTATGCCAGATGGGTCTCAAATGTTAACCTCGTGATTCTACAAGGTGAGCATTACATTCCCCCTTATACAGATGAGGCATCAGAGAGCTAAGGCCAAGGACACAGAGAGAGCAAGTGCAGAGCTGAAATAGGAGCCCAGGATGGTCTATGCAGAAAGGAGGCTGACTCTGGAGTTGGCTATTTGCATGCCACCTTCGCCACTATTTGTTCATTATCTTCCTTTAAATAATATTAACAACCATAATCAATAGTGAAAATAATAGCTAATGCCAACAAATTAGGTATCACATGCCAAGCACTTCCTAAACACTTCCCATGCATTTCTCATAACAACCCCAAAGGGAGGGTCTATTATGGTCCCCCAATTAGACAGGAAAAGTGAGCAACAAGCCCCAGCTCTCAGTCTGTGAGTGACTGAGCCAGGATTCGAACCAGGCTGTCTGGTCCCAGAGCCCTGCTCTTACCAGCATCCTCTGCTGCCATCCACAGAGTCAGGGTCTCATCCTCAGCTACCGCCTGAGAGACGTAATACCTGAAATCCCACATGTTGGTTAGCATCTGTTCATGTTCATCAAACACAACCTTAACTATTCAAAAAAAGTTCCCCGAGGAAACTCCTAGAGCAGCGGTGTCCAACCTTTTGGCTTCCCTGGGCCACAATGGAAGAACCGTCTTGGGCCTCACATAAAATACACCAACAATAGCTGATGAGCTTAAAAAAAATTTGCAAAAAAACCTCGTTTTAAGAATTTGTGTTGGGCCTCATTCAAAGCCGTCCTGGGCCACAGGTTGGACATGCCTGACCTAGAGTCATCGTGGGTACTGCTGGACAGGCACAGACCACACAGGAGACCCTGCCTTGGGGACGAGCAGGTCCTGGAGGGTCCAGAGCAGGGACCCCATCACTCTGGTGCTGGGTGGACAACAGCCTGAGGCCTGGGGATCCAGGTCGCCTGGAGGAGGGCAAACAGCGAGGAGGCAGAGGCCAGGGGGCTTGGGCCAGCAACTCAGAAGGAAAGCAGGTCCGCAGGGCACCCAAACTGCACACCTGGGAAGAACGCAGAGGGGACACAGGCCACCTCTCAGCTCCTGCCCTTGCACCCCGCCCACAGGGAAGTCCCATCACCACACGCCTGCCCCTCCAGCCACTTCCCCCACCTGCTGCTTCCACGGCAACAAGAGGTGATTCTCTTGGTAATCAAAAAACTGTTTTTCTTTCTCTAACATGAGACACCCCTGCCTGCCCTTTATCCAAGTATTTTTCAAGTCGTGAAGGCCAGTCACCACATCACCCAAGCAGACCTCTCCACCCCACAGCCGAGACCCGGGGACACTTCACGCCATGGAAGTCACCATCTCTGTCCTTCACCGGCACTAACACAGGAGCACTGATGAAACTGGACGCTTTAGCAAACACTCCCACTTTTTCTTCCTCCTCCACTGTTTTGCGGCTCAGAAACTGTACTAGGGGGGCCCTCCTGTCATCCCTTGGGTAGCAGGTAGCTAGCAGACACACAACAGGAAGTGCAAAGAGTATACTGATGTTGGAAGAAAAAAGGCTTTCAGAGGCAGGTAATATCATGTACAAAGCTCTACAGTTTCCATGGTCCCTGGACACACGGGTGGCCCTGTGTGTTGTTTTATTCATCACCTTCAACACTGCTGGCTCTCAGTTCTCCTTCGGAAAGCTGGGCTCCCCAAGCTCTCCACGCAACACTCCTCACAAGCACTGTTTTCCCCCAAAGCCTCTTCCTGCAGCCTCAGGCTGCCAAGCTGAACGTTCCCCGAGAACATTCATTGAGTAGAGGATAGTCCACTTTAACCAAACGTCCCCGAACCACACACCTTCTAGAGCTCTAGAGGTTTCCTGGGCGATGCCCTCAAACAATATGCTCCACACTGGTTTCTCATTCCAACAGCATGACCACCACTTCTTCCCCCATCACACGCCTCTATAGCCATCTCCGCCCCCACCCAGCCTGGGCCTAGAGATAGGAGAACAGGCAATAATGGTAAGGCCAGGGTGCAACCTAAGAGCCTGACACATTCAAAAGCTTTGACACATTCAAAAGCTTTGACGCATTTGGGAGCGGAATCAGGCTGCTGGGGAGGAAGGCTCTAGGGTGTCTACTTCCTGATGAGTGGCCCCTGGAAACAGCCATGAGACAGGCAGGCAGAGGACTCCATTTACTCACTTAACTCTTCCTCCTGAGGTTATTAGCCTGGGCCCTCAGGTGGCCAGCTGGGACTGAGCAGCAGCTCTGTGCCCAGACTGCCTACACTACAGAAAAGCCTGCTCAGCCCTGGGTCTGGGTAGTGGGAAGCCACAGCCCCACCTGTTCTCTCCTCTCAGCACCACACAGTGCCCTGTCCATCCCTGGGCACAGTGGGGGAATGTCCAGGTCAGGGTCTTTGAACCAAGACCCCCGGGTTCAACGGCAGCACCCACTTTTCTGTGCTGCCATAGTGGCTAACAGCGCATGCCCTGCATACGGACTGCCTGAGATCAGAAGCCAGCTCCACCATGATCGCTGTTCCACAACAACAGGATGCTAGTATCCACATCATACACTTGTTATAAGAGCTCAATGAACTAACTCTCATAAGGTACCTATACCAGCTTCTGGCACAGTTCTTAGCACTATGATAGCTTTACAGCTTTTTAATATTCAATTTATTATTACCACCAGCCCCCAAAGCAGAGCCCCTGAAACAAATGGCCTCTGAATTTCTGAAGTAAAATCCTGACTTCCGTTCTACTCACATGGTACCTTAGGAAACACAACTGGCATAACTTCGCCTCCCCCTCTGCCCTGCCATCCCCCTCCCAGCACATCACACAGTTCTGGGCACACAGCTCTGGGCACACAGCTGCTGCCTGGCCGATGTTTGCTGAATCGAACCAATGAGATTCCAGGTCCCTCCCCGCACTGCCCCTGGAACCTCATCTGTGTGTCACTTTATCTCTGTCCCCTGGAAAGTAGGGAACCAAGGACAGTATGGTTCTGCCATCTCAGGAAACTCATAAAAATACAAAACACAGCCAGTGAGGAAATGAAACTTCTGAAAGAAAGAAGGTAATCACGAACAGAGTCATGGGAACAAGTCCAAAGTGTCCTTTCTTCACTTGGAGAAACCACATGACTGCGCCCTTACAGGGAAAACCCTGAAACTAAAGCCCCAGGAGCCAGCATGCGGCATCACCGAGGCCCTGTCCTCGTCTCAGGGCCTGTGCAGGGGCCACCCCCAGAGCTGCTTCCCCAGCCAGACACACACACGCTGGAGAATTCCAGAAGAAATTGCGAGTGCCCACACGTCCACGCCTTGCCGTTGTGACAGAAATGGTGCCTGCCTGTGTCAAAGCCGCACGTTTGTACAGACAGGCACCTGCGTGTTTCAGAAGGCCTGCAAGCCCCTCCTGCATGATGCATGATGCAAGATGCTAAGTGGCAGCCTCGGTTTCCATTGCGTAAGAATTCCTAGAGTGAGACCACAGGGGATGCCATGGGGGGTGGCGGGGGTGGGGGAGCCTTTGAACTGAGTGAGACTCTTGTAAAGCAGCCTGAGGGCCACGGCCCTTAACGAGGGGCCTCTCTCCCCTTCCCACGTGCCTTTATAAGGGCTTCTGCCTTTACAATGAGCCTTCAAATGGCAGCAAACGTGGAGAGAGGACAAGAAGCTGCACTGAACTTTCCAGAGCCACAGACTAACTTCTAGATCCGTGAAATCCCAGCAATACCAAGAACATGAAACTAGGAACTCAGGTTCTGAGAGGCACCCTTGGAAGTAAGAATTCAACCTTCACCCTGCTGAACCCTTAGACCACATGGCAGCTCCTAAGAAGTGCCAGTTAAATATGTTCAACTGAGCAATTGCATCTAGCAGAGAACCCGAGTCTCTGCCATTTTATTCAAAAATGTTTACTTCATGTTTCCCTATTAAATATAAGCAACTTCCCCCTTGTATATATTTGCGCCATATTCACACAATGTGGTCCCTATCAACATTTGAATTATGGGCACAGGCCCTGAAATGTTAGTTTTGTGCTAAGATAAATATTGGAATAATATTCACTCTGGGGTTGTTGTTTTTTTTTTTGTTTTTTTGAAGTAGTTAAAATCACAATCTGTGATTGAAGAGCAAAGGCACTGTTGGCTTAATTAAGTAACAAAAGGATAGCAAGTGGTCCTCTCGGGAAACCAGGGCCTCAGTAATCGTTTTATCTGCTGCCCGGGGCCGCACAGCTGCTCTGACGGTGCTGGGCAAATACCCCTGAGCCTCTGGGCCTGGCGCTGTGAGGATGACGGTGGGCCCAGCCCCTGCCACCCCTCGCCCAACAGGGTACATCTGAAGCCCCAGCACCAGCCCCAAACTCAGCCCAGGCTTCCTGATGACCTTGCACGGAGCTCTGGGAAGCAAAAAGAATGAGAGACAAAGAAAGGGCGGTCGGGAGGGTTTCCACGCCGATGCCCTCTCTGGTTCCTCTGTGGCCACACTGGCCGGAATCCTCTGCTCACAGGTCCTGCCCCTCTCACCGGTGGTCCACCTGAAAGCTGCCTCTGCGGGCTGAGAAAGCACAGCCCCCGACCTCAGAAACTCAGCACTCTGCGCGCCACCCCTCACGATCCACACGAGGGCCATCGCTGAGGAGAGCCACGGGGCACAAGGCCAGGCCACCCCCGCTCAGCAGCCCACCCCTAGTTTGGGCAATTCTGATCTTTCTGGTCATTTTCTGAGCTTGAAAAGACACCTGGGTTGAGTCAGGAAGCTTTTCCCTCTGCAGGTGAGGGAGCTCAGGGGGTGATGGTTCAAACAACCCAGCAGCACTCTGCTGAGCCCGCTTCCCCGAATTCTCAGGTGTCATAAACCAAATGTGAGGGAATCGGGGCTGGTGTTAGAATCCCCATTTTACAGATGTGAAAATCGAGGCTGGGAGAGGCTTCCCCGAGGTTGGGAAGCTCTCCTCATGGCCCCTGCCAGAGCCTGTGCCTCATATCTGCCCAAGTGCAGCACGGGATCCTTCCCTCTGTGCTCCAGGAAGTCTGAAAAACTGGGCCCAAGGCCTGTCATGACCAGAGCATCTTATAAGCTCTCAGGACCTCAGTTCCCTCAACTGTGAAATAAGGGGGCTGTCCTAATTACTCACTATGATTATTGCTAGCCCCAAAAGAATTAGTATTTGGGGAAGTCTGGATGTTTAGCGGATTAAGCGCTTGCTTTGCAGCCCTGGGGATCGAGGATCGAATCCCAGCCCTGGCCCTTGCAGACCCATATGCTGAACTGGGATGTGCTTCCCAAGTGGGAGGCCCCCAGTTCCATTCTTGCCCCCTGGTTCAGGCCCTGGCTCAAGGGGGCATGTCTCCCATGCAGGAGGCCCCAGCCCAGTTCCCGTCCTGCATGCCCCGCCCCCCACCTGTGTGGAACAAAACCATGTTGAAAAACCGATGACGTACAACTATGGAGACTGCTCTGGGCCCTCCCCCTTCCCTCTGTCTCTGTCTCTCTCTGCCTCTGTCTCTCTCTGTCTCTGTCAAAAACAATAAAATAAATCTTTAAAAAACAAGAATTAGTACTTCAAGATCCCTTCTCACTCTAACTTTCTCTCTTACCCTGATCACCCTTTCCGATTACACAGCCAGCCATGCCCAGCTGAGAGCTGTGATCCCCTAGGAAGCACCTGCTACTCTGGCCCCCTTCTCAAAGTCCCTCAATACCCCCAGCCCAGTGGTCTGGACGCCTTGAAACTCAACCAACAAGGCAGAGCTGGGCCATTGCCGGCAGCACACGAGGCTGGCAGCGTCTCCCTGCCCTGTGACCATATCCGCTTTCCTGTAGGAAAATTGTGATGTGGCTGGATCTGCCTTGGAGAGCATTCAGTTATAATTCAATCTCCATTCAATTCTCCCTATGAAATGTATGAGCAGAACACAGAACACTCTAGCTGGTGGGCTGAATTCTTGTAAAGAAAAATAACTGGGTTTGTATTTCACACTGGAAGACATCCCTAACCAAAGGACCCAAATGAATGAGGCCACTTTAGACCTTGCCTCTTCGGTTGTGCTTTGCTCAGAAGAGAAATGTGCCTCGTTTACCAGGATCCCAGGCCCATTCTGGTGGTGTGCCCAGCTTCACCCAGCTGATTAAATTAAGCCACAGCCGCCTCACTCGGAACCAGGCAAGAGGGGGCCCATAAATTACAGTGCCCTGAGCTCCCCACAAATTGCCTCTCCCCAAAGAGGGCGTCTCCATTTGAGAAAATGCATCCAAGGCAGTGTGTGGCGGTGAAGCCCTGTAATTGGCCCTCCCCTTGGTGTGGCCTCTCCCACTCACCCGCCAGCACAGAATAATGAGCGGCCAAAGCTTGGGGAGGCTCAGCAAACAGGGAGAGGAAGGGGCTTTGTGCTCCAGGACCCAGGCCCACCGGCCAGTCTTGTTCCGGGCAGCCAGAGTGGCAGGGAGCTGTGGGGGCCAGGGAAGGCCAGAACCTTCTCCTAGGTGTGGCCTCGCTGCTCCATCCTGGACATACTTCCCATAGCCCACACACTACACCGGCAGGTAGTCAGCACGTCCTGTGGGAACTGCACACTGCACAACCCCTGGGTGGAGGCCCCAACTCTGCCGAGTAAGTAAACCAGGCAGGACTTCCTAGAGGAAGAGCAGGAAAGAAAGGCCCCTTGGGACTCACGGGATTACCTAGAGAGGACCCTCTGCCATAGCACCTTCACTCAGGTCTCCCTGCTTCTTCCCAAAACACCAGGGTGGGGGACAAGGCAGGCAGAGTTGTTCAAGATAGCATCTCTGCCTCTCTGTATTTCCCTACACAAGTTATTATTTTTCTGCCCAAAGCAAAGAAAAACCGACGCATCGTTTTAGCAATGGGAGTGGCCCCCATTATGTGCAGCAAATCCCCCCAGGTATGAAGAAGGAAGATCAGCAAGAGACGTGCAGTGAGGAAAGTAAAAATGCAGGCAGGCCTGGGATGGGAAGTTTGCAGAGAGCTAATCCCCCCGCACCAAGGGACTGATTTTAACAAGGCAGGCTGTTTGTGAGACGCTTCGGGTTGACTCACATGTGCTGTTGTGGCAGGCTCTTCTGCTTTGTTCTGCATTCAGAATTTTCTCGTTTTAGGCTTTCTTATCCCAAAATGACGGTGCTGTGAAAAGCAGCCCCATTTTGGACAACTCCTCAATTTAAGGGACATTTTTATAGCACGTCACTTCTCTGCACTAGGCTGCAACTCAGAAAGGCAGGGCGGACAGCGTGGTTTCAGGCTAACTCCCCATGCATATCTGCCTCCGCTCCCCGCTGAGCTGGGCGAGGCCCCTGGGGAAGAGGCCCTGCTCCTGGGCTGAGGGAAAGACTGGGTAATTGGGCTCTGCAGCTAGGAAAGCCCAGCAGGCCGCAGGGAGCCCGGGCAGGTCGCTCCCCACATGGCTCTCTTCAGCATGTCTCGCTGGATTTGGACAATAGCTATAATAGCAGACATGATTGAGCTCCAGACCCAGGCACTGTGCCAGGCACTCTACACGCACCATTTCATTTCATACTCATGGCAACTCTGAGGAGGGCACCAGTATCCCCTCTCACAGACAAAGAAACTGAGGCTGAGGAGCCAGGGAAGTTGGCTGAGGTCCCGCAGCTGACCACGGATGGAGCTGCGTCTCCAGCACTGAGCTGACTCCCAAACGCCCATCCTTCAGCCCCCTGCCTCTCAGGCTGGGCTGTGGGAGGGCGTGGGTGCAGGAAGCTAGGCTGGGAAGAACTGGAAGCACAGAGAAAGAAACCCAAGCCTGCTGGGTCTCCCTGCTTTCTGGTGAGCCAGTCCCAGCATGTTACCAGGAAGGGAGATTCCCAGGTGTGCCATGCATGGACAAAGCTGCCACAGGCCATCAACAGACCCCAAGTCAGGGAGCAGTGCGAGACCTTCCGTGGAGATTCAGGGATGTCTGGGGTGACGCCAGAAGCAGCTGGGACATCAGAGGGCTGCTCCTGTCTGTACCACTCAATCACATCTACCAGAGCGCTAGAGCAGGAGGCAGCTGGCGGGGCCACTTTCTGAGTCACAGGGGGGTGTGGGTGAATCCAGGAAGCCGAGCTAAAATTGACCTTCTCCCTGAGGTCACTGTCAGCACAGTGCTGGTCACATGGCAAGCCAATGGCTTACCCACTTCGGAGGGCCATTGAATGGGTATGTGATGGTACCGGTATTGGAATCTACCAATACCACATGACAAATGCCAGCCCCAAATGCAGGCACCCATCGCTGCTCTCAGTCACTGACTCAATGGGATGAGGCGGCCACACCTTCCCCAGCCAGCATCACTTCTTGCAAACCCCCTCCCCAGGTAAACACACGCCTGATTGGCACTCACTTTGAAATCGGAATCTCTGAGATGCAAACCCAGGGTTGTAAGCAATCAGACTTTGTTAATTCTGCCCGGCATCACCCACAGGACCCAGCACAGCTCTCGGGGTGTGGCCACCATCAGCCAAACCAGACACATCTGCTTGCATTTCATCACCAACATGGTAAAGTTTGACTTTCAGGTGACCCTGAAATTCACAAACTCCAGCAGGGGCGGGGGTGGAAGTGGGGAATAGGAGCCAAGTGAAAACCGCTAAAAGGAAGCAGAAATAAAACAAGCTGGGGCTGCCCTGTGCCCCCCAAAATTAAAACCAAATGAACATATCAAAGGGCACTTATCCCAGCTATTTGGGCTCCAACACTCCTCAGCTTTAATCAAGTCCCTGGGAGAGGGAACCTCAAGTGCCTGCAATTTCCTACCTGCCTTCACCTGCACAGCTCAGGCCTGAATCTGGGAGTTATTTGGGGCAGATTTTCCCCTAACGCACAAACCCTTCCATGATGTCTTCTTCCCAAGCCGGGCTCCCTGGGCCCTGACAGGATATCTGCCGGCCAGGGCTGCCCAGGCCCTGAGGGAGGCAGCGGGACGAGGGGGAGGGCTTCACCTCCCTCTGGGGTGTCTGGAAGGCTCCGGAGAGGACCCCCATATAGGCCCTGGCTCTGGAGACCAGGCCCCTCAGACTGAGGCCTGATCACCTCTGGCAGGGGCTGGGTGTCAGAATTGGGGGTGTTGACTGGAAGCTGTGGATACACCTTTGCCCCCCATTCACCTCACGGTGCATCCAGAGAGCAGAGCTGGGGAGAGCGCATGAAACCACGAGATGAGAGGCCTGCCTCTCAGTCCAGGCTCTACCTCTGTCCCCGTCGCTGTGGGACAACAGGCGAGTTTCACCCCTTTCTGAGCCCCAGGGCCCCCCCCCCCAGCAGAACAAGAAGACTGGAAATGAATGACAGCTTTTCCTAACAGTTACACATGTCAATAGAGGAGCATAGATACAGCTTTCCACTTTGCAAAGACCCTTCAGTGTGGCCCACAAGCCTGCTCAGAGAGGCGAGGTGGGCTGCCCAAGGCCACACGGCTCATCGGTGGTAGAGCTGGAATGACACACAGGTCTGTCCTCTGTCCAGCTCCCCATCTGTGCCATTCCATGGCCCTGCGAGGCCGCTGGAGGTCTTTCCCACTCTGACAGTCACACATCTACCCAGAGACTTCCGTGATGTTTGCTCCTAGGGCATCTCCCCAAAAGAAATTACAGCATCTGTTCCAGAATGAGGCCTCAGAGCCCCAGAGCAGAGGGAAAGCAGAGAGGGGAAGTTAGAACAGTGAGAGGCACCATGAGAGAGGCCGGGTGCCCAGCCCCCCACCCTGCCCCAGAAAGGAGAGCTTCACACGCTCCGTGCCTGCTGCATGCACAAGCTGTCCACCCTTCAGCTCCTTCCACCCCGGCCCTAAGCCTCTGAGGTAGGAACTCCTATCGTTCCCATTTGTCAGGTTCGTCTGGCAGCTGTGTCATTGCTTCCCATGCAACTGGGTCAGACAGCTGGGGCTCAGAGAGAATCAGGGAGGTGCCCAAGGTCCCAGTTCAGGCTTAGTACAACCTCAAGCATGCCATGTCATTTGTGGGTTTAGTCCCACAAACATCCCCTTTCTCCTTCTGGCTTTGTCCTCCCTTGCCTAGAGGCTGCCTTTTGGGCACTGTGCTCTAGGAAGCCTGGACCACGTGCCAGGAACTCCAGGCAGATGGCTGCGGGTTCCCTGGCTTCTCAGGCTCCATGCCAGCTGCCTCTGGGCTGCACCCTGCCATGGAGTGCAGAGGGGTCATGCCAGGTTTGCCTGGTACACAGCCGACCAGCACAGCCCTGCAGGGCATCCCAGATAGGGGCTGGTGGCTCCATGGGTGAGCTCAGAGCCATAGCCTGGGGCCCAACATCCATAAAGGCTGAGCAGCAAAAGCCCAGCCCCAAAAGCTCTGAGCCCCCTCGCCTCTGCTCTGAGGGTCCTCCCCCTCCCATCTATCTTCCTCCCACCAGGCAGCCCTGAGCTGCCACCAGACAAGACATCTTAGACCCTCTTCACACAAGAGTCATCACCCAGAACAGTCAAGTGATGTGGATTCTCAAGGTTGATAGGAGCTTCAAGTTTACAGAGTCCTCACCCCTAAGCCCAAATGTCTGCTACCCGCAACCCCAACATGCAGCCCTGCTAGGAGTGGGAACACCGGCTTTAAAATCAGAATGCTTCTCTGACCTCAATCTCTCAGTCAAGGTTGGTTTTCTCATCTGTACAATGGAGATATAAACAGGGCAGATGTGGTAGGGTTGGCCAAGCAGTCAGCCTCCTAGAGGAGCTGGGAGAGCCCTGGACACAGCAGGTGAGGAAGAAAATGAGGGCACCTGTGAAGGAAATAGGGGTAGTCACGTGGAGGGCTGGAACTGCCAATGAGGCATGGTACCAGCACCTGTCAGTGCCCCATCAGCATTGGGAGGTGGCTAAAAGAGAAGCCTCAAGCATAAGGTGACCAGATTTTAACATTGGTAAAGCGGGACACCATTGACCGGGGGGGAGGGGGTTCTTGATTAAAAATTTGGTCTATCTCCCGCCGTTCCCTAGCTTGTCGTGCATTCTTTCCAAAAATCGGGACTTTTTTAAAACGCCGCGGGACACGGGACAAATTGTTAAAAATCAAGACTGTCCCGCCAAAAGCGGGACATCTGGTCACCTTACTCAAGCAGTAAGTTGAGCACCTATCAAGAACCTGCAAGAGGACAAGGGAACAACCAAATGTGGAAAGAGCAACGTCCACCCTGGTGGTACCCACAGCTCAGAGACCTCCCTGCCACAGAAGGCTCTGAACCCTACCCTGAGGTTCGTTTCCAAAGCCCCAAGGTACTGTCTGACTCCCGTACTAAGGTCGTTCCCCACGTGCCTCTGCCCTCCTAAGCCAGCTCTGGCTTCCAGGCTGTGACACTGGTCCAGCAGGTGTCTGCACACACTGGGGTCACCCAGCTCCTTTAAGGACAAACCCCTGCACACTCACGGAGCATATCTGTGCACTCCAGGCCCTGCCCTGGGGTCTCACAGTCTTGAAACAGCATGGGCGGGATACAGTGGGAGTGGAGACAAGGTGGGGAACAGGGATCTTGTTGATGATGAGAATTCTCAGGGTCCAGGAGGCCTCACGCACACTCCTGAGACCACCACCCCCATCAGAAGTCACCCCAACCCCTCCAGGGTGGCCAGACAGCCTAGAGCCCCCAGAGAAGTGACAGTAGAATGACCCAGAGGCAGTAGAAGCAGTTCTCATCTGGTGAACCCTGTGCCAAGCATGGCCCCTGTGGCCCCAAGTTGAGCTTTGCAGGAAATGGAATAGTCCTGTCCCAGGTTCTAGTCCAAAGCCTGGCACCTGCCAGGGGTCAGTAAGGCCCTGGGCCTCAGCTTCCTCACCTGTGAAATGGGGGAGGGGCATGCACAGGGTTTCTCTGAGGAATGCAGGAGATGACAGTGTCATCTCCTGGGTACAACAGGACCCTTCTCCAACACCCCAGTCCTCTCACTTCCTGGGGGGCAGAAAGCCACTGGACCGAGAGTGTCATACTGGGTGGTCCTCAGGCTGGTGCAGCTCCCTTTTCTAGGATGAGCCAGGGTCAAATCAAAGACCTTTATGTGGGGTCCCTAATGGTGGGCAAGTGTGGGGAGATCCCTGGGCAAGAAGGAAGGCTATGCATGTGGACCAGGAGAAGCATCTTTGCCCAGGTGCTCCCAGCAGGATCCCTGCTTTGATTAAATTCCTTCCAGGGAGGAGAAAATGACCCCTCTCCTCTCGGCCCCCAGCAAACAAGGCTACACCAGCAGGACCCACTTCCAAAGTCTGCAAAGTGGGGGCCCCCTACCCCAGAGCAGGGCACTGCCCACAGCTCCGCTCCATGAGGGCACCTCCATATCTAGACATCTCCTTGACAGTTATTGACAGGGCCTGGCTACCCGAGGATGGGATGGGGGAGGGGAAGAAGGAAGAAAAGCCAATTTTGTTTCCCAGGGAGTAACAATTGCTGCTGACAGCTGTCCGTAGGAAAGTGAAGGCTCGTGCCCACGTAATCTAAACTCGAGCTGCCAGGTCTCCCCTCAACCCAGAAATGAGCTTGTTAGAAGAGCCTAGATCCCAGCCGTTTCCCTTGACAGCTTCCTTCCCCTAATACACGCAGCAAATTGGCAACCTGTCCTCCGGCATTTGCATCCCGTGTCCCTGAAGGGAGATATCTCTATTATTCTGTTTTGGATAAAAGGAGGCCATTTGAGATGACAGGTAGCAAACGCCTCTTTAATAAACCACACAAGCAGCCAGAGAGAGCCAGGCAGTGGAGAGGGACTCGACAAATAGGTAGATTTGCAACCCGGGAGCATTAGTGGGGCCAGGAGGAGCAGTGAGCAAGGGAATGTTGGGGCAGTGAGATAAATCACCCCTTGTTATTCTGATTTAACCATCTCCTTGCTGGAGCCCCATCCACCACCTCCGTGAGCGAGACTCCGGAGACACGCACAGATGGCCTCTGGCCCCGGATTTGCAAGCTGCAGCTTGATTCTCTGAGTTCGTGGCCTGCCATGGTGTGGCAAAACTTCCATGTCAGTTTACAGACCTTCAAATAATGGTCCCTGCCCTCCCCTCATCCCTATCCCAGTCTCTGCTGCTATTTTTTTCAATAATCCCAATTTTAAGAGAAGAAACATTTACTCCGCACTAACTGTATTCCTCCCTTGTATTGCCCTAAGTCACAGAAGCTTGTTCCCCTCTCTCGGTTCATTTTCCTTGATTCAATCTTTACTCCATCACACAGCTTCCCATTCTAGTCCCTCTCCCTGGGTTCTAATTTCTCCCCATCCTTAATCCCAAGGAGCTGGGCCTAGGATGTTGGGTTCTGTCCAGTGATATCCTGGCAAATGTTTAACAGCCAGCTCGCTGAGAAAATAAATAAATAAAACCCTGATTTGTAGTGTTTGCTGATCTCTATGGTGTAAATACTCACACTGGGGCTGTTTCAAGCTTCCAACAGGACGTCACTGGACTCCGAGTTGGGAAGAAATATGCACAGCCGGCTGTGAGAGCTGGCTCCAGCACCCTGCCGGCTGCTCCTCCCGAGTCCCAGCCCCTTCCCATCAGCCCAGGAAATCACTTCCAGCCCTGATTCGGTGAACGCACACATACAAGCCTCTTGCCCCAACCCCTGACACTACCCCCACACACTGCCCCTGCCCTGTGAACAAGAACGCTTTTACCAGCAGCACACCAAGACAGCGTCACCTCAGACCATTCAAATCCACCACGTAAGAACACCTGTGTGACTGTGGGCACACTGCATAAGCACACTGTGCCTCAGTTTCCACACCTATAGATGGAAATCCTCACCCAATGAGGAACATGAGGATTCACTGCGGCAACGCGTGGCACAGTACCTGGCACGGGGGAGATGCTCAGCACTGTTGGCAGGCCTCCTCCTCTTCATCACCCACTGACAAAGGCGTGTGTCTCTGATGTAACTCCGGCGGGATGCTTCCACTTCCTGCCCGAGGGGCTGGCCACGCTGCTCAGGGCTGGCTGCCTGGGCAGGACTGGGGCTGTCTGCTTCTCGAGTGCAAACAGACACAGTATGGCCGAGTCCACTGGAGAACCATGAGCTCCCACCACCATGTCTCCACCACCAGCTCTCCTTCCGAGGCCCCGGCGGGGCTGTTCTCCTCCTCCACCGGGCTGCACATTGGAATCACCTGGGGAGCTTGACAATCTGTTCAGACCAGGTCTCTCACCCACCCAGATTCTGATCTAACCAGCCTGGGAGCTGGCTGGGCATCAGGATTGTTGTTAAACCTCTCCAGGTGATTCTAATTGGCCACCAAGATGGAGAACCGTCGGAGACTGATAGCAGCACTACTCAAAGTAGTAGCTGAGCATGAGCCGGAGGGATCAGCCTTTGTTCCAAGCAGACCCTGGCCTCACACCCCATTGGGATGCATGCTTCCTGGTGCTCCACGTTCCAGGCCCAGTGAGTCCCTATGGCTAGACCATGTTGCAGAAGGGGTTCCAGTAACCAGCAGGCCACCAGACGGGGTGCTCTGTATGGGCTCCCTGACCAAACGCTGTCCTCTGTGCAGCCCCTCCATGCCCACCTAAATGCCTGGACTCTCCTGCTTCAAGACCCAGGCAAGGCTGTGCTCATGTAAAAAGCATTCTGGGAGTCATGTGTGCACAGCCAACATGACTGTACAGTGTGGCCTCAACCAAAAGCCGCAAACACAATATTTGGGTGGGTGGCCAAAACCTAAAGTGCCCCCTGCAAAAAAAGGGAATTGGAACTGCTGCGGCCCAACGTGTTTTCTAGAGAATGCCAGTTCTAGAGAAGATCTTCATCAGGATTATGGGAGGGAGCTGCTTAGATTCAGACACACCTCAAGGCAGCTAGACTAGAGAAAGCTAAATCAGTTTCTTTTCTTTTTTTATGACTTATTTTTATTGATTTACAGGGAGAGACAGAGAGAAGGGGGCGGGCCCAAAGCAGTCTCCATAGTTGTACGTCATCAGTTTTCAACATAGTTTCACTCCACAGGTGGGCGCGGGGCTGCACAGGGCAGGAACCAGGCCGGGAGCCTCCTGCATAGGCCCCGGCAAGAACTGAACTGGGGGCACATCCCAGTTCAGCATATGGGTCCACATGGGCCGGGACCGGGATACGATCCTCGGACCCCCAGGCTGCAAAACGAGCGCTCAACCTTCTGAGCCATCCCATCCCAGCTTCCCCTAAATCAGTAGAGTTTCTTGACTGCAGGACTTCTCAGTGCCTTGACATCATGTGCATGAAGAATCACCGAGAGAGGAGTTAAGACGCAGCACTTCCTAGACTCATCAGACCATGAAACCTTTTCCTACACAGTATCCCCCAGGACCAGCGACCCATAAAACATGTTTGGCAAAGGCGCAGGAAGGTCACATGGCTAACAGGCCCTGTCACAACATGACATCAGGCCCCCAACACACCATCCATACATCCTGTCACAAGAGTCTGCCTGTCCCTATCTGCAACAAAGCATGGTCACCAAGAGGAGAAATGGCTCTGGAATACTCTAAGCCCAGGATCTACTCCAGATTCCCACAAAGAGGCTTGAATAGGCTTGGGCAAAGTGTGGATGATGTAAATAAGTATTTAGGGATATTTTAAACATAGATTATTCACCCAATTTACTTTAATGGCCCCTCAGAGCTGACAGACTATTGTGTAAACATATGGAGCTAAATGTGGCCTCAACCCCAAGATTTCCTCAAAAGATGAGGTTTACAATTACCCCATAAGGGTTCTGTCTAGGCCCCAGCTTGGCAGATTAGTTCATTGCCCAGAAGGGAGTTCTGACCTAAAATCTGAAAAGGAGAAGAATAAAAGAAGGATCCAGCCCCCCTTGAAGCAAGCAGAGAGCTCCCTGGGTACAGATTTTATGTATTTTTTCATTTGCCATAAAACATGCACGATATGACACAGGGCATCTGGTAGCCTCTGGAGGCCTATCTCTTTCCCAATAACAAGAGAAGCTATAGATTTCTCTGCAGCAGCCACTTACATTCCCATACTTGTATTCTAAATGTTTCCCACTGGATACGGCGTGGCCCGAAGGGAGGCTGACCCCCAGGCCTGTCTCAGTGAAGCGTGGGAAGCCCCGCCCCAGATAGCTCTACCTGAGACCACGGAAGCCGGGTACACCAGCCCCAGAATGGAGGCCCCAGGAGAAGCTGGGCTTCCTTCAGGACATGGGGTCAGGGGCCAACTCCCCAACACAGAGAGCCTTGGAGTCCATGGTCAAGTTTGCTGACAAGACAGGGAACTAGAGATTAATTTTCCAACCTCAGACTGGAACAAGCCTTCCCTAAACGGCCATAGGGAAGGCCTAGGATCTGAGAGCCCATCCCTGCTGAAGGGAGATCCACTGAGGGCTGATCTCCCCTTAGTCCAAACCCACTCTCCGTATATATGAGTACATCCTGTTACAAGAGCCAGAAACCTGGGACTCACTGTTTTCCTCAGTCTCCCTCACTGCCCATGTCCCACCCATCACACATCTACTAACCTGACCTCTGGAACCTCTCCATGGCCACGGCCCCCACCCCAACCAGCCAAGTCTTTCCCTTGGACAATAGTCCATCCTCACTTGTCTCCCAGCTTCCTCTCTGGTCTTCAGTCCACTTGTTTGCTTTCTGAGATGAGAATGTGACCAAGTCCCACCTTGGCAAAGAATCCTCCCTACTGCTCACAGGATAAACATTTTAACACAGCTCATGACTGACCGAGGCCCGCTCAGCCTGTTGCTTCCCTCCGCCTAGATCTCTCTTCCCTCCTATCTTTTCCTCCAGAGCTCAGCTCACACATCACTTCCTTTGGGAACCCATATAGGCTCTCACAATTCCTTAGCAGCAGACACCCAAACAAAAATTTTCCCAGTGCCCAGCACTTGGTGCACAGTAGGTGTTCAGTAAGTATTTGTGGGCTGAAAGGGCTTCACAGAGGGACGAGGCATGTATAAGCCTAGCACTAAGAATGGTGGTCAAAGCACAAAGAAAGGGCAGGCACAAGCCCCCTCGAGTTAACCCTCCCAACAGCCCCGTGGGGTCCATGCTACAAAGTGTATTATAAACGGGCCCAGAGAAGTGACATGCAGAGCCAGGAAGTGGTGAAGCCAGGATTTGAACCCACATCTAGCTGACTCCAAAGCCCAGGCTCTTTCTCCTGCAGGCGTCTACTCAGGAGTCTAATTAGGATGGCTGGGCATCGGTCACACAGATGGCAGAGGAGGCAAGGAGGGTCCAACTGAGGAATCAGCATGAGTGAAAGCGTGGTGGTATGAGGCAGTCAGTGTGATCAGAAATGTAAGAGGTGCAGCAGGGCTGGCGGGGGTTCTAGAGAACAGGAAGCTGAGAGCCAAAACGGTGTGCAGAGGTGCGGGAAGGGGGCCACTGCATGCCAGCCTAAGTGTTATCCTGGATGACAGAGAGCATGACCTTAAACTTGCCCCCCATGCCAGAGACAGTCACCTGCAGCTTTGGCCTTGTACGTAGGTGAGCCCCATGTAGACCTTTTGGCAGATCAGCATCACATCATCAGGCCCAGCTCAAAATGAACAAGCAAGCAAATGAAAGCAAGCACCATAGACTCCTCTCTCAAAAATGGGCCCTCAATCAGCAGTTAGTAACCCATTGGGATCTAAGGGGAAAATGTGATCTGCTCCTGGAACAATCCTCTGAGAGCTCCTAGGACTGGCTGGGGGAAGATCGGAGCCAAAGACAGTTTCTGAAAATGAACTACCTCCCACTGCTCAATTTCAAATGCCCCAGACCAGGTCGAGAGGGCAGTTAAGTTCTCCTAGCCATGCTCTGCTTGAAGTGCCCCTCCCACGCCTGCTCCTCTCACCCACTGCCCAAACACCCTTCCCCACTTCACAGGAGAATAAAGCACTGTCAGATTTTTGACACCAGACCCACATTGTCTCGGTAATCCCTATTCCTCAGTATTTCGGTGGCCCATCGTCACCACGGCTCCCTCTCGCATTCTAACCTCCTGCAGGCTAAATGAGCCCAGTGCACGCCTTTGAATGGCCACCAGCGTGTGCAAGTAAGCACCTACTGCCTGCTTAGGCCAGAAAGCATTCCAGTTTGTGATTCTACATTGGCTAACTCCAAATTCACACAGCAACCAACATTTCCTAAGGGCCTACTATGCCCCAGACTCTCATGGGAACACAAAATGGTGTGAAGTACCAGACTGGGCCCAAATCTCCCTCTGATCAGTCCCAGAAGCTCTCAGGACGCCGTATCAGGAACAGGACGCATTTTCCCCTTAGGTCCTCACTGGAGCAACAAGAGTTCATCTCATGAGGAATTCTAACACTACACGCTGTGAGGGAAAGTTCGAGAGGAGTGTCCTAAGGCAGCACATGCTGAAGTACCATGTGA
Organism: Craseonycteris thonglongyai; assembly: GCA_004027555.1. Lineage (NCBI taxonomy): Eukaryota > Metazoa > Chordata > Mammalia > Chiroptera > Craseonycteridae > Craseonycteris > Craseonycteris thonglongyai. The sequence continues at coordinate 145,777 of PVKE010000159.1, read as the reverse complement.
ATGGCACAGACGAGGGAGAGAGCCTGAATTGGGGAGTAGGCTGTGGAGAGAAGACTTCACAGAAGAGCCAGAGGAAGATGCAGTGGGGAGATGCTGAGCCTTGAAGACCGATCAGGATTTTGGTTTGTGGGGAAAAGGGATGTCCACACAGCTGGGCAGAAGGACCAACGTAAAAACACTAAAGAGAGCACTGCCCAAGACTGTGATGGTAAACTGTACCCACAGACCCGGCCAAGTGACTGTGATTTGACCCAGACAGCACTGTGGGAACATAGTCATTCCAAAGACTAGCAGCTCATATGCACGTATGTGTGTATGCACCTGTGCACACGCACACACTGCATCACTGGCCAAGGTGATTATGCAGATCTGAGGCCGGGCTGCTTCTCCAGTAGGCAATGCTTAGGGCACTGAAGGGACTACCGGGAGGTGCCAATCTCAACAGCAATGAGTCTCGTGTTCTTAGAAGACTCCCCTGGTGTCAGCGATGAAGACCAGCCCTGAGCTGCCGCAGCTGCAGTTCTTATTCAACAGGCTGATTACGGGAGGGGAGAGGGGGTTAGGCTTTCAGAGTGTGCCCAAGATCACCACAGCACAGGGTACTTTGGACAAGTTCCATCCCTTGCCAGGCATCAGCTTCTTGGTCTAAACCTAGTAGGGCTGGACTGTGTGAGGGGCCCGTTTATACTATAGCTCTAAGATGCAGAGGAATCAGGAAATGCCCATCTGCTCAGCAATGGGCAAGAGCTCACCTGGGTACCAGCTGAACCCACTTACTTCTACAAGGGAGATCCCAGCCGGCTGTGTCTGCAGTAGAAGCTTGTGTAACAGCTTCAAGAGCAGACACAGATCAGCCCATCACCATGCCAAAGTGTCTGCTCTGTCATGAGGCGGGTTTGGGAATACTAGATTGGTGAGCTGACAGTCCCAGACTTGGTTCTCCTCTGACCAGGCCCGTCTGGGGCAAGCCACTGCCTCTGGTGACCTGCATTTTCATTGATGTGAAGTGAGGGCCAATTACCCTCAGGCTGGTTTTCTCTAAGCCCCCTCTTCCACATGCCCCAGAGAGTGGCAAGAGGGGTCACAAGGGGAAGGACGGAGTAGTGGGAAGGGCCAGGCTCCGAGCCAAGCATTCCTGGGTCTGATTGCTGACTGATCCTACTAACTGCCTTTCTGAGCTTGGGTAAGTCTTACAAGCCTCAGTTACCTAGGGAACAGCATGCTTCCATCCTATAGGGCGTTGGGAAAGATTTGAGCTAAAGCATGTCAAGTCCCTAAAACACAGTAGGAACTCCATGATTGGTAGTTATTATCAAAAACACTTTTACAACCAGAATACAACAGACCAACGAAACAGAAGGAAAATCCATAAGCATATGTAAGCGCGTACGAGTGAGTATAGTATATGGTACGTACAGTATTTCCACTCAGTGGGATTGAAATGGATTATTCAATCAATGGTGTGAGGACAACTGACTGCTAATTTGTTGGTGGCCAGGGCAGGGGAAGGATTAATAAATTCCACACCTCTCTCCTTAAACTACAACAAATTCTAGACAGAGCAGACATTCAAATGTAAATACTAAAACCCTACCAGTTCTAGAAAAAAACATGGGTGAATCTTGTAAGGGAGAGGAATACTTTCTAAGTATGTCATTAAAAAAAAGGAGGGAGGCTGGGATGGCTCAGCAGGTTAAGCGCTCGCTTTGCAGCCCCAGAGCCCAAGGATCGAATCCTGGGCCCAGCCCATGCAGACCCATATGCTGAACTGGGGTGTGCTCCCACTTCAGTTCTTGCCAGGGCCTATGTGGGAGGCTCCTGGCCCAGTTCCTGCCCTGAGCAGCCCTGCGCCCACCTGTGGAGTGAAACTATATGGAAAACTAATGCTGTCAACTGTGGAGACTGCTCTGGGCCCTCCCCCTTCTCTCTATCTCTCTCTGTCTGCCTCTCTCTCTGTCTGTCTCTCTCTGTGTGTCTGTCTCTCTCTCTGTCAAAAAAAAAAACAAACCAAAAAACAATAAAAATAAATCTTTAAAAAAAGGATCCAGTGGGGAAGACTGGATGGCTAAATGGGTTAAGCGCTCACTTTGCAGCCCCGGGGACCGAGGATCGAATCCCGGCCCCGGCCCGTGCAGACCCATATGCTGAACTGGGGAGTGACCCCAGTTCAGTTCTCACCGGGGTGAGACCCCGGCCTGGTTCCTGCCCTGCGCAGCCCCACTCCCACCCATGTGGAATGAAACTATGTCACCACTAACGATGTACAACTGTGGAGACTATCCTGGGCCCTCCCCCTTCTCTCTCTCTCTCCCCACTCCCTCTATCTCTCCTTCTCTCAAACAATAAAATTAATCTTTTGAAAATTATGGTTAGATGAAATCTTTGTAAGACACACTTGTCAACAAACATTTGTGAAGAGCCTACCGAATACCAGTTACTGCCTTCCTGACATTCAAAGAGCTGTCAGTATCCAGTTCTATAAAATAAGCCCTGGGTAGAAAAATGAGCAAAGGATACAAACATGCAATCTGTAAAATAAGGAATACAAAATGGCCACTAAGACTCAAATACATGCAAAGAGATGCAATATACAGTTTCTCTACTACCCTACAGGCAAAGAATTAAAAAATTAACAAAACTCAGGTTGGCTGGAGTGTGAGAAAACGTCTCCCCATGCAGTGTGAGTGCCCTTTGAGTGGGCTGTGTCAAAATGATCCATGTGCACACCCTTTGACCCTACAAAGATGCTCACTGAAGTTTGTTTATAATAAAGAAAAATTGGAAACAACCTAAATATGCATGAAAGGTAGCCAAATAAGGTCTGATATTCATAGAATAATTCTGTAACCCTGTAAATTAGCCAGAGCGCTGGAAAGCCCATGACTTCATCAGCAAACGTCACAAGAGTGGCAGCAAAATGCTGTCTGGGAGGGGAGAGCATGCTTGAGCACAACCCTTGGAAAACAATGGAATGGCTGCACTTTGCCCGCTGTGTGGGGCATGGGGGACAGGCCCCCGCTGAGCCCTGGGGACCCAATCCAGAGAAGAGGCTGCACACATCTGGGGGCACAACCTCCCTGCTCCAGGAGGGAGGGCATAAGGTTATAAATCACACCTTGGCTGCCTGCCCTCCCCTGGATAGGAGGAGAGAAGGTGGCTGTACTGTGGCTTCGCTCTAACATCTCAGGCAGGAAGAACCCCCCACACACGGGTGAACAAGTAGGCACTGAGGGCCCAGCATCTAGGGGGAGGTGCAGTGGCTCAGTAGTCAGTCTGGGAGCCATACTCTGGCCCAGACACAGATAGGATCCACCTGCTACATTGGCTGTGCCTGAGATCACAGGCCACTTGGGTTTGGGCTTTGGCTCAGAACCCACCACTGAAAGACAGACGGACACAGGTCACCGGGTCTCCACACTGGAGACCACGGTGCAGGTCAGGGAGAAGGCGAGGCAAGAAAGAGCCCATGCCACAGAGGAATCTGGAGAGGGAGTTTGGGAGATCAGATTGACTAGCCCAGGGGTTCTCCAGCCTTCTCTGAAGAAAGTCCTAGCCTAGAACCCTCTGTGCGAACAGAGATTAAAATGGAAGCCCAGGTAGAAAACACACCTGCCCCTCATCAAGGGGGCAGTCACATGGGCAGGAGGGCTCAGGGGCCGAGGACCCATTGTGTGTCAGCTCTGTGCTTGCTCTTCTCTGAGAGGCCCAGAGGAGAAGGCAGGGTCCTGCCCTCCAGAGTCACCCAGTGGGGATGCGAGGTGAGGGAATGGGGGAGGGGTGCTCCACAGCGGCAGGTCAGAGGGGCGAGTGCTCCCTAGAAGTGGCTGTGGGGCAGGGACTGCTGGCAGTTCACAGGAATGTCTGAAGGTCCAATCTGGGAAACAGGCAAAGTCAACTTTGAAGTCCAGGGAATAAACACCCAGAGGACCAGCCTAAGACGTCCCTGCCAAGAGGTGGCTGAGTCTGTTCCTAACAGAATAGGAGCAGGGATGAGACGGGCATACAAGAGGTGGCAGGAGCAGCCCTGGGAGCCACCAAGTCCAGGAGATAATCATTTAGTAATTCTGCTTTGACTGGGGAAAGCCAGGGCTGGACCATGATGAATCATGCAGCCCATCCCCCTGCCAGCCTTCCTCCCCCAGGTAGGCAGCTGTTATTCCGGGACCCCGTGGGGGTGATGGGAAACACCCGAGGAGCCGTACACAGGCCTGGCCAGCCCTGGACCAGGTGAGGCCCGAGGACGAGTGAGAGGAAGTGGAAGAGGTTTAACAGAGGCACCACGTGGGTGGAGGAGCGGGGGTGGGGCCAGACCCAGGCAGGGGCCGTGGTCACCGAGAGGAGATGAAGAATCAAGAAGTACTTCAGAGAGATACCAGACTAGCTCAACAAGTTGAGCACTTGCCTTACAACCATAAGGTCCAGGGATCAAATCCCGGCCCCGGCCTGTGCAAATCCACCTACTGAACTGTGGTGCAACTGGTAACTGCTGAGATGGCAGTGAAGGTTCTCACCTCCCATGCAGGAGGCCCCTGGTGTGGTCCCCGCCCTGCACGGCCCCACATCCCCCTGTGTGGAGTGAAACTATGTCACAACTGGTGATGCACAACTATGGAGACTGCTCTGGGCCCTCCTCCCTTCTCTCTCTCTCTCTCTCTCTCTCTCTCTCTCTCTCTCTCTCTCTCTCAAAACTAATAAAATAATTAAAAAAAAAAAAAAGTACTTCGGAAGCAGAATGGGTGACACCAGCCTCCACCCAGGCTGGAAGCCTGGGCCTGTTTTGTCTTTCTCATGCCCTGGGCCTAACTGACCCCCAAGAAGGGGCTGTCCATGGGAGAGAGAACAGATCTGAGAAGGTGTGGGCCAAGACCATCAGCGTGAGTGCAGACCTGGGGAGCGCCAGCTGCCTGGCAGAACACGCACTGCAGCGCTGGGCCACACGTCCACGAACATCTTACCACCTGCACTGTCTTCCTCGATCCCATAGTCCCTGACCGAGTACCAGGCATGTGACGGCACACAGCAGGAGTTTGATCTGAACTGACACTGAACGAAGGCTGCCCAGTGGGCAGCTGGAAGTCCATCCCTGGAGGTCAGGGCAGAGATGGCATATAGTGAGAGAACTGGGGGCCCTCAGCAAAGAACAGAGGCCTCTAAGCTTTCTGGGCGCTGGCCCGCTGCTGGGTACTGTTCTGGAAGCCTTATACAGAGTCACTCAGTCAGGCCTCAGCATCACCCTAGAGATAAGTTCTATTATCATCCCTAGTTTACAGGTGAGGAAACTATGGCACAGAGAGGTTGAACAACTTGCCAAAAGTCACACCACTAGAAAGTTGTAGAGCCAGGACCGTACCAGGCAGAACGGCCGCTCTTAAGCGCTCTGCTGTAGAAATCAGGCCAAGACTAGATGGGAGGGTATGCGAAGAGGAGACAAAGGGGGCCAAGGACAGATCCCAGGGCAGCAGCCATGAACAAGGAGCAGCAACAGGAAGCCAGGGGCTGCCTCGCACAGTGAGTGCTCAGAATGTGCTTGAGTGTGGCATGAGTGAATGAGTCAGTGACAGTTAAGGAACGAACGCAGGTGACGCAGACACCACAAGGCAGACAGGTGGAAGAAGGGGCAGCGTGGTCAGCGGCGCCCACTGCCAGGAGCCCTGGAGGGCCCTGGCTTTGAAACGACTCGGAGCTGTCAGCTTGGCCTGTCCCAGGCCACAGGGCTTGGGGCTCAGCCTGAGACAGCTGAGCCCGAGAAGGCCTCAGTCTGCCTGTGTGGCTACAAAACAGTCACTTTCTCTCCTTCCACTGGGGACTCTTGTTCGATGCCAAGTTCTTTCAAGTGTGGAAAGGATCTGTTCCCCCAAACAATTCACAGCTATTTCTAAAGCTCACACTGCAAGATGTTGCCTATTTATAACCAGAAAGTCCTCTATAGCCAAACTGGACAAAGAAGAGTGGCAACTCCATATTGTCTTTGATGTTGTTTAAAATGAGAAAGAGCTCAGAATTGCGTCCTTGACCGAATCCAAGTTACTCCTTTTCCCCATATATGGCTGGATCTAATGTTTGCCAGGACAAGCCGTGTTTTCCTTATTAAGCAATATACAAAGTTAGCAAACAGAGCCTGCTCGCTGCCCCACATCCCAAACTGAACTGTCACAGTTGGAGCGAGGGCCTGACCGGGCTGCAGAGCATCAGCGGCCCCAGCAGCCGTGCGGCACAAAACAGGACACTGGCCCCGGGGTTGGGCCGCCTGTCCCATCAGACCCACCACTGACCCAGGCCCTGGGCATCAACCATGACAGAGCTGCTGGGTGCTGGGCTCTGAAAACATCCTGTTGAATCTTCATAATAACCCTGGGGAGTATTATCCCATCTTACAGATGAGCAGAGCGAGACGGAAAAAGGCCACGTAACCTGTTCAAGGCCATGCAGCCCGGCTGGCAGAGGTGGAGAAGGACCGCTTTCTGCCAGACTTCATAGCCCAACCGCTTTTCACCTCCCCCGGGGTCATATCTCCTCTCTAGGCCTTGGTTTAACCAAGTGGAAACTGAGATGGTGGAAAACCCATTTCTGCACCCCCTCCAACTCTGTCACAGGGTATCACAATCTTCCAACGTGCTCTTTGGTCAAGGTCTGGAGTGGATGAATGAGAACAGGTCTGAGGGAACATGGACCCTCCCAACCCCAGCACAGTCCTGAGGCAGCAGCGTGGAGCAGTGCGGCCTCTGCGGCCTGTCTAGCGCTGAGGATAGAGTCCCTCTCCTCTGCCCAGTGCCTCATGGCTCCCATGAGGTTCCAACCCTCCCCGGGCTCCCCCTCCAGGAGCATGCCACCCTGCATAGCCCCTGCCATGCCCACAGGCTGCTATCTGGGCCTGCAAGCCTGCCTCTGATTAGCAGGACTCTGGAGTTTGAGACCGAGGACACACAAAGCTGATGGAGTGACTACAAAATTGAGGGGCAGGTTCTGAATGCTCCATCCCCCCAAATGCGTAGCTCCAGTGATGGGACCCATGCCCCACTGGGTGTCTGGAAAATGCCAGACTGGGTCTCACTGCTCCAGGTCACTGCCATTCCTCAGAACCTCCTGGGTGGGCAGCGGGTTAAACTTGTGGGTGGCAGGGCTCCAGTTCAGCCTCCTGGATGTGAATCTCTGGGGTCAAGCCCCGCACCTGCAGGTTTAGCCAGCACCCAGGATTTTACGATGGCATCAACGGGACCCACTGCCCTAGGACAACAAAAGGGCTGCCTGGAAAAAATCCAGCCCTAAATGCCTCTATTTTTTATATTACATGGCTGGATACTTCCTGGACACCCCTCGTATATGTTGGTTTCTCCCCTGACCCTCCCACCTCCTCCTCTCTATACATAAGCCCAAAACATGCAGCTTGTGGGACCCCCACAAAACACCACACACCTGTGACTCTTCCTTTATAAGCTGCGTTGTTTAGTGTTTTTCACATCAATGTGACAACTATAAACATAATCACAAACATGCACTTTGAGCTGCTTTTCATACTCCCAGAAACTACACATCTTAACCCACATGGGGGTAAAGGGTAAACCCTTCCCAGCTCCCACCCTCTTAGGACCCCACCTTCTCTACGTCGCCTCTGGTATATGCTATGCAGGGGTTACTATCAATGGATCAGGTCAGTGAACCAATTAAATATCAGTGAAGTGAATACTTGAATGAATACCTAGCCTTTGAGAAGCCAGTCTCACACAGTCGGTCTGTTTCCCATGGGTAAAATGTTTAAAGATTAGCTAATGTTCCAAGAAATGACTGTTGGGGAAGCCAGGATGGCTCAGCTGGTTAAGCGCTCACTTTGCAGCCCCGAAGCCTGAGAATCGAATCCCAGCCCCAGCCTATGAGGACCCATATGCTCAACTGGGCTGTGCTTCCCATTCAGGAGGCCCCCAGTTCTGTTTTTGCCCCTTAGTTGGGCCCCTGGCTCAAGGGGGTGTGCCTCCCATGCAGGAGGCCCCAGCCCAGTTCCCACCCTGCACAGCCCCCACCCACCTGTGTGGAAACAAAACCATGTTGAAAACCGATGACATACAACTATGGAGACTGCTCTGGGCCCTCCCCCTTCTCTCTGTCTCTCTCTGTCTCTGTCAAAAAAATAAAAAAACAATAAAATAAATCTTTAAAAAAAGAAATGACTGTTACCCTCGGATGACAGTGTTTAAATCCGTGATGACAGTTTGTCTTGTGTCATAACCTGGCAGACCTCTTCCAGCTAGACGGTGACTGGGTGCCATGGTTTCCTAAAGCTGCCTCATCTCATCCTGTAACCAGACAACCCTAACCTGCTACAGTTCAGAACCGTTTCATGGAGCCCACAGCCACCCAGGTTATGACAGGCATCTGTGTTCTCTCATTTTTTTTTATTTTTTTTTTGTATGAATGAGAACAAACCGCATATCCTTTTAATTAGTAGCATGTATTTTTGTAAAAACATCAAATGATATAAAAGTGTATCAAGTAAAGCATGAAAGCCTGACCCCAGTGTGGACAGAAGGGTTGGCATTCTCCCTTCATCTCGGGAGACCACATGGCCTCAATGCCCCGCTGGCTGATGTGAAGTCACTGAGTACAGCTCGTACAATTCCGTTCCACCTGCAATGACTGAGACCCAGGCGTCACCAAGTGCTCAGTGGCCCTCGGTGCCACTGTCTTCAACACCAAACATCTCTGCCTGGCCCCCCACAGCCACTTCTCTCTACCCCAAATCATCTTACTCATGGTGCTTGGTCCCCTTTCTTTAATTTGCTTTATGTTGACTTATCAAAACTAGCAACACACCTCACTGCTCATACCAGCAAGAACTCTCCATCCCCAGAGGGAGAGCTTCCATGCCTCCAGGACCCAGGCCCTCACTACTTTTCCAGACAGTCTCCTATCTCACTCCCATGCATCAGCTAAACACCCTACCCCATCTACCCACAAGGCCCCCTCTCCTGTCCTCTTGAATTTGCTCCAGACTGTCCCACCTGGACGTCTTCTCCACCCCAACTTGGCAGGACCAAACCCCTTTCCCACATGCCATGTCTCAACCCACAGGCTTCCTCCCCTGTGAAGTCTTGCCTAATGCTCCCAGCAAGAAGCAATGATTGACGGCTCCCTCTCCTGACCTGTATAAATACCATGAGGAGCCACTTCCCCCCTGTCTTGACTCCCCTGGTAGACCATGAACCCCATGGGGGCAGGGACCATGTCTTATGCACCTGACTTCTCCATAGGCCTTGGCAGCAATAAGGACACAATAGACATACAAATAAGCAAACTAGGGGAAGTCAGGATGGCTCAGTAGGTTGAGCGCTCGTCTTGCAACCCCGGAGTCCGAGGATTGTATCCTAGCTTTGGCCCATGGGGACCCATATGCTGAATTGGGGTGTGCTTCCCATACAGGCAGCCTCCAGGTCTCTTCTTGCCGGGGTGAGCTTCCCGTGCAGGAGGTCCCCAGCCCTGTTCCTGCCCTGTTCCTGCCCTGTTCCTGCCCTGTGCAACCCCACACCCACCTGTGGAATGAAACTATGTAGAAAACTAATGACGTGCAACTATGTAGGCAGCTCTGGGCCCTCTCCCTTTTCTCTGTTTCTCTCTGTCTCTGTCGCTTGCTCTCTCTGTCAAAAACAATAAAAATAAATCTTTAAACAAACAACTAAAGGACATCATGTGGATGGATGAAACATGAAGTCGCTTGCACTGAAAGATACATGCAGTAGAAGATCATTATGAAAGATGCATAATGTGCAGGTGCTAATGACACAGTGAGTCTAAAATCTTAGCCAGAGGCCCATCCAAGAGACTCAACAAGACATGTCATCCAGGCATCACACAACTAAATATGATCTATGGGAGGTGGAGGGCTCAGGCTTCTGAGACGTGTCCCCTGAGAAACAGCATCCTAGGCAAGGGCAACAACACGAGCAAAGTCTTAGAGGTGAGAAGTAGTAGAAAATGAACAAGGGGAGCAAGGCAAGGTCAGATTCTGAGGTACCTAAGCCCGGGAAAGAATTCAGAGTCAGACTACTGACAATTCAGAGACACTAATCTGGCTACTGGAACTTTGACCTACGGGTTGAGTGAAGAAAAACACATCTTATCCTTCTCCCATTAGCTCAAGACTTTCTCTGTCTGAAGTGACCTTCTCTACCTTACCTTCCCAGGACCAAGCCAGCCCATCCTCCGAGGTTCACAAGCTGTCCCCTCTGTGAAGCCAGAGGCTGAACACCAAGACAGAAGTTCTTGCCATCAGAAGAATCCAAATATCAGAAAGAGTGTCTGCTAAGAAGGCTCTAATAGGGTCACTGATTTTTCCCAGTATGGGAAGATAATGTTAGCCAGATTAGTCCAACAATATTTGCTGGCATGTGGCAGATGTTGGTCCCCACAACCAGCAACAGAGAGTCTTGCCAAATGAACACATATTTATGCTCACAAACACAGTGTCAGTACAATGTAAAATATGAAGGGGAGTGAGGAATCTTCCTTATGAAATGACAATCAGCCAAGATCAAAAGGATTCATTCAACATCAACTTACATTTATTCATTTGAGAAACATGAATATCTACCCTGTGCCAGATACTGAATGTCTAGAAATTGGCCATGCTGAGGGGAATGGAATGGAGCAATGGAAACATTCTAAGTAAAAGAAACAGCATCTTCAAAGAGGTCAAGGATAAGAGTCACCAGGCCAGGTCCTGCTGCCAAAGAAGGTCAGCTGGATTAGAGATTCGCGAGAGACAGGTGAGAGGTGATGAAGGCTTGAACTTGAGCAGTGGCAGCGACTCACGTAGACAGAGTGGACACACTTGGGGGCAAGTACAGAGCGGAGTCTGTAGACCTGGGTGATGGATGCAGAGAGAAGCCACAAGCATCCTAAGCAAACCTGGGTCTGGAGCTAGGTTTCCTGAGACAGCCACGCTCATTGCCCAGGCCCCACTATGCACCTGGCCAAATCAGGACCATGGCTGGTGGCCCAGCGTAAGGTCCCGGACCAAGATGATCGATGGTTCTACAGCGCCCCCATAGGCTGCACGCTCGCTGCCAGAGTGGGCGCCCAGCTGGCACTGCTTCAGGCAAGGACAAGAGGAGTCTAAAAACTTAGCCCAGGGCCCCATCCAAGACACGCAGTAGCACCCCATGACTTAATATGGCCAGGTTTTGTACCTCTGAACACCAAATGGATGCATTCCCTGTCAAAAGCGGAGCTAACTCCAGACTGTCCACACATTGGCAAGGCGTGGGGCTGGCAGGGGGCACAGCTCGCTTGGTACACACTCTATAAGGCCCTGGGACACTGCCCACACCTAAGCAGCTTAAGTTGGACTTGGCGTGTACTGAACTTCAGCTTGTGCATCAAAGTTCAAGTCCACCAGAGGGACACTGGCATAATTAGGCCACCCACAGGCTGGTGGTCAGAAAAATAGTCCCCAAGAGAAATGAGTCTGTCACACAGTCCAGTCGGGGGCTGTCAAACGCTTCTCCCATCAGCAATACCCAGCATCTCCTGGGCCGGCTGGTGTCCCTGAAGTGAGCCTAACCCCACACAGCAAAGTTCATCTTTCTGGGGCAAGTCCCCCTTCGCCCCTGCTGGCTCCTCCCTCCTCTACGCCCAGCCCCCTCCATCCTAACTTCTGGAGGTACGCGAAAGCCCCCACTCCACAGGGGCACACACAGGGGCACACACATACCCCAGGTAGACACAGGTGACTGTGGTCACAGCCTAGGCAGGGCCACCTATCCCCAGGCTGGGCAGGTCCAGGGCAAATTAAGAGTGACAGCTTGCAGGAGACCCTGAGACAAGCAGGCACACGAGGGTGGGCCCCAGCTGGCGACTCCCACAGCTCTGACCCCAACCCAGACCTCTCCACTAGCAAGACTCCTCCTTCCAGAGGCCTGTGACTGGATGGCCCTCGGGAACCCCGAACACAGTTCACCCAACTGGAACTCACCTCTTCCCCTCCAGACCTGCTCCTCCATCAGCAGGTCCCGACTCCAGGGCTGGCTCCACCATCACCCAGGTTCCCAAGGAAGAAGCGCTGGATCCCTCCTATCCCCCTCCTTCTCCCTCTCTAACAGCCTCCACTCTCTTGGCAACCACTCCATCGGCAAGTCCTGCCCATTCTCCAACCAACCAGTCCACTGGGAAGTCCTACCGATTCTCCCTCCAGTTCTGTCCACCCCACTGTTTCCACCATCTCCCACCAGGATGACGGCAACAGCTTCCTAACTGGCCCTGCCTTCCAGACCCTTCTTCCATAGAGCAACCAGGGGGACCTTCCTAAAACGAAAATCTGCCCTCGCCAGGCCCACACAAGACCCTCCTGGGTAAAGCCCTCTGTGTGGCTCAAAGGTTCTGCACCTCTGCCCCCTCCCACCTCTCCTGCCCAGGTTCCCAGGGCCCCTCCCACTCCAGAGCGCATGCCTCCCCTCCTCCCAGGCCTGTGCAGGTGTGTCCCCCACCTTGACCACCCTTCCTGACCCCTCTGCCCGGCTGACCATCTCCACCCTTCAGGTCTAGTTCGTGCAGGGAGCTTCCGCCTGCCACCACCGCTCCATGCCAAGACCTGAGTGCTCCCCCAGCCCCGTAGTTCCATTTGCTTGACTATTGCTCTCTCTCCCTGCACTGCCCTGCACCAGATGGAACATCCATCAGCACAGAACATCTTTTCTTTTAAAAAGACTTATCTTTTATTGCTTGAGAGAAGGTAAGAGAGAGAGAAGGGGGAGGGCCCAGAGCAGTCTCCATAGTTGCACATCATTAGTTGTGACACGGTTTCATTCCACACAGGTGGGTGTGGGACTGCACGGGGTGGAAACTGAAGTGGGGGCCTCCTGCATGGGAGGTGAGAACTCTTGCCACCATCCAGGCTGTTACCAGTTGCGCCACAGTTCAGCATGTGGGGTTTACACGGCTGAGGCCAGGATTCGATCCCCGGACCTCGCGGTTGCAAGGCAAGCATTCAGCCTGTTGAGCTATCCTGGCATCCTGGCAGAAAATTCTGTTGGACAGCACCTCCCTAGACCCTAAGATCCAAGAGGGCAGGGGCTGAGTCAGTGGTGCCCCTCTCTGTCACCCGGTGCCTGGCAGGCAGTGGAAGCTCCCTGTGGGCTGAACAAATGAAGGGACAGGCAAGAGGCAAGTGGAGACAGGCGAGTGCAGAGGCCCACCTCGTGGGTAGGGCTGTGCCTTAATGGACGTGGGTCCTGCACTTACGGGCTGGTCAGCGGAGGAAGGTGTCCTATCTAGAGAAGCGCCACAGGGCGGGTGCAGCCAAGGGAGCTGAGCCACCAGGGGCAGGAGCGTTCTTCAGCTGGCCCACCCCAGAGCGAAGAGCACAGTTCCACTCTTCCCTCAGCTGCCCCCATCCCAGCCCCACCCACGAGGAAAATCTCCCACACAGAGCACAGTTGTTCCCCAAAGCCTCCTCAGGGAGAAGGAGGGTGCCCCACACGACATGGCCTCCTCGCAGTCAGCCGAGGGCCAAGCTCTGCTGTGGAAGGTGAGTACTCTGTGACTGTCCCCAAGCCCCAAGCCCACCAGACCTGGATAACCGTCAGGCCTGCCCAGAGCTTGCATCTGGTTTTCTGGGCTTCCCCTGCTCCCTGGGGTTCCAACCAAATTCTTTAGGTCTGCATGTCCCCTGAGTCTGTCGGGATACAGCTCACGGGGCTGAGAAGTGAAGCACAAGTCACAGATTCAATCCCCCGCCCCCTCACCCACCTCCACCAGACTCCAGCCCCCTAGCCCAGAGCGGCCACACCTGAAGTGGTCCTCCCATGACTAAGGGATGCCCCTCCCTGGCACAGAGACGGGGAAGAACTGGAGGGGAACACATAGCCCAACAGTGCAGGGACAAGGTGCCAAGTCCAGTTGGCACAGTATTGTTAAAAGTCAACTGTCTCTAGGGACATGATTACATGACTGTTTGCTTTATAATAATCTGTTAAACTGAACATTTTCTATATGTGTTTTATTTCACAGTTTTTCAAAGTTACAAAAGAAAGGCAAGGCAGCCATCTTTGGGGAACATGGACCCCAGAGAATGCCCAAGCTCAGACAGGTGCCAGAATCACCACCCAGGACTCAGCCACTAACAGGGCCTCACAGCAGCCCAGTGAGTCAAGACCCCAGAGGGCTGCTCTGCCCTGGGCCTGCCAGCATCAGGCCTGAGCTGATGGGGAGAAGGCTGTGCCCACCCCCAATTAAGTGATTCTGTGGGAGTAAAGGGGAGAAACTGGGGAGGGCACACACAGCTCGGGGCCCACCCCTTAGCACCACACCTCTCCCCACCACCCACGCAGCCTGCTGGCCTCTGACACCTGGGACCCACGACATTCAGATGGCAAAACTGGGGGTGAACTGGGGTCTGAGGACTCCCTCTGGAAGCGAGAGGAAAATAACCATACAAAAAGCAAGCAGTTCACACATGGCCATGATACACAGAAAGGCTCAGCCTTGCTACTAAAAGGAACACAAGTCAAAGCAGCAACAACATACCATTTTCACCCAACCTACTGGCAACAACTAAAAAGAGTGATAAGAAAGGCACAGGCAAAGGCCCTCCCACCTACCAAGAAGCGGGTCTGAACTGCACACGCTATCTGCCAGCATCTCAGCTGCCCGTGCCCATCGACAATTCAGCTTCCAGGAAATCGCTAAGGAGACCAAAGGATAAGGGTGCAAAGATGTGGGCACGCTGATAGTCAGAGCACCACTCTTTATAGGAACAAAAATTGGAAGCACCTGAACTGTTCATTAATAATATCAATCAATGTCACCCCAATAAATTTAACAATAATAAATAAATAAATAAATAAGAGACTGGGGTATAAGTTATAGCTTAATAGAACACTATGCAGCTTGTTAAAGAAAGAAAGCAATAGCTACTAATTTATGATTGAAGGATGTCCAAGATCTAGTGCTGAAGGGGAAAGGCTGGTTACAGAATAGTATAGTGTACTCTGCCCTTGTGCATATCTGCAAAGTGTGTGTGTGTGTGCGCGCGCGCGCATGTGTGTGTGTGTGTATACATGTGTATGTTTCAGTACACACCTGCATTTAATTCATAAGGCAAACTATCTAGAGGGTTAAACACTTGAGTAGCTATGCATGGAGAAGGCGATTATGAGGGAGGCTCACTTTGGATTGTTTTAATTTTTTACAACAGTTGTATATTATCAAAGAACAAAGCTATCCTGTTAAAATAAAGCAAGATGTAAGAAAAAAAATAATAAACACAGGCCTAAAGCTACAGGGTAGGAAGAACAGGAGAGGAAACAATAGTGACAAAATTTTGGAAACCAGAAAGCAGGTGGATGAGAGGAGCTGACTTAACAGACCTAAGTAAAGTAAATCCTAAGTCAGCAGTGAAGAAAGCCAAAAAGCTACCTGATGTTCACCATAGAATTATACAAAGCCTTAGGAATTAGAGACACTGGGACCTGGGAAAGGTGGGGCTGAGCACAGGAGGGCTGACTGAAAGCCCAGATAATCAGCTTTTAGGTGGCAGGTCCCCTCTCCCACTTCCTACAGCCACGTAACAACCCCTCTCTGCAGACAGAAGTCCAGAGGATTACTTTCTGTGAAGGATTAAGCAGAGGGACTTCAGTTTGAGGACTCCAAGTATAGTTATGGTACCCCTAACGGGTACCATAACTGAAATCAGCAGAATTGAGTAAAAGCTTGTACCCTGAACATTCAGGTCCCCTTGACTGCTTCCCCAGTCAGATTCTCTGAATCATCACAGCCAGTAAATGTCCTCAAAGCTGCACTATGGAGGAGGCTTCTCTTGGTCACCTGGCCAGACCTACAGAAAAGAGCCTGCTCTTTTGTGAACAACACATACACACACAGTTTCCAACCAGGGTTTTAGTGAATATGCATGGACAAGCAAGGATGGTCAGACATTAGAGGCTACTCTCTACTATGAAAGATAGAGGACAAAATAAGCAGGATGGAAAAAACAACTTGAGGAAAAGAGGCAATGCAAAGAGGGTAAAATTTTAAAGAATAATAGTGCAATAAGAAATAAGCTTCCATGAAGCTACAATAGGATACTACAAAGTAATAACCACATGCAGAGAAGCAAAGAGCTGTTGGAAATTAAAAATATGATGGCAGACAGATGGGAAGGGGGTTGGGGAGCTGGGTGCAAAAGGTGAAGGGATTAAGAAGCACAAATTGGCAGTTACAAAATAGTCACAGAGATGTAAAGTACAGCATAGGGAATAAAGTCAGTAATATTGTAATAACTATGTGTGGTGTAAGATGGGTACTAGCCTTACCAGGAGAAAATGCTTTGTAAGTTATATAAAGTCTAACCACTATGCTGTACACCTGAAACTAATATAATATTGAATGTCAATTGTAATTGAAAACTTTTTAATTTTTAAATAAATAAAAATGTGATGGCAGAAATTAAAAGCTCAGTAGAATGAATGAAAATATTGAGAGAATATCCCAGGAATAATAATAAAAAAAATATTAAAAGATTATGCTAAGAGGCTCAGCATCTAAATATACACATATCAATTACAACAAAACTGAATAATAAACAGTAACAACACCTCAGTGGCATACAACAGTAAGCACATGTTGCTCATACATCTGGGGTAGTTGCTGCTCTTAGCTGGACGCTGGCTCCACTCCATGTGTCTCTCACCCTCCTCCTGGAACCAGTGAGCTAACTTGGGCATGTTAATCTCACGGTGATGGTAGCAAGCAAAAGCAAACAAGTTCAATCACACAATGGGCTTCCAGTTCTTTATTTGTATCATGATTTCCAACATCCCTTTGGCCCAAAGCAAGCCACATATCTCAGCCCCAGAATCAGAGAAGAAGGAAACTACAAAGTTACACGGCAAAAGCACATGGATATGGGAAAGAGGTTATTTTTGCAATCAGCCACATAAGAGGTCAAATTAAAAAGTGAGAGAAAGAAAGACAAAAAATAGAGAGGGTAGGAAGATATCATAAAATAAAATAATTTTAATAGATTTCCTAAAACTAAAGAACATAATTTTCTCAGTAGAATAGTCCACTGAGTGCCTAGCAAATGAAAGTAAATAGAATCATACCAAAAAGCATACAAAGTATCAATTTTGGATCACTGGGAACAAAAATAAGTTCTTAGAAGCCTCTAGAAAGAAAATAACAATGGTTTTCATACATAAGATGCAGAATCAAAAAGGCATCAGAATTTTCAACACCAGCTTCAGAAGCTAAAAGGCAATGGACAGAGCCTTCAAAATTCTTAAGGGAAGTTATTTCCAAATTTGAATTCCATACCCAGCCAAACTATCACAATAAGAGTGAAGGGAAAATAAAGAGTTTGTAACATGTACAAGGTTTACAAAAACTTAACTTCCAGTGCACCCTTTCTCAGATGACCACAGAGAATATCTGTCAAATAGGGGAGTAAGGCATGGGGTACAGGAAACAGGAAATCCTACTCAGAAGAGAAGTGAAACTAATTCATGAGATAATGGGGATGGAAAAGCTCAGAAATACCGATGTATATCAAGCATAGAGGGCAACCAGTTCTGACCAGGGCAAGTCAGAGGCTCCAGGGGAGACTTTCTCAGGAAGATGAACCTGGTAAAATATTCATGAATCTAAATATATATATATATATGTATGTATATATATATATATATATATATATATATATATATATATATATATATATATATATATACACACATATATATATATATATGTTTTTGTTTGTTTTTTAAGATTTTTATTGTTTGGGAAAAGGTGAAAGACAGGAGGGGCCAGGGAGAAGCAGGGAGGGCCCAGAGCGGTCTCCATAGTTGTTCATCATTAGTTGTGACATGGTTTCATTCTACACAGGTGGATGTGGGGCTGCACAGGGCAGAAACCCCACTGGGGGCAAGAACCTTCCCCACCAATCTTAGCAGTTACCTGCTGCACTACAGTTCAGCATATGGGTTTGCACTGGGCTGGGGCCAGGAATCAAACCCCGGACTTCACAATTGTGAGGCATGCACTCAACCACTGAGCTATTCATGTATTCCCAAGTCTGAATATATTGAGAGGAGATTTATATAACTGGGCAATAGTGTGGAAATAAAATCACGATAAATGCATAGAGGATTACACAACCAACAACAACTATTAATTGTGGTGAAAACAAAAGGTTGTATAGCCAAAGGAAAACACTCATAGTCTAATATAACATAGGCCAAATAACATAAACGCAGAATATTGATCTACCAAAACACAGACAATAACTCTCTTGGGTTTGTGGGGAAACATTATGAGAGTATATGTGTACAACAAGTGGACAAGAAGTATAAATGCAAGGATGTCAGGATAGCTCAGAGGTTAAGCACTTGCCCCCCGGTCACGGGGTCCTGGGATCAAAGCCCAGCCCCAGCCTGTGCAAACCCATATGCTGAACTCCAACACAATTGGTAACTGCCGGGATGGCGGCAAAGGTTCATGCCTCCCATGCGGGAGGCCCCCAGTTTGTTTTCTGCCCGGCACAGCCCCACATCCACCTGTGTGGAATGAAACTATGTCACAACTAATGATGTACAACTGTGGAGACTGCTCTGGCCCTTTCTGCCTTCTCTCTCTCTCTTCCTTACCTTCTCTCAAACAATAAAATAAATCTTTTTTTAAAAAGTATAAATGAAAGCTGGGTGCTCACCTTCCACAGTGAGAAGACAACAGATAATGCTTAAACGTTAAAAAGTAGCAATACACGCATGTTTTGGAGAATTATAGTAGCAAATACAAAAAAATACAAAAACAATCAGCTGAAAGGGTTAAAGCTGGATATGTCTGGGAAATAAAAATAAGGATAGATGAGTGTGCAGATGGAAGGGGTCTTCTTTTTCATCGTGTTAAGTATTTAATTCTTTATGTTAATGTATAACTTTGGTAACAAGTAAAAACTAATTTTTAAAAAAAAGCAAAAACAAACGCCCTCCCTTCACCCCACTCAAAGGGAAAGGCAGGGTGAGGAAGCAGCGTGCCGCCGTGCAGAGCTCAGACGCCAGCAGGCACGGAGCCCAGCCCTGCCAGGCTGGGAAGCACGCCGAGGAAAGGCCGAGGCAGGGGCCCCGGGAGAAAGGGCTTGGATTCCGAATGGTAGGTCAGCTAAGGCTTCTGAAAAGCAGGTGATCAATGATTTCCATATCGAGTTAACAAGCTCCAGAATTTTTCTAATCATCTCAAAGAGGCCTTTCAAAATATTTTACTATTCGCAACGTTATTTGAAAAAATGGAAAACTGGAAACATTCCAAGTCAGCAATGAAGGACTTAAATTGTAGGCTGTCCATACAATGAAACACAGGCAGATGTCTGTCTAATGATGTGGACAGATGCCCAAGACGCTACTAAATGAATGCAGAACAATAGGCCTCATATGACTCTATTTACCAAGGAAAAATGGTGAAGCTATGCAGCCAGCTACTAACAATGGTTATTGCTGGTAGCTAGACCAAAGGAGCTTACACTTTCTATATCACACCCATTTGTCCCTCGATTGCATGCATTTGTCATTGAGCACCTAAATATGTTATGTACTATATTATTTGGACTTTTTATAGTGAGAATCAGCAGGGATAAATAAAAAGGTTTAGAAATAAGAAAAACTAAATACTAAAATAATTCATTCAAACTTGTTTTTGTTTTTAGAAATAAAATGCCACCCAAAAGATATAGGACATGTGGCCCAGCCAACCAGGCTAGGGAGGAACCACTCCAAAAAGCCGGGAGCCCGTGAGTGGTCTTCCTGCTTCCTGAACTGGAGCCTGGTGAGCAATGCTGGCCCTGCAGGTCTGCCCCATGGGGAGAGGGACTCATCTCCCTGGCACGTGACGGCACTGCAAGGGCTCACTTAGGGACACTCGGGTGGGACCTGGAGAGGGACCAGCTGGCCTAGACCTTGTGAGGCGGGGGTGATGGCTGTTCTGTGCTTTGTGTGTGGGAGCTGTCCATCACAGCCTCAGGAGGCTTCTCTGTTGGAGGGTCCCAGACTCCTCACAGGTATAAGCTAGGGATCCACCTGCCTTCAGCAGCACGAAATGTCTGAAGGACCACAGGCCTGGGAACAGGACAGACCTGGGCTATGCCTCTGCCTGGCTGTGGGACTCCAAGACAATCCCTCAACCACCCTAAACCTCTGTGAGTGAGGACAATGACGCCCCCAGTGCAGGTCCACTGGGAGAGTTCACTGGAAGGAGCCACTGAAGTAGGCAGCATGGTGCCTGGAGCCTGGGACGTGCTCAGCACATCCCTACCCAGTTTTCAGAAAGGGGTCCTAAGACTTGCCTTCTCACAGGGCAGCTCCTGTCCCCACTTCCTTCAAAACCAGCCAGAGCTTAAGTTATCCTGTGACCTCAGGCTCCAGAGGACAGGGGAAGTCAGGGAGGGTGTGGGAGTGAGTGGAGGAGCAGACGAGTCGAACGGATGACAGAGTTTTACTGGAATGTCCTTCAAAGGCACAGACAAGTCCTAGGCACACGTGCAAAAGCAGGGACCCTCCTTGGAACTGCAAAGGCACTGTCCTAAGGGACACGAGCCCAGTCAGAAAGGCTAGGACAAAGCATTCACAAGATGTGTACTCCACAACCTTGGGAGTTAGATGCTAGTTCCCCATTGTGCAGATAAGGAAAATGAAGTTCAGAGTAACTTGCCAAAATCACCCAGTTAGCAAATGAATTCAGCCTTACAAAGAAAAAATCACATTTGCTCCAAAGCACAATCTTGGCTATGGGGAGAACCTCATGCTGGTAACAGAAAAAATGCAAGCTAATTTACAAATATTAAATCCCTTCTTTTTTTACCTAACAGACATTTTTTTAATCAATAGTCCACAGAGTTAGTGGAAAGTCATTAGGAAACACTCTCAAACTCTGTTGGTAAGGGTGTAAATAGGTAGGGCCTTTCTATAAAATTATTAGCCAATACGTGTGACAATTTCAAATGTACACATTAATTTAGCAATGGCTATAAACATTATAACTGGGCATAACTCTCCAACTCAGCAATTCCACTTCTAACATTTCTCCTACAGTTCCCTGCACAACTGAAGCTTGGCTCTATAAGTTTTGTTCGAATGCCCATTGATAAGGGACTTGATGCGGCCACACCATGAAGCTGTCATGCTGATGTGGGGAGTTGCCCAGGACACGTTAACTAGAGCCGTCATTGTTCATGCTGTTATGAAAGTTATGAATCCATTTATATTAAAATGGTAACACATACACACATACCTTTGGGAAAGATACCCAAGAAATTGTTAATGGTGGTTATTTTAGGCTCTTCAAGTTATGACTCTATCATTCTTGCATTCTTTAAACATTTTACCATGAATGTGGTAACTTTAAAAGCATGCATATAATTGAACCCAGAAAATCTACTGCTAAGAATTTCTCCCAACAAAAAGGTGCCTTGCACTCAACAAATATTTGTTGAATAACAAATGTGGGCAGAGATGTAGCTCTGAGGTTGTTGGCTTATGCCAAGGGGAACACAAAGGTGGGACAGGCTGTATGTCCACCCACAAAGAATGGATCCAACCAGAGAAAGGATGACCTGCACCCCCAGACCAGACATTAGTCAGAGACAGCCAATGACAGCCACAGCATTCACAGCAAGAGGACAATCCAGGTCACAAAAATGGCATGTAGTTAGCATAATCCCACCTTGTTTCATATACCAAGGGAGTCAGATGATTAAAAATTTCTCTTATTTTCTGACTTTCTCCAATAATCATGTATTGCTTTTTTAATAAGGGGGGGGAACATTTCTCTTATAAATAAATGATGAAGCTAGAACAAAAGCTTGTGTGGGATGCTTGCCTCTGTAGACCAGTAACGGTTTCCACCACCTCAGTAAGGCTCGGTCGTGAATGCAATCGAGCAATGATCAACATGCTGCGCGCCACCAAGAGAGCGACTGGCACCCTCACTTTGACAAGGGGGCGTGCCCACACTTGGACGTGGTCTCAACACACAGGCTCTGCCTCTCAGGCGTCCCTGTCTCCCTGCCCCATGAGCCTGCAGGAGGTCAGTCCCCCTCTGGCATGCTGGGGGACCTTGTGAGGGCCATGTGCCCTCTTTGATGCTGTTCTCTTTATGCATGACGATAGCTACTGCCCTGCCTGCCTTTCAGTCGGGCTGACGGAAGGAGCAAAGGAGAGGCCTACTATGTGCCAGGTGCCGGTGGAGTGCTGTGTGAGTGAGGTTATTCCTAGTTGACTCCACGCCCGACTCTCAGGTGACCCCAGGAATGTGCTGAGGTGGGTTTCCAGCCAACCCCCCACTCCCAGCCCTGCACCCGTCCCTCCTCCCCACCATCTCTCAGAGCACTCAGCCACACACACCTGCTGTCCCCTCCCTGACGCAGCTTTCAAGGAAGTCAGAGTCCCAAAGAAAAGCAAACCCCTTGGGCTGGAAGCAACAGTAGCCCTACTGTCCCAGTTAGAAGAATCCCTTTGCAAAGAAAGTTTTTACAAAGCAAGGCAAAGAGAAAAGGGGGGTTATGACAACAGAAGGGCAGAGCAAACCATTTCAAGTCCTGACACAGGCAAACTGGTTCTTAAAGTCACCTGTTTCTGAACAGGAACGCAAAGCTCTGTCCTGTCATGCCACACAGCTGGGGCGCTGTGCATTGCCAACTGACTTATATAAGCTCGTGAAAACCCCATTCGTTTGAGTTCCCTGTTTGTGCAAATAGTGTCAGGGGCGCATCCGAGCACCCTGGCCATCCATCATCACCGGTGCATTTCCCAGGCTGGCGCTGACTCACCTGGGCCCGAACCCACACTATGTACACACCACCGAGCTGTGCCTTCTGCAGGCAGCTTCTGTCATCACGAGGCCTTTCAGCCTGTTGATGCCTCTTTCCCATTTATCAGGCCCACAATAGCTGTATTAATGATGATGAAACCCTGAGCATTCAGAGGGAGAGGAAAAGGGCCACAGTGCCTGAGAGCATGTATTGTGTGTTTATTCTGATCAATCAGCCCAACCAAAGCTTAGGGGTTCAGAAACCACCCCTCTGTCAGCTTGACTGCCCTGGAAAGATAAGAGTCAAGGGTCTTGAGATATCCTTTCAGGAAGCCCCACACCAGCCCAGAGCAAGAACCCTGAAGGGAGAGAAGGCTTGGGGGGCTTAACTTTGCTCCCAGGGTACACGGGGCAGTGGGACCCCAATAATGCAGGGTCAGCAGCTCCCAACTAGCTTTGAGCTGCCCTCTTAGAGAATGTGGAGTGGGGAGCCGGCTCAGAGCCTCTCAAACTCCCATGTCCACACCTAGGGTCAACCACACCCACAGGAAACCTAGTCTGCCCCAATTGATCGATGCCAAGGCAGTTATTTAACCCTCAAACAGAAATTCTTCTCTAGAATTCCGTTTAAAAAAGAAAATACACACACACCCATCTGCAGCCTCAAAGCACAAATCCCATGGGACAAGAAGAGTTCAACTGCATGCATGCACCATAGCCTGTATTCAGAAGTTTGATTTACGGCTGTGTGATTCAATGCCTTGACTTTACAGAGAAACGAACAACAGGCAAGGCTCATTTGCAACCCTGAAAATGCGGTACATTTACTTAGTTACATATTTGACATGAGCTCAGATGAGCAAACAGTACAATACATCCCACTATGATACTTAGAAATGTATGCTTTAAATTCTCAGCATATATTGATCTTTGCTATTTATGTGCATAAACAAATACAGACACATTGAGACATACATGACTAATGAGTAAACTCTGGCTAATGTTAACATTAGCCAACTCATGCTAACACTACCCAAAGAAACTGAAAAGTGCTGACCCAAAATCTGCAACAGAGTTCTTACTAAATCGGCACCCTTAGAAATCCACAGTGGATGCTTCTGCGAGTTTCTGGTCAACAGGCTCTGTAGGTTCCTTAGTGAGCACCGATACTTTGGTCCTTTCTCTTTCCCCCAAAAGGAAGTATCTTTCAGAAGACCTTGTACCCTAACCACAAAAGTGCATCCATGATGCATGTCTCATTCTGACAAGGAAGACTTCAAGTAGGCCCAGTTATTCTTGAGATCCTTATTAATTAAGCATCTCTACAATCTAAATATGTTCCAGGTGCTGGAGAATAAGCAATGAACAAAACAGAACCAGCATACCCTTACTCTCACAGAGCTCATATTCTAATAAGGAATTTTGCTTTTATTGATTGCTTCTTAAGCAAGGTGGCAAAGTCCTTTGAACTTCACACTTTGGTCAAGAGTCTGGTTTTTCTCAAATATTTAAACCTTGGTTCCAATCAATATATCTACTAAAAGGGCCACATGATCCTGAAGCTGGTTCTGTGTTGAGAAAAAAGCTCCATGGATGACAACACTGGATTCTAACTTCTGTCTCTGAGTTACCCCACCAGGGTCCAATGTCAGTCGATGTTACACATTTCTTAATTCTTTACCATCCAGCTGTGGGAAAACCTTTGAGCATCAGACCACCTGCCAAGAATCCAGAGAGTTCTCAAAACATCTAGCAAGTCCTGAGATGTTTCCGTGGTGCCCTCAAGAAACTCGTACCCAAGAGTTAAAACTGTCTCTTAGTAAAAACACATCACCGGAAAAAGAGGACTCATTTTGTGGAGTCTAAGTGTGGGTTCCAGAGTGGGTTCCGACAGGAAAGAAGTGCCACGCTCTCGTGGGCCTGTGTCACCCACAGCAGAGCTGGTCTGGCAGATCCCAGCAGAAGCTCCAAAAGTGACAGAACTCTTTGGTTTCAACGGGAACAGACGGGTGTGCGCTTCACACCTGCCCCTCTTGTGGGTGCAGGTGGAGGAAAGAAAAGAGGCGGGCAGGGCAGGTGACTGCCTCCCCCTGGCTTTGGTCATCATTCTCTCAGCCTGGGCCCCTCTCCTGCCTGACTTCCGCGGGAGCATCCCTATTCCCCTGAGGAAGGGTCCTCATTCCCTCGTCAACCAGCTGGAGCTGGACCTCTTTCAGGCTTTTCATCATTCTCGGATTCAGCTCCCAAGAACTCAGGGACAGAAGGCCCTACAGAGTTTGCTCAGAACTGAGATCATGTATTTTCTAACGAGAAAATACACCTCAGCTAGTTACCACCTCATTCACTTTTCCAGAGTGGTTATAATTATAGTATTTGTTTCATAATTGGTGCCTACTTGCACATACAAAATCCCTGAATCTTAAAATAAATTACAGCTCCCTCTTTCATTTAACAGCCATTGTGCTGCTACTGTACAAAGAGGAGATACCTCCAGGTATTATTGTAATAACAAGCCCGAGGTGAGCAAAGCTTGCGTTCTCAGCAGATGACGTGACTTATTAGTACAAAAGAGAATTATTGAAAATAATTTTATTGAACAGCCTAATTATGAATTTCTCGATTCTAAGCTCAAGGGCCAGTGAGAACAACCTTTGATCTGCCCTTTTTCTGGCTTGCTGCTGACCTCAGCACAAATAAGGAGGAGACGCAAGCTTGCTGCAGCCAGTGTCCCCCACACCGCATCTGGTAAGGACGTAACCCGGGGACACTAATGTCTCAAGTCCCATTTAACAAGGGCTCTGGGCTTCTCCGGAGAGAAAGGTGTGTTGCACTGGATGTTACTCTGCATCTCGGGGCTCTCAGGAAACACGTGGTGGACACTGGCACCGAGGCAAGCGGGGCTGACGTGCAGCTGGAACAGGGCAGTGGGACCCGGCCAGGCAGGAAGGCAGCAGGCAACAGGTTTAAACCTCATTTTCAACGTGCCTTTCGCCTCTGAGTGAGGCCAGAAGATGACACAGCTGTCAGAGCCCGAAAGAGAATGTTTGAAACGACTCCGTGCTGCTATGCAGGGAGGAGGGCCTGGAGAGCCCCCCCCTTCCCCCCCTGTGATGTCTGAGCCAGGTGTGCTTAACAAAAGGCCACACCACCACGCTACTACCTGCAGAGCCTGTGTTTGCTCACCCCCGAGGGAGGGGCCTCCCGGCCCCTCAGGAGCCCACAAACGCCTCTTCATTCCAGGCTGCAGGGAAAACAACCTGACCTTCTGAGACAGGTACCTCCTTTCCCACTGAGGGCAGCCATGCAAGACCCAGCCCCAGATCCCAGCGGCCGTTCCCAGACAGCACTGCTCTCAGACCAAGGTGAGCTCACGCCCCAGCAGAAGGAAAGACCCCCACAAGGCTGGAAACAGGAGGGTGGCTTCCCCCCTCTCACTCACACGCCCACACTGATGCCCCTGCCTGCCTGCCAAGGCCACAGCTAGCTGACAGCCATCAGCCCCAACACCTGTTTGCAGAGGCTCCTGGCTGGGAGGCCCAGGTCCCCGTGCTGGGAGTGGGGACGACACTGACAAGTGATAGAAAATTCATGGGCCATCGATCCTGGAGATGAGCACCTTCTACGCCCAAGGCTCCAAAAGCTGGTGACACAGAGGACAAACTGATCCAAGTCCCTCCCTTAAGGAGCTTGTGGTCTAGTGTGGCCTGGGGTTGCCCACTGCCAGTCACATGACTTTAAGCCCCTTCACCCTTCAGTCTCAGCCTTCATCTGCAGAGGGAACAAAATTGTTTTGTTAAGTGATGAGATCGATCAAACATCTCCAGATGCCACTCAGAGGAGTCAGCCTAGCACGAAGGTCAAGAGCAGCCCTGACCGCAGGCTGCCTGCGTTTGGATCCCAGCTCCGGTCCTTACCAGCTCAATAACCGTGTGCAGGTTACACACCTTGGGAAGTACATCAGCAAACCCCTGTCAAGTGCTGAGGACAGTGCCTGGCACAGAGCTGACGTTTCCTGAGTGCTTAGTCTCAGCAGTATTGTTACTCTCACTCATTATCATGGTCACACGGCAAGCTGAGGATGTACCCGTGAGGACAAGACCGTCCTTGTCATCAAAGGAGGTGGAACTACCCATTTGCTTGCTTTACACAATGTGACCACTGGTCCATGGAGAGCCCCGGGAAGGGCCCCTATCCACAGTTGGCGGGGATCAGAGAAGCCTCTGGAGGAAGAGACAGCTCAGCTAAGACCTGAGGCCACCTCGGTGTTGGCCAGGCCAGGCCAAAGGCATGGGGTGGGGAGGTCGTCCAGGCAGAGAGAACAGCGTGCGCAACGTGCAAAGGCCAGAGGAGAAGCGTGGGCTGGTGAGGGGCCTGTCTCGCTAGACCACTGCAAGGATGAGGGGGATATGTCCCCCAAAAGGGCACTGAGAACTTGGCCCCTATAAAAGTGCAAGGATTGTGCACAGGTTTTTGTTGTTGTTGTTGTTGTTGTTTTACTAGCTCCTAAAACAAACATCTAGAAACAAGTGTTTACTGAGGTCCAAGGTGGCACTGAGATGGGTCCCATGGGCAGGTGGACTGAATAAGAGCCTCTGCCTGGCTCAGGAATCCCAGGGTCCCCCCGTCCCCCAGAACACAGGACCCGGGCAGAGCCTGCCTGCTTCGGACGAGGTATTGTGGATGCAAGCCCAGAGCTCATGGGGCTCCCTGTGGAATCTGCCCTGTGCCTGTGACAGCCCCACTTGGAGACACACAGAGCAGCCTGCTGTCACCCTGTCACATGGCTTAGGAGCAGGTTGCTGCCACCTCCTAAGCAAGAGCATCGGCTGCACATTGTAAGGTCCCAACTGCTCTCTGTTGGATTGGAGTTTGGGGTTCATCACTTTAAGACAGAGTTAGTTTCTACTCAAAAGCCCTTCTCAGAATAGGTGAACTGTCCTACTGCCCCTGATGTTGCAAGAGGCAGGCAGTCAGGGGACGGGAAGGAGAGCTGGGCCTGGTCACCAGGTGAGTCGCAGGGTAGAGAGCCTGTGGGGACCACACAGGAAACTGCTTGGGCTGACGTTGGTGGGACCACCGACAGCCATCTGAGCCAGTCCCTGTGTGGCTCAGGTAACCAGGATACACCAGGTGAGGACACCGGTCAGCCCCTTTCTTGATAGAGGGTCTGGCAGCTGACAGCTCAGCTCCCATCACTTCTTCACTGTGATCTGAGGCACGTCACTTCCCCTGTCCGCGTCTCAGCCTCCTCACCTATAAGTAGGTTTCCTAATAGCCGCTCACCTGAGAGGTTGCCTGAGGATTAAATAATGAACACCGAGGGCCCAGGAGATCCTGCACAGTCTGGCTCTCAGCAATGTTCGCTGTGATTACTCTGGAGAAAAAATGCCAAAGGAGAAGCTGCCACTGGCCTGTCCAAGCAGCAAGCCTGCCCTCCATCACTCCAGGTGCGCACGAGGCCAACAGAAACAGCCCAGAACATCTCCTATGTCCTGGGGGGAAAGGTCTGGGAGGGGAAAAAAATTCATTCAAATTTTTATGGATAATTTTAAGAGACTTGAGCCAGGTCAATGATCCCTCAAATCAATTCTAAGCACAGTGCCTGTGACGGCCGACGCCTTCATTCGGAACCACAGCTGGGAGCCGGGGACCTGTTCCAGGGGTGCCGTGTGCACGCGGGCCCCCATGTACAGTGAGTGTGGCCGCACATCCACGCCCATCTGTAATGCTGGGGTCCACATCTGCCTCCTGTAATTCACCATGACCAGGGCTGGGTGGGCTCTGGCTCTGTGAGGTTGATTGTGAATCTAACGTGCGACCACCCACCCTGCATCTGTCTCTGACGAAGAACAAAGTCCCCTCCACAGCCCGAGGACCAGAACACAAAGAACCAAACACCGAGGCTCAGGAGGGGCACAGCCACTTCCGGGAACCACCTGAGAGCCCACATCCCCAGAATGGGCTTCCCAGAGCGCTGGGCTCCCGCTCCCTTCCTTCTTCGCCAGGGGCTGCCATCGCCCACCATGCAGGCCAGTGCAGGGGGGGCTTCAGACATCTCACCAGGGGCAAGCCCCTCCCCAGGTCAGCCCCCAGGACCTCTGGCCTGCCTGTTCCCAAGAGCCACCCAGGGGCTGCCGCAGCACGTGGGCCCGGGCCCCTCCTAGCCCAGCGCCCCGCACCCAGCAGGGTGAACGCAGCCTGGCCAGCCAGGCCCTGAACCACCCCAGAGCCCACACCCTGTAATTAGTCCACGGGCCCCAGCTGGGAACAATGGCCTAGAAAAGCCAGCAAATGGGATATGTGCGTTGAAACCGGGCCTCCTTGCCAAGTGTGCGACTTAATTACATAGCCCCAGTACCCTCCTCTCGTGTGACCTCTCACCCCAGCCTGTGATGACACAACGCAGGGATTACAGACTGCCTGCCACAGCCAGCAAGGCCAAGTCTGCATCCTGAAAGCAGAGAGGCCACCACAAGCAACACCCGGAGCCGAGAGGAGCGACCCTGCATTGGCCCCAACTGGAGGAGAAGGGACCCGGCAGCCATGACCTGCATAAAATACGGCGTCTACTGCCACTACACCTCCAAACAACGATGGCCTAGCACAGAGAAGCCAGGCCCCTGGACAGCCCCAGCACCTGCGACCCTCTTACCTGGCTCAGGCCTTCTTGCACGGTGGCCACGGATGGGCCCACACCTCGCACTGCGTGCTCTCTGCAGCCCAGGCCAGGTCATCTGGGCAGAGTGAGTCACCAGGCTGGGTCGGGGAGGCAGCGTAGGAACCAAAGCAGGGCTCATCTTGGCCTCTGCCCTAGGACCACCACCTGATGGGGCGGCTCTAAGCTGATCTACTGCTGCCCCCACCCCTGCAACTCATACCTCAGATGGGTCAAGGTCCTCCCAACCCACATCTGGAAAAACCCATGGTCTATGCCTGAAGATACTGGGCAGCGAGCCTCCGAGAAACCAGGGCAAGCCCAAGTGTGGCCTCTCCCAAGGCCCCCAGACAGCAGAGCGGGCCAAGGCTGCTGCCGCTATGGACTGGGTATTCTGTTGGAGTAACTTCATCCCAATGCTCTAGAATGGTCTCCCCAATCTCAGTCCATGTGCCCAGAGGAAAAAACAGGGACCCAAACTCCCAGGATCTGGCCCAATTGGAGAGTTAAGACTCCTGGCCAAGACATACAGCAATAGACCATTCAAGGAAGGGTCTGCCGAGGGGAAGAAGCTCCCAGCCTTGCCGGCCGCTGCCCCTGCCCCTGCCATAAAGAAGCAGATGGGCCAGAAGGACAGGCAGAGGCAGTCAGGCAGAGGTCCCACCCTTCCCTCCCCCACACTCTCGCAGCCCCAAAAACGTGGTCAGACTACATGCCCACCAGCCTCAAGGATGGACAGCACCAGAGCCCGGACTACTGAGTTAAGCCCAAGGCCTCTGGACCAACAGCAGGGCCCCTGGAGAGGAGAGAACCCCCATAGTGGGGTGGCTCAGACCCCCCAACCCCTAAGCCCTACTTGAGGCCCTGGCCCATGTCGCCTTTGATGTGCCCGCCAACTCAGCCGCCTTGAGACCCTCTTGGAATTCCTCACCCGCTGAGGTCCCAGCCCTGCACCTGTGCTGTCTGTCACCATAGTTGGGGCCGGTGCCCCCCCCCACCCGCCCCCATCAGACCCCCTCAGGCTGCAACGGGCACACTAAGCCCAAGGGCCACACAGCCAGCATTTCTCACTGCCCCCCAAACACCAGCATCCACACAGCTGGAGGACCCCCCGGCAGGGAGGGGAGCGCTGGGCTGGCAGCCTCTGGCCTGTGGTCCAGGTCACTCTGAGAGCCAAGAGAGAACCAGAAACACCAAGTGAGCTCCACCCACTGGCCAGTGTGGCAAAGCATAATTCTGCTCGTTGCAGCAGCAGCAATAAAATGACCTCCTCAGGGCCTCAGTTTCCTTATCTGTGAAATGGCCACTGTTGTAACCCGCGCCTCAAAGGGAAAGGAGGAGGCAGTGCAGTGAAGTGCACACCGCTCAGAACACACACAGGGCCTTCGCCCCAGGGCTCCTTTCTGTTAGGAGGCTCCGATTCTCCTCTAGGTGCTTCCAATCCGTGGCGAAGACCACGTGCCAAAATGTGGGCACAATTTACCACTTCTAGAGATTTCGAGCGATTTAAAGAGGTTCCTGTAACAGCATCCCTTTCATGGCTGGCTTTCCAATTTGCTTTCCTGAGTGGTGAGGAAAAAGCAGAGCACAGAGGAGTAGGGATGGTGGGAGGTCCGGCCACACCTGAGGAGAGCCGAGAACCAGGGAAACAGCCTGCACCTTGCCGGGAGGCGGCAGAGCCACCCAGGGGCCAGGGGCCACCCTGGCTTCAAATTCCAGCCCCACGGCTTCCTTGCTGCAAGCTGCTAAACCTCCTTGCCTCAGTGTTCTCATCTCTAAAGTGGGAACCACACGCCCACCTGCCTCTTGGGGCTGTCTATGTGTAAAGAGAGATCATGTGGCTAGCCCACACACGGCACAAAGCCTGGTTCGCTCAGCCCAGTGAAGGCTGCTTCTGGTTTCAGTTCCCCCCGCCCCCACCCCAACATCAGCACCACTCTACCCACCTCAGGGCCTGTGCTGGGGCAACTGGTCCCCACAGGGTGGCCACAGGGAGGCTGGCACTCAGCAATCCCGTCTCCACTCCACAGATGACGACGCTGCCTTCCCCATCCCACTCCCTAGACATGTCATCGAGCTCACCAAATACCACAGACCTCACTTAACAAACCTGTGAGCATGCATTTGTCGTACGTCCCTGGATCTGACCTTCCCCAGATTCAGAAGAGGGGGAAAAGCAAGACAGCACATCACCGTCTGTCCAGCCCCCAAAGAGGCTACTGTGTCAATGGGGCACCTGTGTCACCGCACAGCGGTGACATGTCAGGGAAGTCACTGCCCTCTCTAGCTTGTGTCTCCCTTTCTATAAAATGGGGGGCTGGGCTGGACCAAGCCCGAGAGTCCAAGGGCTTCAGGCCTGCCCTCCCTAGAGGAAGGCAGAGCTGTCCAACTAAAATATAACGCAGGCCACCAATGGAAGCCACATATGCAATTTTAAGTGTCCTAGTAGTCACATTAAAAAGAAATATAAAAAGAAACATATGAAACTAACCCAAGATATAGAGAATATCATTTCAGCATGTAATCAATATTTTTAAAAAATTACTAATAAGATATGTTACAGCCTTTTTTCAAATGAAGTGTTTAAAAGTCTCGGTGTGTCTCATTGCACATCCGTTTGGTCTAGATACATTTCAAGTGCACAAGAGCCATCACATGGCTAGTGTAAGGTGACCAGATTTTAACATTGGTAAAGCGGGACACCACTGACTGGGGGGGGAGAGGGTTCTTGATGAAAAATTTGGTCTATCTCCCGCCGTTCCCTAGCTTGTCGTGCATTCTTTCCAAAAATCGGGACTTTTTTAAAACGCCGCGGGACGTGGGACAAATTGTTAAAAAAAGGGACTGTCCCGCCAAAAGCGGGATGTCTGGTCACCTTAGGCTAGTGGCTCCCGAAGTGGACAGTCCAGGTCTAACAGAGGTGGCGGAAGTCCTTCTCCTCGCACCTAATCATCCAAGCTTGGAATTGTGAATGCCTGGCTCTCTATTAAAAATAATTACCGTTATTGAGCATAAGGTAATAATTATAATTATTTATTGAGTTCTTCCCATGTGTTAGGCACATGCTTTACAACAATCATGCGAGACAGGATTTTACAAAGGAGGAAACTGAGGCACAGAAAGGGCAAGTCATCTGCCCAAGGTCACACAGCTACTAAGTGGTAAAGGTGGGACTGGAATCCATGTATTCTGAACTTGGAACCCTTGCTCCAAATCACTGCTCTACACTGTCTTCTCAGCCCCACCCTTTCTGCCCAGCCCCTTGGCCACACCTCAAACTATCCTGGAGGGTAGGGCTGGGGCAGGAGAATAGTTCTAGCCTGTTCCCTCCCTCTCCTCCCTGCTGCTCCCCAGACACCCACAATGCATGCAGCCTGCGACCCACTCTCACCCTCCACCAGCTGGGAGAGCTGGCGGGCTCCGTCCCGGGAGGAGAACTTCATTCACAGGCTGGTAAAGGGGCTAATTAAACACCCAGCCCACAACCCCCGCACCACCACCACCGTGACTGGAGAACCCAGCCACCTCATCGCCCTGCTGCCAGCCAACAGGCCCAGAGAAATGCCACACAGAATTCGGCAGCGGGCAGAGCCAGGCGAAATCCCTCTTTATAGAGTTATTTTTGCTGTGGAATTTTCACTGGCCTGTAAAATATTTTTATATTTATTACACATTTAACAGGAGCTCCTAGAATCAACAGGGTGTAAATAATGAAAACTAGGGCAGTAAAGGCCCCAATAAACCTCGCACCAACCCTTTGATGCTCCCTGTGAGCTCCAGTTTCTCCATCTACCTCCAGACCCCATCCCCTTGTCCCAGAGCAAGCCCAGAAGGCTGGGGGACCCTCCGCAAGCCCATCCTTGGCTCCTGGAAATTAGGCTAACCATCGGCGGCCAGGGAGGGCAGTGCGTTAGCAGACCCCACTGAACGTTCTGACTGAGAAAGAGGCTACTAGGTGCTCAGCCAATGAGAGCATTCATGGGAGCTAGTCCAGGAGAAGTCCTGATTGGGGGCTTCCCCTCCCCCCACCACATGACCTCAGATGGCTCTCCTACACCTAGGTCCCAACACCAGCTGTGCAGTACCCACTGGAGCTGGAATGTCACCTTCACGAGGCCACAGGATCCCAAGTCTCAGCTGAGTGCTCCATCCATAAATACTGACCTCCAAGGGTGCCGTGTGCCTGCATACTGTGCCCACAGAAAGCTGCCAGAGCCCCATCTGCACCCCAGGCCCAAGGCCCCCTTACACCACCACAGGACAAGATTGAGGGGAAGCAGGCAGGACCAGAGACACAGACAGGGAAAGAGACTGACCCAGAGGGTGGCTGCCACAGAGGGGCAGAGCCAGGACTAGCCTCAGGGCTAGAGGCTTCATGTCTGGAGAAAGAAACCCAGTCTGAGCCCCTTCTCAACAGTAACTACCTCTACCCTCCAGGGAACCCAATGACTAGGGACTAAGTCCCTGAGAACCCACCCTTTCCATTCTGAGTCATCAGATCACAGCAGCTGTGACAAACTACACTGAGCCCCAACCTTTCTCCCCAGAGCTAAGCTCTACCATCCTCTGCCTCCCCCTCACGCATCCCCCTCACACACCTGGACACAGGTAAGCGTCCCTTCCCAAGTCATTCCCAGAGCGCAGAGCATCCCCACATAACAAGATACCCAACTCCTCACGGTCCCAGGTGACCCAGACCCCTTACAATGAGGTGCCCACTCCCAGGAGGACATGCTGTCCCCTCACCCAACCAAGACACTAACATCTGTTTGTGCATTTGGAGGTGGCCTTCATACACATGTACTAAGCAACCATAGTATGTAACAAGTCGACTCCAACTTTGTAACCAGAAACCCTGCCGTTGAGTCGGGTCTGCCCCCCACCCCCCCACCCCACCCCGAAACAGAATCAGGGATGGATTTCCTAAACCTAAATATGCAGCGCTTTGCGTCCGTCCTTGTACATCCTGCTCCCCGGCTGGGCCCCCAGAGCGCCCCAGGCCTCCTTGGCACCCATGTGGCCCGGAGCTGCCCCTTCCCAGCTCAGCAGTCGCGGGCGTCAGCCAGACCACACAAGCTGTCTGTCCTCTTCAGACACGCCCTGCAGCGCCCAGCCCCACCGGATCCTGGCGGCATCCACGCACCTGCCCCACTGAGGAGCACTCCCCACGGGGCTGCAGGCAGACAAACGCGGGGTGAGGGCGTGAACCCAGCGGCTCTTCAGACACGAGTCGGACTGGAGTGGCTCCTCTCTGGGGACAGATCCGGCGGGAGCTCCGGCCTGCAGCTGCTACACCACCAGGAGATTCTTGTCTCTTATTAACCCTGATAATTATAGTCCCTGGTGCTTGGTTAACACCCATGTCATTGCCTGGTGTTGGGACAAGCAGAGTCTGAGCGAGGAACACTAAACAACAGCATCTGACAAGTGGCCCATCCCGTGGCACTACTGAGCCAGGCTGCGGGGACGGTGGCCAGGCCTCGCGGGCCCACCCCGGGGGAGCCCTCCCCTCAGAGCAAGAGGCTCAAGGTGAGGAGGACAAGAGCCTACTTGGGAGAAACCTGGAGGGAGAGAAGGGGTGTCACAAGGGCCCTGGAAATGGGGGTGGGGGTTGGCAGGCCACTGGCAGCCACAGGGGCAGGTTCGGGGGCCTGAGCAGGTGAGAAACAACTTCCCTGGATCGAAAGCGGCACCCCACTTCCCCATGCTCCTGTGGGGAGTCTCGAGCTCCTCCCTGCCTCCTGAGGAAGCAGGTCGGGAGGTAATGGAGGTCACAGGGGACTGTGCCCAGGGCTTGCAAGCCTCACTGTTTAGACCTCATTCAGCTTTCCCACACCCGGGGAGCCACAACCCAAGATATAGTGCTGAGCCCCACGTGCAGGGGCTGCCAGGGGCTGTCACCCATGCCACTGAGTCCCCAGCCGGCCTCAACGCCAAGCACTCAACCTCCACCCCTACCCCAGGAAAGCTCCCAGGTCTCACAGTCAGTCAACAAACAGGAATGGGTACCCACGCACTGGGGTAACTTGCCGCAGATGGAAGGCCTGCACAATCCTAGTGCCAGGCACCCAGGTGGTCCTGCTCCTCACCAGGCCCCCCACAGGACCAAACTCAGGCCTCACTCACACGGAGGACCAGAGACACAGCCAAAGGAGCTGTGAGGCCCGCCATGCTCACCCCTCGTCAGCTGCCAGCCCTGCGGCCGCTCTCACCCAACTGCTTCACAGGAGCGGAACAGTCCAGCAAACCAAGGAGGCCCTGAGAGGCTAAGTCACGTGTCTAAAGCCGTAGATT
The DNA here is from genome assembly GCA_004027555.1 of Craseonycteris thonglongyai. Lineage (NCBI taxonomy): Eukaryota > Metazoa > Chordata > Mammalia > Chiroptera > Craseonycteridae > Craseonycteris > Craseonycteris thonglongyai. The sequence continues at coordinate 110,046 of PVKE010000159.1, read as the reverse complement.
CAGAATTTAAAGCCTAGTCTGATTATCTCCACATCCCCGAGGACATCTGAGGCATCTAAGCTTTTGGGGTGGGGGGACATTCCAGGAAGAACCCCCCCCAAAAAAAAAAAAAACTACTGTCCCTCAGCTCCCAGGTCCCAAGCTTGGGGGATGGGAACGGCTCTCCCAAATCCCACCCAAAGAGAGGTGCTGAACAGACTTCAGCTTCCGGGCACCCGCCATGAGACAGAACACATGTTTTCTCAGTTCCCTCCCTCCTCAGGCGCCCCGACATGCTGGAGATATTATTATTATTTATTATTTGCTGAGTGCTGACAGCGTGCTAAGCATCAGGCTTGGGAGCCCAGGCCCTGCCAACACGGCTTGCAGTCAGACAGCCAGCGTGACATGGCTCCTCTCTGACCCAGATATACGCTCAGCTGCTGGGGCTGGCTGCTCAGGACCCAGCCTCCCAGAACCTCCCCTCCTCCCCTCCTGTCCTCAGCCCCAGCAGCTCATGCCCAGAGCCCCTCACACACCCCAGGAGGAAGATGCCTTTGGTCCAGGCTACTGCGTGATCCCCAGGGCTGGGCCTCCAACCCCCAGAGGAGGGGGAGACTCTGCTCAGGGCTGGGCTGAGGCAGACCCCGAGGAACCCCTGTGTCAGGGCCTCCCCAGCTCAGCCCACGCTCATGCCTGCTGGTGGCCATGGCAGACCCTAAGAAACGCCAAGATGGCCGTTCACCAGCCCCTCCTCTCCGGGCACCTAGCTCACTCCACCTTCCTCAGGACAGAGGACAAGAGGCCAGGTGAGCTCCTGCAGATACGGAGAGTACCCGGCCCCATCTCAACAGTGGGGCCAGGGCCAGGGGGAGGCGAGTGAGGTGCGAAATTGAAGGGGCACAAAATGTAAGGGCCCCCCCCCAAAAAAAGTAATCAAGATTAACAATATTGCCATGGAATATTTTTTAAAAACCAAAATTAAGGCGAAAATCCATGATGAATACCAAAATTGTAAGTAAACCCAGCATTGGTACTACTGATTTTTCCTTTGCTTTGGCTCCAATGTGGCTCAGAATGGCCGTGTTAGGCAGGACACTGAGAGCAGGGGTGCTGGGGCCTCCCCAGCCCATCCTCTCCGTGCCCATAGCGATGTCTTCCTGCGAAGGCCTCACAGAGAAGGTGCACCCCTGCGGGCCTTCCTGGAGAAGGAAGCAACCAGAGGTGTGTGGGAGCCATCGGCAGCGAGGGGTGGGACCGGGAGAAGATGTTCCTTGGAGTACCTGTGCTGCTCCGCCTACCTCAGAAATGGGTTCCCAGTCTAGGGGCTCCCAGTCTAGGGGCTCAGAAGCCACTGTCCCCTGCCACTCAAGTGCCTATATCGTTTCAGCTCCCTCCCCTACCATGTGCCCAGCCCCACGCTCAGACAGGCTGCAGAGGAAGCTGGAAGCGAAGCCCGTTCTTGCAGGTGGGACAAGCCCAGGAGAGGCAGGCCTCACAGTCAGGACACCCCCACCATGGCCTGGAGGGTGGGGCCATGTCCAAGTTGCCCAAAGCCCCCAGCATCCATCGCGTGGGACTGAGGCCGCACAAGCCCAGGCCCCAAGGGAAACCTCGCAGCCCATCTCTCCTACTGTCCCACCCACCCATGCACCCTCATGCAACTGGAAGGACCCCATGAAAACCAGCTGTGGTGCCCACCCTGGACAGTGAGGGGGACCAGCCACCTTTCCTCACCAGCATTCCTTATACCCCAGCCTCATTTCTTTCTTCCCCCTCAGCTGAATCATCCTTTCATTCATTTTTTTCAGAAAGTTTATGGGCCCCAGGCTCAGTGCCCGGCTCAGTCTGGGCTCCCAGATGGAACAGTTGGGAGCTCACAGTCAGGAGGGGGAGGTGAAGACCAGCACAGGCCTGGCCACACAGGGAGGGGGGCCTAGGAACCACCTAACCCCGCCCGGCACAGAGGAGGGGGAGACCAGGAGAGTGGGCAGCTTCCCAGGGGATTAACCAGGGACAAGCAGGTTTTCACCGGTGTGGGGTGAGGGCGAGGTGGGATTGGGAGAGGGGCCCAGGCAGATGAAACATGTGTAAAGTCCAGGAGCAAAAGGGAGCCGGCACATTCGAGGAGCTACAGGTAATAGGGTCTGGGCACGGGAGGCGAGGCAGGTGAGGCACTGTGAGTGGCCGCCTGAGAAGAGGATCCCCCACACACCCTTTTCTAGGGAGGGGCATTTCCGTGGTTTCAGGTCTTGTCAGGGCCCTGGCCTTAGAAGCCAAAGAGAAGTCACATGCTTCCGTGTTCCTGGCTGGGGAGATCCCGGGGCCTCTGGAGAGCAGAATAATGCTCACCCCACCCCCAAAATGCCCATATCCTAGTCCCCAGAGCCTGCGATTCCTCACTTCCACGGATAAGGGGGCTTCTGCAGATAGGGTTAATTGCAGGGTCTTGAAGTGGGGAGATTGTCCTGAATTGCCTGGGTGGACACGAGCCCTTCAGAGTGGGAGCATTTCCCTGCTGTGGTCAGAGCAAGAGCACTGACGATAGAAGAGACGACAGGGACACACCGTGTTGCTGGCTTTAGGAGGCAGCCATGAGCCAAGAAATGCGGGCGGCTGCCTCTAGAAACTGAAGAGGCAAGACAACTGACCCTCCCCTTGGGCTTCCAGATGGAACGCAGCCCTAACCCAGCGAGACCCTGTCAACCTCTGGCTTACAAAATTGGAAGATGATAAATTTGTGTGGTTTTAAGCCCCTCAATCTGTTGTGATTTGTTACAGCAGCCATAGAAAACTAATACTGCCCCGGGAGCCCTTAGCGGCCCTGCCCGTTCACCCCCCTCAGGCTTCTCGAAGGCCGCTTAAGGAGCTCAGCTCTGTGACAGCCTGCTCTCTGAGCAAGGGACAGGGTCTGTGTAGAGCAGTCCCAGCCCACAGGTAGCCTCAGCCCCCACCACCCCCAGGAGCCCCTTGGCAGGCCCCTGCTCCATAGCCGACCTACCCTCTCAGCCAGTTCAGTCCCCTCATACCTGTCCCAGGGCTGGCCCCAGACACAGTCACCCATCTGCCAGGGTTTGGACGACGCAGACTGCTATTGCTGCTGCAGTCTCTCAGATCACGTGCCTCTTCCTCCAACAGCCATTCCAGCTCTTACTGCCCTGCTGTTCCCTGATGCCTAGAGCAGCGATGTCCACACTGTGTTCCCCAGAACCCACAGGCCACTGGAGACTGAGGACACAGTCTGAAGGGCAAGTGAATGGGGATCTGACACGCCCCTAGCTGTTCTGCTGTCATACAAACAAGAGTTCACTTCAACCAAGCGGTCTTCAGATAACTAAGCAGTGTGATCATGTCTTCTGATATGAAAGTCACAAACCAGTGACAAAACTCGATATAGAGACCCCTCCCCTCACACCTCACCCCCCGCCCCCAGTAGCATCAGTACTTTTGTGCCTCTATAGACTGTGAGCTTCATGAGAGTGGAGACTCTCAATAAAATATGGTGACTGGCACTCCTGAATGAATAATTGGATGAAAAGTGAACAAATTAATTAATATTCCCTACCTACAAACACACACACACTCGCCCCAAATCACCTACCCAGCCTCTCAGCACACTGCTAATGGCACACATCCCAGAGCCGCATTTGGGGGGCTCCTCAACACCCACACTGGAAGTGTTCGAGGGAAGCCTGGAATGGAGACGGCTCTCGCCCATCTCCTCAGATCCTACCCAGCTCAGGGCTGGACCTGTCCGAGGTGCTAGCAACACTGACCAGGTGTGGGCTATCAGAACCAATGAACAGAGTGGGTGGGAGTCAGGGGGTCCCCTGTGTCTGTGTGTCTCTAAGCTCCTCCTCAGCTTCCTCTCTGCTCACTGCTGCCCGCCTGCCTGCCCGCCTGCCTGCACACCTGCCTGCTTGCCTGCCCGTCTGCCCGTCTGCCCGTCTGCCCGTCTGCCCGCCCACCTGCCTGCCTGCCCGCCTGCCTGCACGCCTGCCTGCCCGTCTGCCCGCCCACCTGCCTGCCTACCTGCCTGCCCGCCCACCCTTGAAGCATCTTCTCTCAGCCCACAGGTTCGGCGGAGAGTAGGAGATCCACACGTACTTGCATTGTGTGGGGCCATGGGCATTTACAACAGAAAGGTCAAGTCTGCCTGAGGACCCACACTCACCCAGCACCGTCCTGGGCCCAGAATCCCCCATGAGCTCAGAGCTGCCTGTGCCCTAAGCTACTGGGAGCAGGAAGAAGGAAAGCATTGGGTTTGGTCTAAGCATCTGAGGCTCCTTCCCTGAGCTCTCATGCTCCTATTCAACAGATATCAAACAACTACTATGCACCAGGCACTCGCCTAGACCCTAGGAGGGTGCCTGCGCACAGTAGGCACTCAATCCTCCTGTCTGCAGCAGCAGCTGCTCCTCAGAAAACTTCCCTGGCCCAGGAAGCTGCATCTGGGCAGCCTGACAACCAGCTCAACTAGCCTGTACACACGTGCACATCTTCTTGCGCCAGCAAGAGGCTCTCAGGGCCTGGGAGATAGCATCAGGGAGACACTGCAACCTGTGTAGTGCGCAGTGATTCACAGCCCAAGACGTCCCTCCCTGGGCTCCCGCTACATTATCAGCCCCACCATCTTCAATTACGCGGCTTGTCACTCATCTCCAGCCACCAGAAGGAAGTGAGTGAGGAGATTAATGTCTTTTTAAAAACTGCTTTCATCCCTTAAAAGGGTTCCTCCACAGATGCCATTTCCATTCTAAGAGGAAAGCCTCCCCACCCCCTAGCCATCTTTGATCATCTTGTTTCTCCCAAAGCATGCGGTGAGGCCACTCAGGAAATCCTTCGGCTGAGGCCTAAGTGGGCTGGGGACCAGCACCCACTTCTGCTCCCCCAGGTCCCAAGCACCCCGTTCATGTAGCAGAACTCTTCCAGGCTCCCTTCAGGGGGAAAGGATCTAGCAATTCCTCACAGCAGCTCCCATGTATTTCCATCAGAGAGTCTGTGATGAATGGAATTGTGTTCCCCAAAAAGACATGTTGAAGCCCTAACAGCAGAGTCCAAAGACCTCCAAATGTGACCTTATGGAAATAGAGTCATTGCAATTGGTTAAGATGTAATTAGTGAAGAAGTCACAATGGAGGAGGTGGGCCCGTAATCCAATATGACTGGTGGCCATATAAGAGGGACATCTAGACACAGACACAGGGAGAACGCCACATGAAGATGGCATGATGCATCGACAAGCCAAGGACTGCCAAGCAACACCAGAAACTAGGAGAGGCACATTGGACTTCTGACCTCCCGAATTGTGAGAGAATAAACATCTATTGTTTTGTTGTTGTTGCTTTGGTTTTTTTAATATTTATTTTATTGTTTCTGACAGAGACAGACAGAGACAGAGAGAGACAGAGAGAAGGGGGAGGGCCCAGAGCAGTCTCCATAGTTGCACATCATCAGTTTTCCACATGGTTTCAGGACAGGAACCAGGCTGGGAACCTCCTGCATGGGAGGCACGCCCCTGGAGCCAGGGGCCAAACCAGGGAGTAAGAACCAAACTGGGGGCCTCCTGCATGGGAAGCACACCCCAGTTCAGCATATGGGTCCGCATGGGCCGGGGCCAGGATTCGATAATCGGTCCCCAGGGCTGCAAAGCGAGTGTTTAACCTGCTGAGCCATCCCAGCTTCCCCAAATGTCTATTGTTTTAAGCCACCCAGTTTGTGGTACTTTCTTATAACAGCCCTAGGAAACCAACACCAATTCTATGACCACCCCCAACTTCATCATCTAAGGTATCTCCACTCTGGTCCAAGTCAGGAAACGGATACCGAAAACTGAGTACTGAGAAGCTCACGACTAGTCTCAAAGACTAGACCGGTCCCTCCTCTCACCAACGTGCTTCCAACTACTCAGGTTAACTCATTAAGGAACTATTATCACTGTGTGTGCCCCCCACCACAGTGTTAAAATATGTTCTCCAGAAATTTAACGCTAAGTGTGTCACTAAGCATGAAGTCCAAACTCCTAGTCAGCCTGCCCAGATATCATGCAAACAGAGCCCTGGACAGAAGGCAGGTGAGAGAGGCATGGGCTTCCTCAGAAATGCCCAGACCACCCCAAGGCTCAAGATAAATGCAAGCTGGGTGGGCACCACCTGAGATTTGCACCAGGCCTGTGATGTTGAACTAAACATTAAAACCATGCCAGGGAGGGATGCCAGGATAGCTCAGCAGTTGAGTGCTTGCCTCCCAATCGGGAGGTCCAGGGTTTGATTATAGCCCCAGCCCCAGCCCCAGCCCCGGCCATGCAAACCCATATTCTGAATTGCACCTACTGGTAACCGCTGGGATGGCTCGGTGTCGAAGATTCCTACCTCCTATGCGTGAGGACCTTAGTTCAGTTCCCACCCAGCACAGCCCCACATCCACCTGTGTGGAATGAAGCCATGTCACAACTAATGATGCACAACTATGGAGCCTGCTCTAGGCCCTACCACCTCTCTCTCTCTCTCCCTCTCTCTCTCTCTCCTCTCAAAACAAAAAAATAAGTCTTTAAATTAAAAAAAGAAAGGAAAGAAGGAAGGAAGGAAGGAAGGAAGGAAGGAAGGAGAGAAGGAAGGAAGGAGAGAAGGAAGGAAGGAAGGAAGGAAGGAAGGATGGAAGGAAGAAAACATGCCAGGTGACTTGACCATGCTGCATTGGGGCAGGGACTGCTATACCTCTAGTGCCTAGGAATTGCTTTACAGCCAATAAGAGCTCCACAAATGTATATAAAATGAATGCATTTGCTGAAGGAGAGGCAAACGTGGCAGACAGTGGGCATGGAGAAAGAAGTGAAAAATGTGCCTAGATATATCCCTGAGACAGATCTGGGAAAGCCTCCCCCACCAGCCATGCATCCATACAAGGCTGCCAACAGCCATCTGCACCAGGACCCACCAGGTCCGGGGCTGCCTTTCACTCCCTAGGGAACACATATCACCTCCATGCCTGGTAATAAAAAAGCAATAGGGCTAGCACTTGGGAGACTGTCTGCAAGGGTTCAAATCCCAATTCATCTGCTTACTGGCTGTGTGACCCTGAACAAGTGATTTGCCTTTTCTGTGCCTCCGTTTTCCCATCTGTAAAATGAGGAGATAATGCATCTATCTCATGGGGTGTAGGAGGATTCGATGGACTAATATGTGGAAAGCTTTCAGTACAGTGCATGGCACATGGTACATGCTTGGTAAGTGTAAGCTGACACTATTTGCTGTCATTACCCCATGTCCTACAACTCCACAGAACAGATCCTCCCACTTGCTTTGTTGGCATTCACTAATGGCTCTTCTCTGTATGGCAACACCCAACAGCTATTTACAGAGAATTATGCCTTGTGCCAGGAACACAAAGGAAAATTACCAAGGCACAGTGGAAAAAGTGGGCACAACACTCTGAAATATGAGACATAAGACATCATCATCAGTGGAGAAAGAATAACCTGTGAGGTCATGGTGATGAAGGTATACCAGACCACAAAACATTTGGGTTTTGAAGGTTGAATAGGAGTTTATCAGGTGAGTCTTACCCAGTCCACAGCAGGTGTTCTATAAATACCTAGTGACTAAATGAGGCAGAGTAGAATAAGGACATTCTAGCCCAAGGGTACTGAGGATGTATGGTGCATTCAAGGACTAGGAAGGGACGGGACATGGTTTAGCTAAAGCAGAAAGTGTGTGGGCATAAAAGCAGGGAAACAGGTTGATGCCAAGTTGAGAAAAGGTCTTGAATGCCATACTCGGGAGTCTTGGTTTTATTCACAGACTCTGTAGAGCCCAGTCAGAGGAAGAATGACAAATCAGAGCTGGGTTTAGAATAATGGCTTGACTTACAAAGCAGGTGACATAAGACTGAAGACAACAGACCAGGGAGGAGGTCATGGCAGCCCTGTCTTCCCTCACCAACTGAGTCCTGTTCTCCATTTACCCTTGAACTTTCTTCCTGGTAGAGATGTCCTCAAGTTCACACCCCAGAGACCCCACACTCCCAGCTATTCTGGTAAGGACATGGTGCCCACAGCTGCCTGCCATCCGAAGGAGCCCTCAGCCAAGAACTTTTAGAGAGATGTTTGGTCTCCAAGCAAGTCCCCAAATGACAGATGGAACTGGGCTCACAGACAAGTTTTAGTCACACACTGGAAACCCCTGATGGCAGGCTGGCTTCTGGAATTCCAGGGAACTGACTCTGCAGCCCTGTCTTGTCCCTTACACCTCCAAGGTGCACCCTTCCCCTCCGCTCAGTCCAGGGATCCTGGCTAGTAGATTTCTTCCCAAACTCAGGTGGTGATGTTCTGTGTCAGGGACACCTGAGAACCCGCCTGTGACTTACCCAGCCCAGGTCCCAAGCTGTGCTCTGATCTCACCAGCCTGGCAGAAATGCTGCTAACACTGCCTACACCACCCTGACCACATGCAGGCAGCTGCCCCAGCAGGCACTAAAATTAGGTGACCCATCAGACCTAGGACACAGTGATCGTGGGCAGGCTGCCAAAGCTGCAAGGAGGGTCAGTCCTCCCAGACTGGGCCTCCAGACTGGGCCTCCAGCCAGGGCAGAATAAGAGCAGCCCAGCATTGCCTTTTATGCCTAGGGAAACTGAGGCCAGGAGAAGAGCAGGGATCACCAAAGCAGTGGGAACACGGACCATGTTTATCCCTGAAGATGAAATTTAATGCATACCCTTTAGTAGAAATTTAAAATATTTACCCACCAATGTCACTCCAATAAATTTAACAATTAAAATAATAATAAAACTGGGGGGGGAAAGAAATTTAAAATATATTCCATGAAGAGATCATACTTGTACATCTGTAAACTGTCTAATTGTTACCAACCAATGTAACCTCATCAAATTTAACAATAAATTTAAAAAAAAATTAAAAAAAAAAAAAGAAATTATTCAAATGAAGAGATCATAGAATTTTTAAGTCACACTCCCATCTCCTGAGCTAACCTCCACTTACACTCTGGTGTATTTCCCTCCTTCTTTGCAGATTGTTTTACTAACAGAAAAAAACACACCTTACAGACAATTATAAAACAGTCCCTTCTGCTACTTAGAATTGTTTTGACAAATCACTAAAATTCTTCATCTACCTCAATTTGAATTAATGTACAATATTTCAATGTATGAACATGCCATCATTAATGTAATAAAGAGCCCTGCTGTTGAAGTATATGAGTTTCCCCAGTGTGATATTATAAATAACACTGTGGTGAACATCTAGGTCCATGAATCATCATCCACATCTCTGATGCTCTCAGGATGGAGTCCCAGAAGCGGAATGAATGGGTCACACGAGAAACACACATTAAGGACCTTAATACAGACTTTTTTCCCCAAAGCCACCCCACACGTAGCTCAGACAGCTGTGGCCATGGCTCCTTCCATCCACAGTTTGCTCATTCCTGGGATAATTTCTCTCCAAGGGAATTTCGGGTCTGTGATGCATGACTATCTAAGGCTGCAGACAAACACATCTCTTCAATGCAACACTCACCCATGGTTTCTTTTTCCAAAACTTACCCCCATCCATCCAGGAGAAACCGAAAGTAATCGAAGCCCTGTCCCCAGGGGCTCTGAGTTGCTACTTCTGTGAACGAGAGCCTTAGCTTAGGGGTCAAAGTGAAACCCATTGATCAGGTCCTTCTGAACAGCCCCATGGGCCTGTCCTACCCGAGCTGGGATTTGTGCCAAGAAAGGACTGCCATGAAAGGTGCTTTCCTTCCCCAGCAAGGTTAACTGATGATCCAAATTATGACACCAGATCTAAGCCAGCAACCCATAAAGCAACTTGGCCAAGAATCGAATTGCCTTTGCATTTCCCAGCAGAGAAACTAAACTCCAGGCTCAGTGTAAATAGGCTGTCTCGGGTCCCACGTCAGTCGCGCGGCCAGCAACTTATGGATGGCACTGCCGTTTCGCTCATCATAAATACAGCCCCTCGGCTAAACAAAGCGGACAGTTTTGCACCAATAACCTTTGAACCACTCAAGCCCAGTGTCAATTGTATTTGTCTTCAAGCTGCGGTTTACTCTAGACTGTTTGCTAAATCAGGGCTCATCTGCGGAGATAATTCAAATATATTACAGACACCAGGCAGATACAAGGGTCTCCCCCACACAGCCTCCCAGGGGTCTCCGCCCCAGCAGCCTGCAGACTGCCTGTTACCTGAATACTCAGCAAGTTTTACCAGGAAAGAACAAGAAACAAGGGGCGAGAAGCGACACTGAGGTGTGGATTGTAACCCTGGCTCTGCTGCCAGGCCTCTGTGCCACCCCAGCCAAGTCACCTCTGTTTTCTCCTGAACAAAAGGAGAACCTTTGTGGAGGACGGCCCCGGTATCAAGACAGGACACAAGGAAGCAGCTCAGGAAAATGATAACCCAGGAAATGCACAAATGCAGAATGAGCTCCCGTACCAGAGATGGATGGGTGGAGAGCAAGGCCCTCCAGGTCCTGCCGGGTGAGGAGCAACCAATGGGGACACACTCTGATCTGATTGACATGGGGTGGGTTCTAAACAGATGTTATAAAGAGATACCTTTTAACAGAAACAGATATAACAGAGAGGAAGCCGCTCTGCTCAAGGCAAGTACAGTTATGATGGCCATGCCAGGCTGAGCTAATTTGTGCGTTTAGCATTTCCCAAGTGCCTACTGTATGCCAAGCCCCGGGCTCATGCCAGAGAAGTAGAAACTTAAGCAAGGTTCATGCTCCCATAACCGGGCCCCTCCCACACCCACTCAGACCACCCTCCTCACCCACCTTTGAACTCTGGGGCCCTCTCAGCCATGAACCAGAGTCCCCCGTGCCTCTCATCATTTGGGGGCCTTTCCCCAACCCCAGGCACAAGCCTCCCAGCTGTCAGGGACCCAATGCTCCCGCCCCTGGGAACCACCTCACTCTGTCTCGTCTTGTGGCTGTGAAGCCAGGGGCTTGACAGGTCAGCAGGTCAGGAAGGAAGGGCTGGGGTGTTGAGGGCTGTGTTTAGATGACCTCCTGTGAACCTCTCTTGAAAATGAATGAGAAGAAAGTCAGTAAGGAAACCTCTGTGAGGAACGGAAGGGGGCAAGAGAGAACACAGCTGTGTCGTAGTCAACAGAGCCCCCAGCCTGCACCTGTGAGCACCCCTTCCCTATAAAATGGAAATAATATTCTCTGCCCGAAGGGTCCCTGAGATCAGACGAAACAGGGACCTTCGAAGCCCCTTGCATCCTGAAACACACTCCACAAGAGAAGAGACTGCGGCTGCCACGGTTTGAAGTCAGAAGGCTGTGCTCTCTCCACCCAGGTGAGGGGTCAGAGACCCACGTTCTGCTCCTGGCCCCACCTTGCACTTGCTGTGAGGCCTCAGGCAATTCGGAGAGACTTGCACAAGGCAACTTCTAAAGTCCTTTCAGCTCTGAGGCCATCAGGCTGATTCTGTGATGTGGGTCAACCCCCAAAGCCGGCCCATGACAAGGTGCCCCGTCCCAGAGGTCATCTCACCTCGTCCCCAGCAGTGCCACGGGAGGATGTTGGCAGGACAGGGTCAAAGATGTCGCCATCACTCACCTGTGGGCGCCTCGCCCACTCTGGGCATGCCGGGACCCCTCCGCTTCCACGTCTCACCTGCGCTGGCAGCTGGGAGAAGGGGGTGCCTGGACCATCTCTACCAGCCCCGTGCCTGGGGAGCAGACACGCAGCAAGAGCGAGGTGGCAGCCCCTGTGCCGCAGGAAAGGCAGAGGCATTTATAAATGACCCTCTTAGCTGTTTACGAGACACCTTCTGAGAGAAAGCAGAGGAGAAATAAACTTGAAGTAGGGAGACCTGGCTGGTGTCTGAGATGCGCTTTGATAAGCCAGCTGCGCCAGCCTTTCTCCTGGTTTTATGACCACCTTTACGGCCCTGTGTTTGGACTTCTTAATCAGGGGCCGGAAGGAGAGAGCGAGCAAGATCCAAGGCAAAAAGCCTCCCCGGCACCTCCACGAGCAGATACCACCTCATCTGGAGATCAAGATAACCGAGTTCTCCTCCCAGTCCGGGCGGCTGCCCCCCAGGCACCCAGAGCTGGGGGGCACACGGAATTCCTGAGCCCGCAGCAAGTCAGCAGAGCCAGGCCCTCCTGGCAGCCCTGAGTGGGCTGGGCCTGAGGGTTCTCCCACGACCACTAAGCCGCCCCCAGCAGAACACTCTGAATCTCCTGCCCTAAAACCCACTGAAGTGGGCAGAGTGTCTCCGGGCTCCCCCCTCAGGATACCCTAGTGCTTTCTGCTAGGCCTGGGGCCATGACCCCTTCCAGGGGTCACACCCAGGCCGGGGCTGGGGCTCTGCCATCCCCACCTCCCGGACTTGGCAGGATTATGGGATGGTCAAAAAGACATGGGAGCGGGGAGCTCTTCCATCAAGCACCTAGGTCTGAATCCCAGGCTCTCCCTCACTGCCTGGGGCAGTGACACCCTCTGGGCCTTGGTTTTCTCCTCTGGAAAGTGCCCTGTGCAAGTGCAAATAGTCCCTAACCTTGCAGGATGAGACACACAGAAGGGGCTCAACAGATAGCAGCTGCTTCAAATTGGGTGGCTGAGCAACTCAGCAGCAGAAGGAGCTGAGATGCCAGTATTCTCCACTCATTCTCTCAAACTGGCCATGCCCCAGGAGCCTGACACCTCCATGCCAGCCCCACCTTCAGGGAGGGGGCGCTACCCCAGCCCACGTGTGTGGCACTTTCCGGAGCTCCTGACATGGACCGCTGGGTTGACGGTAATCGAGAACTGGAGAAAGGCATGGTCCTGGCCCCGCGGGAGCCCACCGGCTGCTGCTAAGAATAAACCTACACATACAAATGCATGCAGACATCAGGCAGGCTGTGCCGAGGAGCGGGCCAGTGCATGAGAGCACGGGCAGGGCAGCGGGCCGGAGAAGCTGCTCAGAAGAGGCGTCTCAGCGTTGGGCCTGGAAGAGTGAGCAGTTATCCAAAGAAAGAGGAAGAAGCCCCTCCTGCAGTCAGTGGCTGTACGGGGTAGCTAGCTGGTGAGCCACCTGCTCAGGAGGCCCACACACCTGGACACAGGAAGCCGAGGGTGAGCGGAGACAGCGGGCTGGCCTCCAAATATTATACGAAGAGCCTGGCATGGAGGCTGGGCCGCCCCCACCCGATGCTGAAGGTACCGCACGTGGGGTCCAGGGTGGGGAAAGGGTGTGGGGCGAGGTGGCGACATCACTTTAGATTGCTTTGGGGGAATTTCTCTTGGATCACAGTGGAGGACCACAGGCAGGAGAAGGTCCCAGGAAATGAGACAAAAAAGTAGGTGATGAGGCCACCGCTGTGGGAAAGCCCGGGAATCTGGCTGGAGTGTCAGCTCTGTGGGATCAGCAAGCCTGCCCTTCGGGGAAACCCACGTGGCCAGATGGCATCCACTGCCTGTGCTTCCTCCAGCAGACCTGCTTCTCCATGGCAACCGAAGGCGGGAGCCAGGCGCCCAGCTCCAGACCCCCAGTGAGAGAGTGGACTCTGGGGCGCCCACCCAGGCCTGGGCGACCTCGGGGCCTCGCAGTGTGGACACCTTGCTCCTGCTTCTCCTCTGCCCAGACTACCTGCAGCCCTGGCTTTCGAGGTGCCTTGGGAGGCAAGACTACATGCCTGCTCCTCCCTGGGCACAGCTCAGCCCCACTGTCCCCATACCTCCTCAGATGGGTCCTATTGGCCACAGCCCTGAATGGGCTCCAGCACCGTTCAGAACGTGCCCCTAGCACCTAGCGCCAGCCACTCCTGATCTCCCTTCCATCACCCCGGCCCCTCGCTCTCCTTCCTTTCCAAGGGTCCCCCAGTGGCTCCTATTACTCTCTGTGGGGACATACTCTCCACCGCCACCCCCAAGCAGAACCCCAAAATGACTTTCTTTTTCTTAACATTTTATTTTGAAATAAGACAGATTCACAGGAAGTTGCTAAGATTGTACAGTCCTGTGCACCCTTCCCCGTCTCCCCCCACCCACAAACTGACGTTGGTATAAAGTATGCATACAGTTCTGACGTTTTATCATGTGTGTAGATTCATGAAATACCACCACAATCAAGATACTGAACTGTTCCATCAACCCCGTCTTTGACATGGCCTTTTTTTTTTAACTACAGACAATAAAACTAAAAAAAAAAAAAAAAAAAAATGATGTGTGTGTGTTTTAATTTTCTTTATGGAAAAAATAGATGGGGGGGTGGTGTTGTAGGTCTGTAACTGCAATAAAGTGGTTCCACGTGAAAAAAAAAATCAAAGTACATATCAAATCAGGATAGGGAATAAAGACCAAACTCAAGAAGTTTAGAATCAGACGCACTGATCAAACAGTCTGCAGCTGAGCAGGGTGGCTGGGTAGTGGGAGCCTTGTTTCCCCTCTTCTCACTCTTCCACCCCCCAGCCCCCCCAGAGAATGGAACAGAAGTGAGCCAGGCAGCGGGGAACCCAGACACACGGGCCCTGCACTTCGCTATCCCCCTAACAGGGTGACCAAAGCCTCTCAGGTGGCCGTGCCCCTTCCTCTGAGCAGGTCCCTTCTTCCCCTCCTTGAAGGCTGAAGGGGACTCCCCATTGCCTCACGGTTGCCACAGATGGACGAGGCCCCTGTGGTAGGACGAGGCCTACCACACCCCTTAAGTGAGGTGCACAGCAGGTTGGAGAATGACACTAGGTGAGCCTGGGACAGGGCCTAGGAAGGGGAACAACAGCTAGCATTCACCTACCAGGCCTCCTGGTCACCCTGCCCCTTCCTGAGGGCCCCTGGAGTGGGCTCCTTGGAGAAGAGTGGGATGCAGAAGCAATGGGCAAGCGTGAAGAGGCAGAGAGAGGCCCTGGAGCTCAGGCCAGCACCCTGGCCTGGGGCTGTGGACTGCCTCCACTCAGAAAGAAAGCCCAGCCTTGCAGAGTAGGCCAGATCATCAGAGGGAAGGCAGGGATTTGCCTCCCCGGGCCCCACCCCCAGCCCATTCCAGGGCCTCCTCCCCCAGCCCAGGGAAGGCAGGAGCAGAGGACAGAGCCAGGGACCCTGTGCAGTCTACCTCCAGCCTCTCACCCAGACTAGCTGTCTCTTGCCCTCTCCCCACCAACCAAAGCAGAGCCTTGCTCAGAATACTTCCGGGCTGGGCTCTGAGCCTGGTTCCCATAACACCCCCATGAGCACCCAGGCTCAGCCACACTGAACCAGACTGAACTCACAGAACCCCAAACAGGGCGCCCCGTGTCCCCCATTCCCAGGCGTTTACCTTCTCTGCAGTCCTAGGTAGGCTGCCCAGACATTCCATTGTAAATGAGACGTCTGGACAGCCCAGTCCTAGACGGCCTCCCACCTGCTCAGAAGGAAGTCTTGCCCAGGTCTCAAGACCCAGGACAAAAAGCAGCTCCTCTCTGATCCTGGACAGGCCCTACCTGCCCTGATGCCCACAGGAACCCGAGAGCAGGGGCTGGCCAAGGACAGGCTGAGGAAACGGAGGCCCACAAAGAGGAAGTGCCTCACCCCACCATCACCCACCTCTTCTGTTCTGTCCTCCTCCCACGAAGAAGAGGGTGGCCACACCAGTCTGGACTGTGGGCAGAGAAGGGGGTCACCTTGTACCCTCGGGGGGCAGGGGGCCTCAGCCTGGGTATACCAGGTGCCACAAGGTCCCAGGGTCTAGTGCCAGCCCAGCGCTGCCTCCTTGGAAGCATTGCCACTGTTGACGAGAGCAAGACTTCCTTGTTCCTAGAGGAAAAGGGGCTTTGGGAAGTGCAGGTCACACTGACCTCCCAGCCCACCCAGGCTCCTCAGACGACCCAGCACCCAGGGCTTCCTGGTCCAGGCCCTCAGCCAGCTGGTCCAAAGCCTATGGGAGAGGATGGAGGTATCCTTCGGCAGAGGACACAAGCCTGGGACAAGGTCCCTTGGAGCCTTCGCGGGGCTGCTCCTCCTTCTTTGCTATTTATGGCCCTCTGGAGGCTGCTCTGCCCTTTGTTCTGCCAAACAAGCTGGCTCCTGACTTCCAAGTCAGCCAGGGACTCGGCAAACATGTGTCAAGACTCGTCCCCTCACTGTGTGTTTGTCTACGTGGCAGCCATCTGGGTTCTGTGCGCAGACAAGCTTCCCCTAAGGCTCAGTGGGAGCCCCCATCCTCTGCGGTCCCAAGGCCCCACCTGCAGGGACCCCAGAATGGGAGTCCCTCCATCCACCAACAGTCCAGCCTCCCTCCATCCTTCCTGAAATGCCACCCTGACCTCAATACAAGTATGATGCATTCCCCCCAGGGTGAGAATCCCATGCAGGCCCTGTCCCTCAGTGGGTCACACCTACGTGGCACTGAGTTTGAGGTGTTTTGGAGAGAGGAGGAGGGAAAACCGGTGCAGACTGAGATTTGTGGTTGGGGGCTGAGTATGACAAACAGGGAAGGGGCAGCAGGACCAGCCACCATGGGTGCATCTCCCCAGACCCGGCCTCCATATGTCCTGAACACCTCTGGATGGTGCCTTCCAGCCAGCCAAGGTCAGTGTGTCTGATCAAAGCTGCCAGATGAGCAGACGGCCCCCAGAAAGGCAGGTACTCTGCCAGGCTCTGATGGGAGCAGACAGGGAGCCTGTGCCAAACGGAGGCCCCGGACAGCAGAGATGTGCTAAGGGGAGCGAGTCTCCAGGCCTCAGTTTCCCTCTATGCACAATGGAAACAGAGAAAGGAGGGGGTTCATCCATATGGAGCCACACAGTCAGCACAGGGCAGGCGAGAGGGGGAGCCCATTCGGGGGCCCAGGGAGGTCTCCTTCACCTCTGAGCCTGCATGTCTTAGATCCTCGGGGATGGGAATGGCACCCACTTTGCAGGTTTGCTCTGAGAGCGCCAGGGGCTAATGCACAGGAAGATGCTAGCCAGGGCCTGGCACACACCCAGTGCTTAATCCACGGGGGCTGAGGTTGTTACCCGTGACCGTGGACAAGCCCCTGAGCCTTCCCCAGCTCTCCTCTCCAGCATGTGTAAAATGGGCGGACAGCTGCTTGTGATGAGGAAATGACCTGATACAAAGAGCCCCACAGAGGCCAAGCATACAGCTGGTACTCAGAAAACCCTAGCTGCTCTGCAAGCATCCAGTAGGTACTTAATAGATGCTTGCAGACTTGAATCACAAACAGCTACCAGGAAATTTAAAAGCCGCAAGGAATAGCAGGCCCATAGGGGTCTTTCCATGAGGATGGGAAGGGGACACTGTGGCCACTCCCTGGGTTCAGGACCCTCGGGGGCTGGGGTTGGACTGTCTCATGGAGAGGTTCCTCACCCTGCAGCTTGCAAACTGTGGCCAGGGAGCCCGGGGCTCCTCAGGGTGCCTATAGGGCCAGAGGAGCTATGGGGGGTGGGCCAGATGAGCCCCCTCAAGCAGAACAGCACTGCATTCATCTGCTTAGGGGGCCTGGTAAAGCTCCATTTGAAAAACATGCCGTGCTGCTAGAAGTAATCCACCTTCTCGTTTCTTGTTTCTCAAGTGAAGAAAATAAAACCCAGAGATGCCCAGGGGCCAGGAACCCAGCAGGTTGGAGCTGAGGAGGCCCTTCCTGGTACCTCTTTAGGCTGCTGTTCTCTGACATGAGGCAAGAGGGCCACAGGGGGGTGTGCCCCAGGTTCAGGCAATAAGGACATCCAGACTGAGCCTGCCATTCACTAGCTTTGTCACGGCCCTGCCACCATCCCAGCTTCAGGACAAACTCCTGCTACCCAGACAGCTCCGACCCCCAGGTTAGGTTTGCTGCCCCTATTCTGTCTCCGCCAGCTCCTAAGCTGCCCTGCTTCTAAAGACACATCATCTTTAGATGCAATCTCTCATGAAGGATTGCCCTGGGACTCTCCATCACCCATGAGGCCCCAGCGCCCCACCCAGTGCCCGCACAGAGAGTGGGTGCAGGTTGAAAGAAGGAACGAGTGTGGCCTCCATCGTCCTCATCTGTAAAATGAGTAAATACCACCTCCCAGGATGAGAAGAGTGCGCCGCTCACTGTGGCTGGCGCACAAGCATAAAGCTCACACAGCCGGGGCCTCCTCCCGCTGTCCCGGGCAGGTTCCAAAGGCAGCAGCTAGGCAGCAGTGACCCACCAGCTTCCTCGGGCATGGCAGAGCCTCATCTCCATGAGCAGAGGCCTGGGCTGGCCATGTAGGTTTCCGTACAAAGACCCCAGGGCACCTCACCCAGCAGAGGCATCGACCAGGCCAGCACACCTTCCCAGCACTAATATTTATTTAGGATTTACAGAGAGGGGGAAAACACAGAGTATGTCAAAGCACTCTGCAGAGGAGAAGCATCGGCGGCACCCTGGGGGTCCAGTCGGAGCTCCTGTAGCTGGCCGTGAGCTAACCCAGAACCTCCCAAGGGCCGCTCCTGCTGAGCTCGTGAGCCAGGGCTGAGGCCAGGCCCGACACCTGGTGGGCACCTCTCTACCCTCCAGCACTCCTCACCGAGCAGCTGAGAAAATGAGGCGCACTATGATAAGGGGGCAGAGCTGCGATTCCCACCCAGCCTGACTCCAGACGCAGAATCTTGGCCCAGTGCAAACTCACAGAACGTCTCAAGTCCCCAAGTTCTATCCTGCTTGGCCCTGATAGTGGGGCTGGCGTGCCAGTGGGCACAGCTTGGATGAGGCACTAGATGGGCAGGTCCCCTTACCACTGTCACAACTCTGCACAAAAGCGCACTCCCATCTCCCCACCCCACCAGGGCAGGCAGCCGAGGAGCCCCAGGAAAGACGGCAGTCACGCTGCAGCCCCCGGGCCTGTGCATCCAGGGCTCCTGGCTGAGGGGGAGCAGCCCCACAACACCGAGGAAACATCAATATTTCATGGGCAGCTCCCTCCTGGCCTCCAATCGTGTTTTCAATTGTCATGAAACAATTCAGAATTTCCAACTCAGGGCTAATAGGCTGCCGTCAACCAGTCAGCCAGAGCAGGCGGGGTAATTATTTTAAAAGCTTCCGGCAGGGCTGTGCAGTGCGCTGCCTTCCCAAACTGTCTGTCTGCGGTGTGGCTGTGCCCCTTTGGGCTGCGAGCACCCTGTCTCCCCACACAGCAAGCAGACATCAGGAAGGCTGCCGAGGCACTAGCTGCAGAGCGTGAGGATGGGAGACACAGACCAGGCTTACAGAGAAGTAAACTGAGGCCCTCTTAGGGGCATCTCTAGAAAGGCAGGGGCCATCACTTCTCACTTTCCTATTTCTCATACCAGCCTATGGCCTCCTGTGTTCATGGTGGATGGCTACACTGATGACCAAGAAAAGGATGGACGAAGTGGCAGAATGAAGGACCTTGCAGTAATCTATTCCTGTCACCCCAAATCTGTCCTCCACTACCCAGGCAGTGATCTTTCTAGAATCTACAGCAGATCAGACCTCTCACTGTTGAAACCTTCATCTGTTCCTCTTTGCCTTCAAGAGGATATCCCACCCTCCTACCAAGCCCTGTAGGATTCCCACTCAGTTTGCCAACTTCCTCTTCCCCCATTCTCTGCCTTCCCACTGGTCCCTGGGAAGGCTGGTGGGGGTAGAAAACTGTTCTAGGCAAACTCAAGGCCTGTATGTCACTCAAGGCCCTTCAACACCAGGCTGAGCATTTTCTCTCCAGCACTGTGCTCCAAATGGGTTGGTGTCCCTGCCTCCTTGACTCAACCCAAATGAGCAGGAGCCAACCGTCTTTGTGTCTCTGCAGTCACAGGTACAGGACATGTGCTCTCTAAACTTTCACTGACCTAACAGAGGCCAGTCCAGGAAGGTTCTGAGCCAGGGCTCTTTCCACTATTCCATGCAAATGTTGATAGGTCTGCAATGAAAAAATTACTTGAGCTGCCCAAAAGGTTTCTATTTTTGCTCTGGCTGCCAGGAAGCTCAGAGCGCAATATAATAATGCTAAAATAAATTAATATCTTACCTGATCATAGGGGTTCCTTTCTAACTTCAGAGCCTCTAACTCTTTCCTCACAGATGAAAGCAGAAGTACAAATAGATGTCCTCCCTTGCTCTGTAGACCCATCCCTACACGTGAATCAATAGACTTGGAGCCACCTCTCAGACATTCTGGTAGCCCCACCCCTCTCCCCACAGACAAGTGCAGAAACAATCCTGATGGGCTTCATACTCTCTCAACAGAGGCAATGCCTCCCCTCACATTGGAGTGGACTCCCTACCATCAGCAGCCTTAAGAGAACCTTCATAGGGCAGGGACTTCATTCCCTGCCACCAGCAGCTCAAAGACCTTGCACCAGGACAGCAGCCAATATCTTCAAGGAGTGTGGCAAGTATTTCTGAAAATGGTGGCACTCCCCTTTCACACTTTGGAGTGGAGCATGTGACCCTAACCCGGCCACCCACCATCCTGAGCCACTCTTCCCCAAAACATGATTGCTTCAGCTGAGGTGGGCATGTGAGTTGCACCTAGCCAGACAGCAAAACCAAATCCCTTTTCCCTGCTAGGGAGGGTCCTACAGTTGTCAACAGAGGCTCAACCCTGCTCTCAAACTTACAAAGTGGTAGGGAGTAACAGGATAGCTCAGCAGCTGAGCACTTGTCTCCTTATCACAGGGTCTGGGCTTCAATTCCTGGCCCCGGCCCATGCAACCCCCATATGCTGAACTGTGGCACAACTGGTAACTGCCAGGATGGCTCAACAGTGAAGGTTCTCATCTCTCATGAACCCCAGTTTGGTTCCCTCCCCACATGGCCCCACATCCACCTGTGTGGAATGAAAACCATGTCACGACTAATGATGTACAACTATGGAGACGACTCTGGGCCCTCCCCCTTCAATCTCAATCTCTCTCTTTCTCTCTCTCTCTCTCCCTCTCTCTTGTTCTCACCTTCTCTCAAACAAATCTTGAGAGAGAGAGAAATGCTGCTTGAAGAATTATTATGACTTTCTGTGTAACTATGGCTGAAGACATTTGCCCATTATGTTTAGTGTGAAAGGTGAAAGATTTATACAATCTGAAGAGAAACCAGAGTATCCATTAAGTTTAGTGTGAACCTATGTGACAACTTCATCTCAGAGTTCTATACTAGGCAAAACAACTTCTGATTGGAGGAAGCATGTCATGTCAGTTTGGAAGGAAAGACAAAGCAAATGTGTAAGCCAATTTTGCTGACCTTTTTGATTAGGTACCTGGAAGCTAAAGCGATATTCAGGATTATGTTACTTCTGTTCGTGGTGGATCCAACTCTAACCTTCCTCTCTCTGAGGCCTGATCCCTCTGCCTTCAAAGTGGAAATGTATGTGCCCCAAGACATCAAAACCTAAAAGGAAATTGTGAAAAATTCTATTTCAAAGAAGCAAAAATAAGATACGTTTTGATCCCCCTCAGTTCACCAAGAATTTCCAGGCCTTTAAGCCCTGGTCCCACCCCACCTGCCTGTCCAGCCTCTCTGGTCTGAAACTCCCTAGTAGCTAAGCAGGGGATAAGGGGCTGGTCTCCTGCGTTAGAGAAGGGGCCTACTCCTGCCTGCCTCAACCAGCATGACCACGCTGGGAAGAGAAGGAACAAAAATGCAAGTTAACTGTTTTAAAGAGCAAAGCAACCTGGCAGCTATCAGCATAAACATCCAGCCTGGCTGCCCACCCCCACACAGGGTCACACCCCTCACCTCCATCATCTCATAGATTTAGGCTGACAGGACGTCCTCTTTTAAATGGGATAGGATAGGAAACAACGGCACTGTCCTGTTTCAAACAGTAGGTACAGTCAGCCTAGTCTCACTGGGCTAAATTCAAGGTGTCAGTATGCTAACTAGATGTACCATTTGAAATGCGACAGTACCATTGTTTTCTGTCCTGTTTAAAATGGACGCCTGGAGATGCCAGGATAGCTGAGCGGTTGAGTGCTTGCCTTGCAATCACGAGGTACAGGGTTCAATTTCCAGCCCCGGCCCATGCAAACCCACATGCTGAACTGTGGCGCAAACTGGTAACCACTGAGATGGTGGCAAAGTTTCTCGCCTCCCATGAGGGAGGCCTAGGTTTGGTTCCCACCCACGCAGCCCCACATCCACCTATGTAGAATGTCACAACTAATGATGTATAACTATGGAGACTGCTCTGCCCATGCCCCTCACCTTCTCTCAAACAATAAAATAAATCTTTAAAATAAAAAATGGGATGTCTGGTCAGCCTCCATAGATTTCTCAATGCCATGGAAATCCTTGTTATTCTCCCATTTCACAGGTAGGAAAACTGAGGCTTGAAGAGTTTATGTGATTTGCGCAAGGCCATGCAGCTAGTAAAAGACACAGACAAGATTCCAACTCTGGCCATCAGGTCTCAGAGACAGCTTTTTGGCACCACAGGCTCTGCCTGGGAACAGGAATGTGCAGCGAATCACATACACATGCCCAGTTACCACTGGGAATAAAACCAGGGAAATCACTAGTGTGCAAGGGTAGGAAGGTACAATTTCCTAACACAAAAACCAAAATAAAAACTACCCCAGCTACATGCCTATCCTATCCTCCATACATAGTAAGGGTCCAGCGGTTGCACTTATGCGGGAGGAAGCCTGGGTGCCTGAGGTATGGGGGAAGGTTGCCTGAGACAGGGTCAGAAGCATCTCGGCTGAGCAGTCCTGGGGCCAGACCCGCCAGCCCGAGAAGCGGAGCCTAGAATTCCTAAAGCGCAAGGTCGGAATTGTGTTTCTGCCAGGCCACTCCAGGTCCAGGTCTGTAATCACCGGTGTCAGGGACTCAGCCCTTAACCCTTCCAATCCTGTGTGCACCGAGCCTCAAACAGCCACCTGAGAGGTATTCCCACTGTTAAGGGTCGGAGTGGAGGCTGTGGAATTCCCAGATAGCAGGACAGGGTGCAGGCACCAACCTTGGGGTCAGGCCAGCTTCTGGCTTTGGGTGTTGGGAGGGGGTCCTGAGTCATTGCGTTCCTGGGCCAGGTGGCCCTGGAGGCGCGGGTGAGCAGGGCAGCCAGACGGACACGGGGGCTGTGGCCTCTCTTGCAGCAGCTGTTGTGGAGAACCAAGCCGGGAGGCGCCGCCAGTGACAGCACCTCATGAAACATTGATGCCCGGCTGCCGCACTGCCATCTCCCGGCACCTTGAGCTCAAGCCGCTGCCATGGAGTTGCGCAGCCATCAGTGGGCAGGCCCCAAGCTCCTGAACCCAAAGGTCGTCCCCTGACAGACTGACTGGCCAGACTCCGACTCTGTCCCAGGGCCCCAGCAGCAGCAGGCTCAGACAGGGTGCTTGCAGGCAGCAGGAGCCTGTTCTGCCACGTGACTTCCCCCACAAGGCTTCCCACGGGGTTATCTGGCCATAGGCAACACTGGAGAACCTGGAACCCCGTCCCCCTCAGTCCTGCCCGTCTTCCAATGTCCACCGGCCAGGGACGGGCCAACAGGGCCACATAGATTGCATCCTCCCCTGTGGGAGGGCAGAGCAGGGCGATCGCTGGAGGGTGTGCAGAAGGGCTGCACAAAGGGCCACAGAAGCGTCAGTCATCGTGGGGTCCGTCTCCCCTTTCTTCATCAGCCCAGCCCCTGAGAGAAGGGTGTGGGAGGGGGGCAATCCTCCCAGCAGGGCAGGTCGGGAGGTTGCCCCTCCCCGGTAACACCCGCGCGCACACACATACAGGGAAAGCCTGGGGTCTGTGCTCGAACCTCCTTAAGGGGCTGCCAAGCTCTGCTCGGAGGACTCTGCCAAGATGCAAGACCAGCTCCCTCCCGGAGACTGAGCAGAGAGGGGGGAAAGGTCGGGTCGCGAAACCCGGGCTTGACCGTCACCTGGCAGGACCCTGGGAAACTCCGACCAGACCCGGACTAAACGTTGGTCGGGCTCGGCCCCTCACGTGCCAGGTGGGAAACTGAGCCCCAGGGAGAGAAAGTGCACCGGTCCAGGCCAGGATTCGCCGTGACTTCGTCCGCATGCGGCCGGGCCCCTCCTCCGAGAACGCTGTCCCGTGCTGCGTTCCTGCTCTCGGGCCCGGCCACCAGCCGCGCCGACGACCCCTGCCTGCGCCTCGAGGGAGCCCGGGACCCCTAGCCAGCGGGACTGCGCGCCGCCCCCTCCCCGCTGGTCCCCGCGAGCGCCTCGCTTCCCCTCCCCCGCTTCCCGCCTCCCAGGCCCGTGTCCCCGCCTTCCCCGCAGGCGACGGGTGGCGGCAGCGGGAGGAGAGGGCCCAGCCGAGGCAGCCCGAACCGTGCGCCCTGGGATGTAGCGAACCAGCGAGGACCGAAGCTGCGCGCACAGGCGGACACGCCGCTGGAGCTGGGGCCCCGGCCGGAGTCGAAACCTAAGCCGGAGTCCGTGGCGAGCGAGCCCGGAGCCGACGAGCCGCACACGCAGCGCAGCCCGGTTGGGGTAAGAGTCGCTGGGCTAGGGGCGCCGGGTCTCGGCGGTGCTGGGGCGCAGGGGCTGGTGGCCGAGCTCCGCGCTGTTTGCGCCGGGCGTACGTGGGGGTCCAGCCGGTGGCGCGGGACTGAGCGCCTCGCGCGGGAGGCCGGGCACCATCGAGGCGGCGCGAGGAGCTCGCTCCTGCGCCAAGCGCACGGCCACAGTTGCCATCGCCAGGCGCTACCTCGCCTAGCCGGTGGGCCACCCCACACTTCAGCCCCAACCACCCAAAAGGGCAGCAGCCTCCGAGGCACGGGCCCCAGCCCTACGAAGGGCACAGCCCCGGACGCCCTTCGCAGCCCCTCGTGGCGACGCGGGCCGCTGGGGACCTCCGGGAGAAGGGGCGGCGAAAGGGCCGCGCGCCGCTCCCGGCTGCTCCGGGGACCGGGGCCCCAGCGCGTGCCGAAGCTCTGGCCCCTCTGCACGCCGAGGGACTTGGGCTTTAGCTTCGCGTCAAGAGGGTATTTTTCCTAAACGAAACCGCTTCTTTCGTTCGCTCGTTCGTTCGGGCAGCTGTGCCGCAGAAAAGCCAGAGACGGCGACCGCGGCCCCGACGTCCCGCCGCAGCGCTGGGAGGCCCCGGCCAGGGCGGCCTGCCTCGCCCGCACGGGCGGGGTTTTTTCCCTAGCCTAAGAGAAACCCTAAATGCCCTTCGCAAAACCCATAGAGACACTCCCGCGGCTTCTTCAGGGTGTCGCTGCCGACGCGGGGTGCCTGCGCAAACCGCCGCTTCTCCGGAGCCGGGTTGACATTGGCCAGCCTCCTGAATGCAAGCGGTTCCGCAGCGCCAGAGCAGGGGCCCCGCGGCCGGCCCCGCCGAAAAGGGAAGCCCGGGCTGGGATCCTTGTGCCGAGGCTTTCCGCTTTAGGGTTTCCCTTCATCTAAAAATATTTGCGTTCACGTTTACGAGACACTGAAGCTCGGCTATTCTCTTGGCGTTCCCTGTGGTCTCTGACAGCCATCGGCCCGAGGGCGGCAACCCCGGGTTGCTGTCCACTTGGTGAGGACACAGGTCCCCAGGTAATGCAAAGGCTACAGGCAGCAGGGGTAGCAGAGGCGGGGAACCGCTGCCCCTCTGCCCCTGCCTCAGCCTGCTTTGGGACCCCTCCTCTCAGAAAAAGTTAAAGAGGTGCACTGGGACCTGGGCGAGCAGGCTGCCCGGACTCTAGGACATAGAGGGGGTGTTTGCTGATTTTCGAGCCCGGTTCAGAGTGCCCTTCTCGCAGGAATGCGGCTGCTGGGAAGAGGCGGCTGAGGTACTGCAAAGGCTGACCCTCTGCTCCCCAGCTGTGCGACCAGCCCCTGCCGCTTTCTACTCAGCTGTTTTCAGGAGCCAGGTAGCGGGCAGAGGACTGGGGGGGGGGGGGGGAGCCGGCCCCAGCTTCGGACTGAGAGTCCTGAGTTCCATGCTCCCACTTCACATCCTGCCTGAATACGTCCCAGCTCTTTCCCCGCGGGGACAGGCTGGGGAACCCTAATTGACAGAAAGCTTCAGCCGGGGGTCTCTGAAGCCTAGAGAATCCAGTAAGACTGTTCCCAGTCTTTACCCGAGTACTTTCCCCCTCACCCAGTAATTGCTTCTATTCAAAGAAACAAAAGTTTTTATTGGGGAGGGGGTCTTAAAACCAGGCGGAAGGCGGTAGGTGGTCCTGTCTGCAGTCCCCAAACTGGGTTTTCTAGTTTGAAGTTCTCCATGGCCTAAGAGGCTTAGGGCTGGAATGTCCCCGAGAGTCATGGATGGCCCCAGCGGGACGGTAGGGGTGGGGGGGTGGGGGGGGCAAGCCATGGCACATTCCTTTGCTTTTCCTAAAACCCCTTTACTCTGACGCAAAGATTAGGGCATGGTACCCCCATGAGTGGGTGGAAGGATGCCCTCCATGAGGATCCTCCAACTACCATTCCCAAATAAAATTACTAAGCTGCTCTTGGGCACAGGGTCTGTTTTGAGTGAGCCCAGCCTCAGGAAGGTCCCTGTGGTGACTATTGCAACCCCCACGGCCCAGGCTCCTCTCTGATCAGCCCAGCCAGGACTCTAAGCCCCAAATTTCCTGAAAGTCACAAAATCACTGCTAGCTCTGTGTGGCCTGGAGGGATGGGGAATAGGGCACATGGTTCAGCTCCAATAAGCCCCCTTCCCTCCTCTCCTCATGTCCCATCAAGTGAGCTGGAGGCTGAAGCAGAAGGCAGGGATTTCTGTGTCCCATGCCGGACATGGGAAATGAGGCACAGTGCAGGTCAGACTTTGCCCGAGGTCACGCAGCAAAGCCAGGGGGGCACTGGACCCCTACTCTTAGTCCTGAAAGAGAGCTGCCTCCTGTCCTGTGTTTAGGTGACATATCTGTAGAGTGCAAGAAGCCCCTACCCTGCCTGGGGTGGTGGTCAGCGGAGGGTGAGGTTGGGGAGGAAGAGAGTGCCCTGGTCCCTTCTCTAGCCGACACCCAGGATCAGGCCAAGGCCTCCTCTCTATCCATCACTTCCTCCCTCCCCACCCACCCTGTTCAGTGCTACCTGAGTCCAGCAGAACAGATTCCCCACGGCAGTCCCCAGCAGTCGCAGCCCCTCTTTGGGGCTCAGGGACCCTGGAAATATGGAGCTTCACCCACAATAGCCTGAGGGCCTTTCCCTCCACACAGCAGGCATCAAGACTTCCAAATATAGGGAGTGCTGTGACAGCCTGGAGCACTGCCAGAGCCTTGGGTCCAGAGGGGCACACAGCAGGTGCTCAATAACTGCATTAATGCATCCGGGGTGAAGGAGGCAAGCCACTCAGACTGAATAGCTAGACCTGCGGAGTCATAAGAGTCCCCATCCATGGAAGGCCTGACTCTTCAGACGCCCTGGAGAGGAAGGCTGGGACCCTCAGCCTCTGGGTGCCCATAGACAGACCATTTATTCTTGTCTCCACCCAGAAAGGCACTGTACTTCCCCTCCTTGGCCTGACACATCTGTCCCCTACCAACCAGGTTTTGTGCCAAACATCATCAGCGTCCTAGGACCCAGAAGCCACATATGTGACTGTACTGAGCACTCCCATGTGTGAGTGCAGTGAGTCTGTGTGTCTTTGTGTACACAGCACACCTGTGTGGGTATGCAGTCTGTATGTGTGCGTGCGTGGTCCCATGCTGTCTGTACCCAGCAGGCTGGGTGGCAGGCAGCCCTGTGGGTATAAACAAGCTGCACCCACAGTGTGTGGAGGGGTGTTCCTGGTGCTGTAGCACCTGGATACCTCCTTGAGAGGAGATATCTGCTGCTTCAGGAGACTCAGCAAAAGAATGTGGTAAGGATGGGGCTGAGGGCAAATGCTGGGCCACCATACTTCACCTTGTCCCCTTTCTACAACCCTCCACACACACCAAGACTACTTCCATCCTGGGAATCTCAGCTTAGAAGAAATTTCCCTTTGGGAGGAAAGGGCAGGAGTCACTGAGCCTCTCCAACCCAAATTCCTGAATGCATCCCCTCTGGCCTCAGACTCAGACCCTGCCCCCTGAGCTCACAGGCACCCATTGAGAGTGGGCCAGGCCCTAAGGAACTGTGCCTTCTCCCCAGGGCCCAGGGTGAAGGCTTTGGTCTGAGGCCCAGGGAGTAAGAGACAGGCCTGGTTCCACCCTGTACCTTCCCCTACCCCCGCAATCCTTACCAAGGAGCTCAGCCTGGGGCCTCCCTCTGATGGGGAGCCAGGGTGAGGGCTCAAGGCAGTGCCCGCAGGGCATCCCAGATACTGACAGCCTGCATGTTCAGTCCCAAGCAGAGACCCCCCCCAGGAAGAGATGAGGCTATTCTAGGCCCTGGGGGGAGGTGCTGGGCCTGGAGACTAGGGCAGTGCTTCTCCCCAGGTCACTGTCCTGCCCAGTACTGCTCCTTTCTGGTGGAACTGGTCAGCAGGTGAGGAGCAGAGGGCAGCCTGGGATCCAGCTGTAGCTAGAGGAACAGGTCAGCCTCTCACCCTACCATCCTAGCTGTCACCTATTTGTTCAAGACACTGAGGTCTCAGGGCCAGCTAACAATTGTGTAGCAAAAATCCTTCAGCAAACTTCACTGAAGGAGGAAGACTAGAGGGGATCATTCTTGGGGGTGGGGAGGGGAATGTGTTTGCCTGTGCCCACGAGAGAAGCTCCGCTGTAGGCTTCCTGGGCTGCAGGCCCAGGGTTGGGAAATTGCAGTCACCTGGCCTGCCAGGCCTGTGCCTGCAGCTCTGGGAAGCCAAAGTGGAGGCCCCAGGCTGCTACAAACCTGCCCTGAAGGGGGCCGAGGCCCAGCGGGTGGCTGCCAAGGCCCAGGCCTGGCCCATTTGGCCAGACAGTTAAAGATACACAACAAGGGGAGAGAGCCCTGTAGATGAGGCTGTGGGGCCTGGCGGGGCTTTGGGGGTCTCCCGCTGCACTCTCAGGGGCCTGGAGCCAACAGAAACGTTTCATCTGATTAGAGGCCATCAGTTCTATCCCAATCCCGGAAAATTGACTGTGGTGCAGAGGCAGGGGCCTGAGAAGCAGCCTTGGGGGAGAGGGTTCAAGCTAATTAGGAGGCAGCATCCGGGGGCCCATTAGAGCACAGGCTGCTGTCACTCAGACCGGCTCAGGTCCCAGGAGAAGTGGCCGAGGAAGGAGGGGCCAGCGACCCCTCGACGAGGACGCTGTGAGGAGCTGGCTGGACGGGTCCGGGGCTCTGCCCTCGCCCTGGCTCGAAGGTGCCCGCTCGGGGCGACCCTGCCCGGTGCGCTCTACAAGGTGAACATTCATTCACTC
This sequence comes from Craseonycteris thonglongyai, assembly GCA_004027555.1. Classification (NCBI taxonomy): domain Eukaryota; kingdom Metazoa; phylum Chordata; class Mammalia; order Chiroptera; family Craseonycteridae; genus Craseonycteris; species Craseonycteris thonglongyai. Next base: position 80,938 of record PVKE010000159.1, on the reverse strand, counting down.
CTTCTGAGCTGATCTCGCAGGAGGCTGGGACCTTCGAGTCGGCCCAGGCAGGAGTTGGTTTTGAGTGAAACAAGTCATTTGAGGCTTAAGGTGGGCACGAGCCGCGCAGGACTTGCAGGCCGGCCGCGTTTCTTTTGTGAGGCTGAGGGAGAACTCGGTGTGTCACCGGGCTGGGAGGGAGAGGCGCGGCGAGGCCGCGGGGGGGAGGGGGCGGGGAGGCGGCGGGAAGGTGCCTGCGGAGGAGGAGGGCGCGGGCGAGGCAGGGAGGGAGGGCAGCCGAGAGGGCGCGGCGGCGCGGGCAGCTCGGGGCTGGATTCCGCCCGCGCTCCCTCGCTCGCTCGCTCGCTCGCTCCCTCCTCCCCAGCCCCCTCCCACCCAGGCCCACCCCACCCACCACCCTTGGCGCGGGGACTGCTGGAACCTGGTGGTGCGCGCTGTCGCTTTAAGACCGACTCGGCTGGCGCCGTCCCGAGCCTTAGAAACCGGCCCCGAATCGGGAGCCGGGGCCGGGCGGGCGGCTGAGGCCCGGGCGGCGGGAGCGCAGCGCGGAGCGCGGAGCCGGGTGCCGGGTCGCGAAAAACCGCCGCTGCTGCCGCCCGCCTGGCCCCGCAGCCCCGGGCGGTCCATGGGGCGGGCGCGGCGTCGTGGCGGGCGCGGGAAGCCCCGGGGGGCTGCCGCTTAGGTGCTGCGCTCTTGTCCCCGCAGGTCGCAGCCAGGGCAGCCGGGCGCGCCCAGCCCCGGTCCCTGGAGCGCCCGCCGCGGTCTCCGCCTCCATGGACGCCTTCAAGGGGGCCATGAGCCTTGAGCGGCTGCCGGAGGGGCTGCGGCCGCCGCCGCCGCCGCCGCCGCACGACATGGGGCCCGCCTTCCACTTGACCCGCGCCGCTGACCCCCGCGAGCCGCTGGAGAACTCGGCCAGTGAGTCGTCCGACACGGAGCTGCCAGGTAAGCGCGGCTCCCGCGGGGCGCCGGCAGCCGGGCCTGGCGCCCGCGCGCAGCCCGTCTCCCCGCGCGCCCCGGGAGCCCCGGGAGCGCCGGGACCTTCCCTCGGCCCGTTTTCCACCGGGCGCTGAGCGCGGGAATCCACTCGCTGGACCAAGCGCACGCCCAGCGCTTTACGCAGGCGCTTCCACGCGGGCCCCACGCGCCAGGCGCTGGCAGCGGCACGGACCTACAGCCCGAGGGGTCACCACGAGCAAATAGAGCAGGCGGAAAGTTGGGTTTGTGCATCCGAGTGCCAGGGGGCCGCTCAGAAGAAGAAGAAGAAGGGCAGGATGAAGAGAATGGGCGGCGGGCGAGAGAAAGTGCCGGGGGTGGGGGGCTGGCGCGCCGACAGACAGTGGGTGACAGGGTGAGAGGGCGAGGCGGCAGACAAGGGGTGGCAGGGACAGTCAGAAAGGCAAACGTCAAGGAAAAAGGACAAAAAGGCCGAGAGGACTGCGCGGGCCAAGGGGCGCCGCCGGCTCCGGCCAAGACCCCCCCTAACCGAGCCCGGGGCCGCCGGGCCGCCCAGCCGGGGCTCCGACCCAGCCCTACGAGGTCTCCGTCCGCGCTGCCGTGTTGTGCGGGCGCAGGCTTCTCTCCCTGCCCGAGCTGGGCGGCCGGTGGGCGGCGCGGGCAGTGGCGCGGCGGCTCCCCGGCCCGGCCGCCCGCGTTCTGATCGGCCCCCGCGCGTTGCCATCCTGACTCGGCGCGGCCGCCGAGCCCCCCGCTCCCGGGGCCGTGGGCTCCGTTCGCGCGTTCACTTTTTAATGCACCGCCCAGTGTTTCTCTGCGCGTTTTTTGTTTTTTTTTTTAAAGCTGTTTCTTTTTTGCATCCTTAAGTGACTTTCTCTGAAAGGTTCTGTTTGCTTGGTTAAAAGGCAGTCAACGTTGGACGGTACTTTTGTTCTCCAAAGTTCCAAGCGTGGCCTTTGCTTGGTTTTTATTTATGAAGCCCACAGAAATGTATAGAGATGGCTTTTGAAAAACCAATCTATGAGGGTAAATTTAAAATGTTAATTGTATTTTTGAAATAGAAAGAATTGCACTGCTCGGTATAGTTCTCTGGAGTTTAAAATATTTACACGCCTCTACATTATTCTTCAGGAGATTTTTAAGTCAATCCAAAATGGCGCATTTCTCTGAAAGTTTCTAAAATCCATTTACAGTGGTGTTGTTTGGGGAATTTAAGTTATCTATAGTGTTGTATTTCCCTGGGATTTAAACCTTACCTCTAGAAAGACATTATTGGAAGGGGTTAAAAAGCTATCTACAATACTACATGACTTTTTTTTTTTTTTTTTAAATCCCAGAGAAGTAAATGCCTGTCTCTGCCTGGCGTTTGTACACGTACAGCGCTGTATTTAGTTAGGGGTGTGCTTTTGGCTTCTTAATTTGCATCTGCTATGTACCTCCCTGGCTATTTTTAAGAGTTTGTGACCTTTTCTATGCGTTTAGGTATAAGGCTATGAGTTTTTCTGGGCTTCTGTATTTTGTTTTAATTTTTTTAGTTTATGTTTTTATGACGGCATTGTCTTGTGTAGCTTTCCAGGAGAGAGGCTAGAGCCCCGGTCACCTAGACAGCCTGCCGGGCTGGGCTGTCTGGGCTGTGGCTGCAGAAATTTCCTGGGCCTTGGGACTCGAGGCCTGGAGCTGAGGCAGAGAACCTGGCTGTGCCCCGTCTGCCCAGTGGGTCTCCCACGGGCCCAGGGGGAAAGAAAGCAGATGGGCTACAGGCCACACTGCCTGGCTCTTGCTCCAGCCGACCCGCTGGCTTCAGGCTCCAACGATTGATCCTAGTTCAGAAAATCAGAGGCCCCCGCAGATTTAGTCCAGCGCTTCACAATGTGCATATGTGAGTGACATTAGCAGTGGGGCTCAGGCTTGAGCGCAGCTGTAAGAACAGGCCCTGATCGCCAGGAACCTAGGCCCGCGGCTCCCACCTCTGGGCTCTTCTCCCGGGCACGCCAGACCAGGGGCGGCTACTGACGACCAGGCACCCAGGGAGCTCTTCCCAATGGGGACCATTCCAGGGCTCCTGGGGAGAGGGAGCGCCGCCGCGCTGTTGGCCGGCGGTTCGGTAGATCCGGGACAGGCAACACCAGGGCGCAAGCCCGAGGTGACCCGGTGCCCGTCCTGCCTGCTTCAGAGAAAGAGCGCAGCGGGGAGCCCAAGGGGCCAGAGGACAGCGGTGCCGGCGGCCCGGGCTGCGGCGGCGCAGAGGACCCCGCCAAGAAGAAGAAGCAGCGGCGGCAACGCACACACTTCACAAGCCAGCAGCTGCAGGAGCTGGAGGCCACGTTCCAGAGGAACCGCTACCCTGACATGAGCATGCGGGAGGAGATCGCCGTGTGGACCAACCTCACGGAGCCGCGCGTGAGGGTGAGCCCAGGGCGCGCGCCTCGGGGGGCCTGCGCGGGCGGCTGCCGGCCACCTCCGCCGCAGCACTCCGAAGCTCAGACCCGCGCCCAGATCCCCGCTCACATCAGACTTTCACTCCTTCCCACCACCTGCCCCCGCCCCCCACCGTGGGAGAGCCCACCCGAGGCCCTTTGGCCGCTAGCTCCCTGGTCTGCTGTCCCCTCGGTCCGGGTCCGTAACCTTCCCATCTGATTCTTGGGCTCTACAGCGGCCCCCACCCAGAGAGCTGTGGCCCGAGGCGACTTTCTCGTGCCCTGTAGGGCCCAGGGCCCACTCAGACGGGGCCTCCCGAGGCAGCGCTAAGAATTCCCGGCTGCTGGGGACTCAGCAACTGCTGGTACCTTCCCCCGAAAACGAAAGGGAAAGGCAGGTCGTGCCTGGCAGCCTGGGAGAGGCCCGAAGGTGTCTAGGCTTGAGGGTCTAAAGTTTCCTGGGGCGGTTGTCCATCCATAACTGCCTTCTCCAAAATCTCTGGAGTTCTCCACCTGACTCGTCCCCAGCCATTCAGCCAGTCAGGAGCTGGGCCCTTTCCTAATTCCTAGGGCTGGGGTCAGATGGGTGGGGGGCGGCTCTGGAGAATATGTGACCATCAGGTTGAGTCCCTCTGGAGACCGGTCTCCGACCAGCTTGAGACTGGGCCCTCCCTCTTCACCCTTTGGTTCCAATAAAAGCAAGACTTTCATGCCAGAGCCGCAAGAAAATCATTTCTTCTCCGGTGCTCAAATTTTAATCCAATATGGGAAGCATGTCCCAGGCCAGATCGAAGGCCCACCTGGATTCCCTGCTTTGGCGCCAGCTCTCCCCCCTCCCCATTCAGGCCAGCTAGCCCAGTGGGACATGGAGTGAAGACAGCACTCAGTAACCCCGAACTCACTAATGCTTCCCGGTTATAGTGGGTAGAGGTGGAATCGGGTGATGTCAGTGCTGGAGACTGGAAAAGGCTGAGTGAGATGCGGGGTCCGACAAGAAGCGGGAAACAGCCCCGGGCTGGGGCAAGCTGGGGAGGGAGGAGGGCATGCAGTGGGAGAATAGGTGACGGTTGGCAAGAACCAGGAGTGGGAAAAGAAGTTCCTACTAAATTTTGTGGAAGAAAGTGGAGGAGAATTCAAAAGAAAATTAGCAAGAACTGAAAGGAAATTAAATATTTGCAGAGAAACATACTTGGCATATACTTAGGAACAGGAAAGAAATTAAATACTTAAGGCAGAAGCAAAAGGATCAAGTATTTGAAAAAAATAAAGCATCAACTATTTAAAAGAAACAGTGAAGGTCACATATTTGGAAAGAAGGAAAAACTTGATATTTAGGGAAGAATCTAACAGATTGAAATGGGGGATAACGAAGACAATGGACTGTTTGACGGAGAAGAAAAAGCAGTTCAGAATGGGGGTGGACCAAATGAAAATAAACATTTGGGGCAGAAATGAGAATCTCAAATATTGTCAATAAAGATAGAAGCAGACCATTGGAAAGCAGATTGAATACTGGGGGTGGGGAGAACGATCCTGTGTTTCAGGGAAGAAAAATATCGTTTGCATTCAACAAAGAAAAAGGGTGGAATCTTGAGGATATACATGGGGACCTGTTTGGGTGAGAAGGCAATGGCTGGCCTGATTGAGAGAGAAGAAAGAAAACGAATACGTGTTCAGACAAAAGAGGATCGTTATTAGAACATTTAATTTGAGGAGGAGAATAAAGATCAGAAAAAGGAAAAGGCTAAGTATTTCCTGGGGACTGGAAAGGAACCGTTAGGGAGAGAAGGCGGGCACAGAATAGGAAAGAAACGGAGAGAAGGAAGCGGAGGGCTGGGCTGGGGGGCGGAGATGGCAGGGCCTTCCCGCCCTCGCCCTGCCAAGGTCTGACCCCTGTCCTGCCCCCTCCCCCAGGTCTGGTTCAAGAACCGGCGAGCCAAGTGGCGGAAGCGCGAGCGTAACCAGCAGCTGGACCTGTGTAAGGGCAGCTACGTGCCGCAGTTCAGCGGCCTGGTGCAGCCCTATGAGGACGTGTACGCCGCCGGCTACTCCTACAACAACTGGGCCGCCAAGAGCCTGGCCCCGGCGCCGCTCTCCACCAAGAGCTTCACCTTCTTCAACTCCATGAGCCCGCTGTCGTCGCAGTCCATGTTCTCGGCACCCAGCTCCATCTCCTCCATGACCATGCCATCGAGCATGGGCCCGGGCGCCGTGCCCGGCATGCCCAACTCGGGCCTCAACAACATCAACAACCTCACCGGCTCCTCGCTGAACTCGGCCATGTCCCCGGGCGCCTGCCCGTACGGCACGCCCGCCTCGCCCTACAGCGTCTACCGGGACACGTGCAACTCGAGCCTAGCCAGCCTGCGGCTCAAGTCCAAGCAGCACTCGTCGTTCGGCTACGGCGGCCTGCAGGGCCCGGCCTCGGGGCTCAACGCCTGCCAGTACAACAGCTGACCGCCCGGCCGGGCCACGCGGGCGGCGAGGCGCGGGGGCGGAGGGCGCACGCGGGGCCCGCCCGCCCGCCGGGCCTCGCGCCTGCGCAGCCCCCTCCCCCTCGGGGTGGGTCTTGTGTTTGCATTTCCGGACCCCACTTAGCCCTCTAAAACCAGACAAAACAAAAAGACGTCGGAGCGAAGGGCCGCGAAAAAACGGATGAGTTGCAATTTCCCCCCCGGGGATGGCGCGGGCGGTGCGCGCGCGCGCTCCTCGGGCTTCGACCGGCCGCTCCGTGCAGGAGACGCAGCGCGGGAAGTGAGCGGCCAAGCCCGGCGGCCCGAAGAGGACGTCCTCGTGGCCCGCGTGCCCGGCGCGCTAGACCCGGACTGTGCGGCCGCGCCTGTGAACTGGACGCGCGGAGCCCAGGAGCCTGGCACCGGCCGAGCATACCTTACTTAGCTCGATTCGGATCCGAGTTGCAGCGGGCATTGGGCCGGGGCGGCAGGGGGCGGGGGGCGGTGTCCAGCCCGGGACCGGGGACTCGCGGAGGAGCTGTATGGGCCCGACGCGCCCCCAAGAGCCCTCGTGCGCCCCCGCGCCCGTAAATCCTACTTTAAGGCTTTGGAGCCGCAGCTGGCTGTGCGGACGCGGCGGGAGGATGGGAAGGGCTCGTCTCCGAGCACCTCAGCCCCCAGTTCGCCGCAGGCCCAGGCCCTCTGCTCCGCTCCCCCGGGCTAGGAGACCCCCTTGTCCCAGCAAAGAGCCCCTTCCTCACCACCCTCGTGCAAGAGTCGAGCCAGGAGAGCTCAGGGCGCGGCCAGGGCCCCGCGCCCAATTTGCACACCCGCTCTCCGGCCCGCGCCCCTGTTTACAGCGTCCCTGTGTATGTCGGACTGACTGTATAGAATTATAAATCTGTCTATATCGACTTGTCCATGTACGTCTATTAAAACCATAGTACGAGCGTGCTACCCACTGCCGAGCCCCGACTGCTTCTTTTGGCCGAGGAAGGAGGCGGATGGAAGGAACTGCGCCACCGAGGGCCCTGTAGGAGTACACAGCCAAGCAGACCCCACCAGGGTCCCTACCCCGGCTTCCCGGTACCATTCCTGACCCGGCAGCCTGGCGCCCCGAGCTCCCGCTCTGCGTCGCCGCCGGCGTTCACCGTGGTCGGCTCAGCCTGGGCGCTGCGCTGTGCTCGGGCCGTCCTAGCCCAAACCTGCCCCACCGCGCCCGCGCCGGACTCTGCGGGCTTTCCCCGGGCTGAGTCCGCTGTGACCGTCCAGGCTACAGCCCTAGTCCTACCAGGGCGTTGGGGTGGGGACCACTGAGAGCCTGGTTAGGTCTGGGGTTGCCTTTTCTCCTGTGGACCCTGCGCCACCACATTGGAGCCCTACCTGGCTATTCCAGGAGAACTGAGGGGCCTGGATTCGTCAGTCTAGCTAGGGCTTCCCTGCACCATTCCACGCGAAATCCTACTCAGGGGCATACGGCTGTGCCATAGAAAGTGTCCACACACACCTCACTTCTCACTCCCCTTCCGTCCAACTTACTGGAGGCTCCCAGCTACCTCTGCCTGCTTCTGGATACAGAACAAGACCAGCCTGTAAACTGCCTGTAAAATTTTGCTTCCCTTAAGTCAGTCACTTCTAATGGCAAAACAAAATGTTTGCAGCTGCAGCTGGGGAGGAAGGAGGGGTTAGTACTTCTGCCTTAGAATCGCCTTGCCACGGTTGGCACTGCCCTGGAGCTGGACCCAGGCGAGCCCTACCTAGCTGGGAGTGGGGCACAGCCACCAGCGCTAGTCATGAGCTAATAGCTGGAGATCCCTGTGCACACATTCTCAAACCAGGTCAACACTGCCTCAGGTCAGGAGTGTTGTCCCTATTATACAGACGATGGAACTGAGGCTGCCCCACAAGGTGCAGCTGGGCCAAGTTCACACCGAGTCAGTAGTCTTTAGATTCCAAAGCCAAGCACTTTTCCACTGGTCTTCTCACCTTCTGATGAGGCATGAGGAAGGATCCTTCTTGGAGGATGGCAGAGCCTGAGGCTCTAAGACTCGGGAGTGTGGACAGGGCCAGATACACAGGCTGGAGGAAGGGGGCGTAGGGAAGGGGGGATGGAGCCAAACCACCCCTCCCCCAACGGCTCCAGTCCAGAGCTCCGACCCCTCACTCTCTGGAAACATAAACACAATCACATCTGGACTCCGAGTGCCTCCCCCAGTCTCACACATCTGCCAAGGCCAAGGGGCCCTGGTCTCAGTGGAGGGCAGGAGGCAGGGGAGCCCTAGAAGGAGCTGGGACTGGAGGGAAGTGGGAGGCAGAGAAGCTTCTCTTGAAAGTCAGGCCCAGCCGCAGGTGAGGGAGGGACCAAGGAGGGGCTCTGGTGGGGACTGCAGTGCTAGGGCCACAGGCCAAGCAGCTGCAGATGGGTGGAAGGGCAGACGCAGTCCCAGAATGACCCCATCATCCATCAAGGACCGTGACCAACAAGGTAAGTGTATGACCCAGCCTTGGGCTCCACCCAGGTCTTCTGCCCCAGCTGTTCTGTGGCTGGTACAGCAGATAGTACCCAGCCCTTTCCAGCTGCACCAGCCGCAGGACCATCTCTGGGAGAGGGGCCTGAGATACATGCGGGGCTCTGAAAGCTAAGTCCTTGTCCTGCTCTGCCTGAAGAAGACCAGGGAGGGGGTGTCATTCACTGAGCCACCACTCACTGTGTTCCTGCCCTTGGTGCTAGGGATCCAGCAATGGAAAACAGACAGTCCTGCTCTCCTGGACAAGTAAACAAACACATGTATAATTACAAAGCGGCTGAGTGCTTCTGAAGAAAAAGTGCTGTAAGAAAAAACTGAGAGTCCTGCTTTGAAGAGGGTGGTCGGGAAGGCTGTTCTAGGGACGTGGCTCCATCTGTCTTCAGTGGCAAGCACTATCATTTATTGAGCCCACTTGGGATCCAGGGTCCTACGCTAAGTATACACTGCTCACTGATGAGCTTTTTACCTGCACAACACTATGATGAAATTTCCTGATGAGGCCCCCAGCTTAGAGAGGTTGGGTCACTTGTCCAAGGTCACACAGCGGGAAGTGATGGAGTGGATTCAAACCTGGTCAGTGTCCACCCTCTAACTTCTGCACTGGGCAGCCCCACGTCAAGCACCATGGGCAACACGGAGGTGTTGACCTTGAAGAGATCATAGTTCCTGCTGGCAACACAGGACTAGCCCCCAGGAAATAGAAGAGCTGATGTGCTCACGCCTGGTCCTGACAAAGTGACCCCCAAAGGACTGCTGCAGGTTTAGGGAGGCTGTGGATTAGGGACAGGAGGGCAAGAGGCTGGTACCCAGGATGTGTCTGCAAGGCACTGTGAGGCACCAAAGGAAACTGGGATTAGCCACTGTGCACAACCCCCAAGAGCCTGGTCATTGAGGGGAAGGAACCCAGTCATCTCTAGCTTTATGGCCCCAGCCAGACCACAGCCTTCCCTCAGGGCCACTGTATCCAGCACTCAAGAGGAAGTCACAGATGGAAGATCTGCCCTGGAGAGGGCAGTGCCCAGGGAGTCCCGCCCCCAGGGGCCCTGGAAGGGGCTCTGTGCTGCTCTTCAGCTCCCTGTGAGATAGCAGCAGGTGAGAACCAGTCTGGGAGGTAAGGATGGTTTTAGGCCCACTGACCTCCCCATTTCCTGGGCCAGTCACTTGGCTCTGATATCCACAGGAACCTCTACTGTGAGAGCAAGGGCTTGAGCTCTGGCTCCGCCTGAGTTGCCTTGGGCGAGAGACTTAATTGACATCTCTGAGCCTGTTTCCTCTTCCTTAAAAGGGAATTAACAACAATCACTTCAAATAGTTGTTTAAAGGATTAAATGAGATAACGCACTTAAAGTGTTAATTAGGGTGCTGGCTCATAGTAAATGCTCAATAAATGTTTATCATTGATGATGATGGTGATGATGTTGTTGTTAAATATCATTGGGGGCCCAATTTGGTTTTCTCTGCAGCTTTGCTGGGTACCATGGATGTGGGTCATACTTGACAATCCTGCTGACTTCCCCACCCCAACAGACTCAGCTTCCCTCCATCCCCACCCCCATCCTACGCGGGTCCTCAGTAACCCGGCCCCCTTGTCCTACGGTCCAGTCTTCCCACAACCCTCTGTGGCCCAGGCCCTGGGAGACCCAGAGGAACCAGACCCAATCTCTGCTGTCCCTGGGCCTGGGGAGAGGCAGATGGGCAGTTGGTCCTCTGAGAGATGAGCGTGGGAGCAGACAGAGGAGACACCCCAGCACTCTCCCCTAAGGGCTCCCTGCAACATGGATGGAGATGCCCGCACACTTCTTCTGGTGTAATATCACCAATAGCTCACCTCAGGCCCGCACTGCGCACCGGGCCCCATGCAAGCACTTCATAAGAATGACAGCATTCACTCCTCTCAGGAGAGAGGGGCTGGAAGAAATGGAAGTTCACTGAGATGGCACAGCTAATGGGGGAGGCAGGACCTGCATACAAGCCCTCTGGCCAGGTCCACACTCCCACCCACCGCACTATACACCTGCTGATGAGAATCACATTTGTACTGGGAGGGGGGTGAGTTAAACAAGTAGAATTCCTATCAAGAGGCTGAGCTCCGTTGGGCTCGGGGAGAGAGATCACCAAGCTCACTCAATGAGTGAGAGAGCAACAGGGGGTGTGGGTGGCAGTGGGGACTAGGAAGCCCTGGGGTGAGGGGCACAGAGAAGCTTCCTGGTGAAGTCAGGGCCCTGGAATATCAACCATTAAATCCAAACTCCCATCTCATTCAGTATTACAAGCTTCTCATTTCCTAGATGAGTGTCTCCAGTCTGCCTCCCTCTGGAAGCCCTCCCAGGTTTCTTCCCAGCTCTTGTCAGCCTGCTTCCTTGCACCTCTCACCACAGGAACCCCACTCCTCCCTCTCCTGTGTTGCCTACACAGGGCCCTTGCCTCCCAATTGGCTGGTGTTGCCCACTCTCCAGTGGCTGCAGGGCACCCAGGAGCGGTAGCCGCCAGAGCCCAGCCAAACTGGAAGGGCTGTCCCCCCATGAGTCAGGATGCTAGAGAGGAGCAGGTCCAGGTGCAGGAAGCTGCATTTGGGCTGGGGGAGGAGGCAGAGGGCAGGATGGCCCCAGTGGAGGACAAAAGCTGCCCTGGCTGTCCTGGTCACATGGCCGAGCAGCTCAGTGCTCCGTCCCCTGCTGTGCACTGCACATGTTTTATTTCTCTTATTAGCCTCATTTTATAGATGAGGAAGCTGAGGCTTAAGGACGTCACGTAGCCTGCCCAAAGGCGCTTTAGGGACTAGGATCCTAGCCTATCTGGCTGCAGAGACTGTGCTTACCTGCTGTGCGCTGCCTCCTGGAGGCGGGCGCTGGCACAGGGACAGCAGGGAGCTAGAGGCAACCAGATGCAGAGAGCAACACCTGAGAAGTGTGCACACAATCAGTGCTCGAGAAATATTTGCTGAATGAAAGTATGGAGGGGCTGCCTTCCCTTACCCCACACTCCACAAAACAGATCTGGGCCCTTTCTCCGCCACTCCTTTCTCTCCTCTCTATTGCTTCTCTCCTTCCTCCACTCACTCACTCCACTCTCAGCAGTCACCTCTTAGCACTGTTTTTAACAGTGTCTCTCAACAATCAAAAGACAAATTACCCAATTTAAAAAATAGGCAAAGGACTTGAATAAACAGCTTGGATATTCTCCAAAGGAGATATACAAATAGTCAACAAGCACATGAAAAGATGTTCAACATCACTAGTCATTAGAGAATTAAAAATCAAACCACAATGCGACACCACTTCTCATCCTATCATTTAGTGATAGGATGTCTATCACCAAAACAAACAAACAAACAAACAGAAAATAACAAGTGTTGACAAGAATGTGCAGAAACTAGAACCCTAGTGCACTGGCTGGTAAAAATGTAAAACGGTGCAGCCGCTGTGGAGAACGGTATGGCAATTCCTAAAAAACACAGAACTACTATATGACCCAGAAATCCACTTGTGGGTGTGCACCCAAAGAAACAAAAGCAAGGACTCCAACTGCACTCCCTGCTCACAGCAGCATGACTCACAGCAGCCAAAAGGTGGGAACAACCCAAGTGTCCATCAGCAGGTGAGTAAGCAAAATGTGCTCTGTACATACAGTGGGATGCTACTCAGTCTTAAAACAGAAATTGTGGTACATGCTACATACAACATGGGTGAGCCTTGAAAACACTATACGTAGTGAATTTACAGAAGGTACCACTTACATAAAGTATCTAGACTAGGCAAAGTCAGACAGACAAGAAATAGAAAGGTGGTTGCCGGGGGCAGGGGCGACCAGAATGAAGCTCTGTGTTTAATGTCCACAGAGCTTCTTTCTGAGATGCTGAAGAAGTTCTGAAGATGGATGGTGGTGACGGCTGTGCAACAATGTGAATGAATGTACTTAGTGTCACTGAACTGTATCCTTTGAAAAGGTTCAAATGGCCAATTTCATGCTGTGTGTATTTTACAACTTTTTTAAATATATCTGTGTTTCTGCCCCCACCTTACCCAGAGAGGCAACTCTGAGGCCCGTGCGCACGGTGCTCAGGGGCTGAGCCCACCACGACAGCTGGCCTGCGGCTTGTTGGAAAATCTTTGCCTGCAGCTCTCTTCAATGGCAGCCCCTCTGAGGGCCTGTGACAGCTGCCCCCAACGTGGCCCTCACCCCATTCCCCATCACTCTGTGCACTGTAGCAGTGGGACCCCACCAAGGAAGGACACTTCCCCTGCTGAGTGTCTCCCGTAGCCACAAGGGAGCAACAGGGGCAGATGACTTCTCCATCAGGTTAGCAGAAAATTAAATAATAGGTGTGCCAATGCCTTTAAAAAAATTCACTGATGGGGAAGCCGGGATGGCTCAGTGAGTTAAGCGCTCACTTTGTAGCACTGGGGACCGGGGATCGAATCCCGGCCACGGCTTGCGCAGACCCATATGCTGAACTGGGAGCTCCCCCAGTTCAGTTCTCTCTCTGTCTCTCTCTCTCTCTCTCTCTCTCTCTCTCTCTCTGTCGAAAAACAATTAAAAAATAAATAAATATATATATTTTTTAATTCACTGAGCTTCTCTGTCAAAAAAAAATTCAACAAAGCAGGCTGCAAAACAGTACATAAGCACAGTGCCATTTTTGTTCTTAGATAAGCACAGAGAAATTTCTGGATGTGTACAGTGTTAAGACCAGCTACCCTGAGGGGATGGAAAATGCGTTTTATTTTCATTTGTCCTTTCCAACTTTTTTGCACTGAGCATGTAATACTTTCATAATGATGAAATGAAGCAGTATTATTTCAAAATACAAAGACCTGTGATCTGCAGGACAGGGAGGGCCTTCTGCCCAAAAGTCCCTGTCCCCACCAGACGTGGCCCTCATCACCTACCTGTCCCCACCAGACGTGGCCCTCGTCACCTACCTGGGATGATGTGTCAACCCTTGGGATTCAGCCTCCTTTGGGGCAGGCCAGTGTGACAGGTATCCAGTAAACCTTTACAGATTTTTACAGAAGTGAAGTTTTTGTTTTCAAATGCATTCTTTAATCATGTCAAATTAGTAGGTGCCAAGAGGAATGTTCAGAGAGAATAATAATTTGTAATGACCTTTTATTGCTAAGCAAAGAGGGTCAGAGTTTAAAAACCGTTGTAAGTAGAGTCCATCCCTCTCCCAGGTCCCCTCACTTTAACACCCCCTCCCCCAACCCAATCCTCCATCTCAGCAACCTTTTTTGCACTCCTACCTTGTGTGCACACGCGTACAGACGCATACATGTGCGCACACAGTGTTTCTGCCCGCCAGAAAGATCATGGAATCTTTATTAAAGAGGTCCACATTACCAGGGTTTTACTACACTACCCAAAATAGTCATGCTTACTTAGCCTTGCTTAGTGTTTAATAAGCACACCATTTCTAATTTTTCTGCCTGAGTAAACTGAAACATCATTCCAGGAATACATTTTTACTGAAACAGGAAGGCTTGGTTTTTTCCTCTTGGTTCCTAGCTTTTCTCCTTTTCTCTCCTTCCTCCTCCCCTCCTCTCTGCATCCCCTGTGTTGCCATCAGCCCTCCACCCCCACCCTTTTCTAAATTTCAAAACACAAAGGGGAAAGTAACAGTAATTTGGGACTTGGCTTTCACACAGAATGGACCAATTTTTTTAAGTGTTGGTAATTTGTCCTGAAAATGGATATAGGGAGTTGGGCTGGAAAGGCTTTGAAGAGTGGGGTTTTATGAGTGGAAAATGAGGCCTGAGTGTGTGGGAATGTGTGCTGCACCTTCCCTCCGTGCCTGGCACAGAGCGGGCACGTGTGATAATCACAGCTAATAGCACCATTATTGCCATTATCACATTACATTATTATTATGCATCAGAATCAGACAAAGCGTATTAACCCATTTAATTGAACCAAGGGCTTAACGTCCCTGTGACTTCACGGAAAGTGCTTGGCAAACCCTCCAAGACATCGCAGCCACAAAGCCCTGGCCACTGTGCAGCGTGCCAGGTTGTGGCAGGGCTGGCAGGGGTTTCCCCAAACTGTCCCCGCCAGCGGCCTCCCGGGCACTTTCCAGGACATACTGGGATGAATGCTTATTCCCACCCTTACTTCAGCCTTCCCACGCACCCACCTCTCTCTCCCTTTAGGTAAATCTGATATAATAAAGGATACAGATACGCTTAAACAAAAGACACTCAGGACCCAAGCTGGCACTCCGATTGAGTTCCAAAGGCTGGTACTGAGTACCAGCACCCACAATTCCCAAGTTTGGTGCCCACTCCTCCATGGTTTCTCAACTCTCCCACAGTTCAGAGCCTAAGATGGGGCCGCTGGGGCAGCCCCCAAGCTCACAGTCTGGCCCAGCTTGTCAGGGCCAGGAAATCCGCTGAGACCGGGCTGGACACTGGGGCTGGGCTCCTCCCTGGGGCACGGCCTGCCCTCCCAGAGTTTCCCTCTGTCAGATGGGCACTGGACCCGCCTGCCTGCCCTTGGGGTTGGCTGTCAGGTTTGAAGGGAGCCTGGAAGTGACCAGTGCATGAGCTTTCAGGCACACAGAGCCCTGGTCGTTGCAGACTCCCCTGTTGCTGGAGAAGCTCTGAGTGGACAAACTCTTGCTTGGTCAGCATGCCCCTGCTGACTGCCCCATGCGGGAAATCGGTCACTTTATTTCCTTGGGGAAAATGGCACCCCTGAGGCCTCCCCAGGGATGGGACACTGCCCCTGACCCTCCACAGGGACAGGAGCTGCCAGTTGAGTGAGACAGCATCACCTTCCCACCCTTAGGTCCACTCCCACTGGGCCTGGGTCAGCAAGGCACAGGAAGGCTTAGCCTCAGAGCCAGCCCCGCCCATGTGCAGGGAGTGAGAGCCCAAGGCAAGCAGACCCCAGAGGTTAAGGGCATGGTGTGCAGTGAGAGCCAGGGTTCAGCTCACAGCGCTACCACGACCACCACACAAGCTAAGCCTTATCTGTAAATCAGGGCCAAATGTGAAAATGTGTGTACAGCGTTTGGCACTGTGCCTGTGATAAAAGAGCTCAGAACCACTCCTGGGTCTCTCTGCCCACTTTCCCCCTCCCCTCTCAGGACCTCTCAGTCCACAGCCCTCCCCACCTGGTGCAGGGAGAAGAAATATCGATGGGCGGGGGAGTTAAGGTCTGATTTACGGTTAGGTATAAAAAGTCAAGGGTGAGAGTACAGGGAAGGAGAAATCAAGGCTAACTACAGCAATCCGGAATGGCTTTCTGTTAGAGGGCGCCTGGTGTGCAGCCTTGAAAAACAGGCAGGATTGGAATGGGTGTGCAGGAGTGGAGGTGAGCCTGAATCAGGCAAAGGGGAGCCCTGGGAGATATGGGGAGAGGAAGAGAGAGAATAAGCGAGCCTTAGGTGCTGTGGGAGGCAGCAGGAATCAAATCTGGCCAGGTCACTGCCCAGCTGAGTGCTCAAGGTCCTAGGATCAGATTCCAGTCCACTTCTGCAGTACCCCATCCCCAGCCCACACTGCAGACTGTAGCCACACCTTCCCAGCACGCTGTACACCCTCTGCAAGCTCCTGCACTCTTTCCTTTGTGCATGTGGTTCCTTCTGCCTGGAATGCCCTTCCACCCACCACAGAAGTGCACACATGCGCAAACACATGCACACTACTTAACATTTTTTTCAAGATGAAAATTGCATTGTTTTTTCTAATTATAAAATACATATTCATTCTTAAAGTTCAAAAAGTTCAGGAAGGTGTGAGGACAAAAGTCAAAACCAGGGAAAGCCGGGATGGCTCAGTGGGTTAAGCACTCACTTTGCAGCCCCAGGGACTGAGGATCGAATCCCAGCCCTGGCCCATGTGAACCCATGTGCTGAACTGGGGACTTCCCCCAGTTCAGTTCTCTCTCTGTCTCTGTATCTCTCTCTCCCTCTCTGTCAAAAACAATAAAACAAACAAACAAACAAAAAAGTCAAAACCACCAAACCACTATTAATATGATTATCCCTCAGCACACATACATGTGTATGTAACACATACATTACATATGCTATTACATAAAAGGTATCCTTATCACTTGTTGCTCTAGAAGCCACTTTTTTCACTCACTGTAACATCAAGAACATCTATTCTTATCAACAGATCGCTATTCTTAAGTATGTATTTTTATGTGCTATTCTTAGGTATAGATTCATAGTAATTTAACCAGTTTTCTCATCAATGGGCATTTAAGTAATCCTGTTTTCTTTTCTTGTGTTCTGATTATAGAAGGCCAAAATACACATCCTTATCCATGCGCCTCTGTGCTTTGGTCATTTGGCTCCTTAGGGTAATTTCCAGAAGCAGAATCATTGGGCCAAAGGAACATACCTAAAATCTAATCCACGTTGCTTTATAAAGGCCACACCTATTTACACTGCCCACGCTCCAGCCCCGGCCAATATTCAGTTTTGCCTATCATCTTCACCACCTGAAAGAGAAAAGAAATCTCTTGCTGCTGCTTCATATGTGGCTTTCTTTCTTTCTTTTTGAGTTTTGTTTGTTTGGTTGGTTGGGGTTTTTTTTTGTTTTTTTGTTTTTGAATACATATGTTTTTTAATACATATGTACAGTTCTGCACCGGGCTTTTTACACCTGGCAATTCTTTCACTTGTTTTCTGCTTGCTCATTCAAGGTTCAGATAAAAAGCCAACTGCCTCCCAAAGCACCCCCACTAGATGCCCACAGCTTCTACCCTTACTGATGAGTTATCAGCGGGTGCAGGAGCAGACAGAGGGCCAGAAAGGACTATAATGTCACCCCTAAGAGGCCAGCTTTCTGGGTTTTGGGATAGCCCTGCACAGCACTGACAAGCCGGGCTCATACTGCCTGCTCAGCACATCCCGTCTGCTGACCAAGCCCCCATGTGGGCCTGCTTTACTAATGTACAGAAGCGGGGCACATCTACGCCAAACCCTTCTGGCCAGGCTGTAATCTCTTGCTTAGGTACCACGCTCACCGCCCCATCTGCACGCACTGACTGCTTCCTGCCGTCCTCTCCATCCCTGGAGTGCCCTGGGCTCCCAAGGCTGAGCCAGGAGCCACTGGGCCAGCAGACGGCATAGCACTGGGCAGTGAGAAGGTGCCAAGAAACTGGCTTACCGAGGCTACCCGCCTTCCACCCAGAGTCAGGCCCTGCCCAGAAAGGAATCATGGATTGGTTTTTAAAGTTAAAAGGACAGCCCTGATATGACAACAACAAGGTTGCTGTGAGACAGCAGAGCAGAGGGGGCACATGTGCGGCCTGCATTCAGATACTGACTCTGCCCTTGATGACAGTCTTGGCCCCTGTGACAGACTCCCTCAGTGCTTGCTTACCCACCTATAAAATGTGAATAACGGTTCCTTAGAAGATGGTTGCACAGCATAATAGCGAAGTGGTAAAAACAAACAAAAACCAGACATGCTTGTGAATCCTGGTTTCCCCTTAGTTATGCACGTTTGGGTAGGTTTCAGTACAGTTTTACCACCTGTTTAATGGGAAAATGAAAATGCCCAAGTATTGTTATGAGATTCAAATCATGTACAGTGTGCTGTAAACAGAAATACTGACAACACGGAAGGCGATGTTTCCGCGGTCAGCAGGGACAGCAGCTGTACTTGGGGAGCCTGGGCCCGAACCTTGGACACCTACTCCTCCTGTCCAGCGGCAAGTTTGAAGCGGTCTTCTCATCTCAGGCCCAGTCCCAGGCATCAAGGTCCCACAGGGGAAGTGGGGAGTGGAGGGCCAGTCATGCTCACACGATGCTAAACAGGGAGGCAGTGGGGTGTCCCTGCTGTGAGAACGTGACAGTCCCCTCACTAGCTGACAAAGGTTGGGGCCCATCCCCAGTTTCCCAAGGGGTTTAGAACAGACTTTTCACCTCCTCTGGTCACACTTCCTTTTGAGGCTTCATTTTCATTTTGCAAAAAGCCAGTCATACCTAGTGCCACCACCCTCTGCGGGACTTCCCCTAGTGGCCTCCGATCCAGCTGGGGACTCGGTCAATGGTTTGCAAAGCCCTCTGAATGATTCCCAATTTAAGCCTGAGAGGTCTCTATACACAGGGTGATCTTTATATCACCTAAATGTAATTCGGACTCCGTGTGCCTAAATATATTCATGGGGTTCCACTTTTACAAGATACAGTTCACCAGCCAAAACTCAGCTATAAACAATTCCGGTCATTATTTTCCTCTCTCAGGAACATGAATCCAGATCCATTTCCTACCCCACAAGGACACTTGTCCCCATTTGTCCCCTTTCCAGGTCTCACACTCCAGCCCTGTCAGAGCCTCGCTCCAAAAGTCTCCGCCTGCCGGCCCTCAGCTTTTACTTCCTTCTTTCCCGTCCCAGCTCTTCATTAGGTAGGTCCATCCAGCCTCTCTGGCCTCCAGCTGTTCTCTCTCGTTTGCCCATTACCCTGATTCCCCGCCATGGAGGAGAACCCAGGAGCTGACCTGGAGAGCAAGCACGCGCCCTTTGCCCCCTAGCTCTCCAGTCCTAGCTCTCCTGTGTGCACGGTGCATCCTGCTCTCCCGTGCGCACGGCGCATCCTTGCTCTCCCATGTGCACGGTGCATCCCTGCTCTCCCGTGCGCACGGCGCATCCCTGCTCTCCTGTGTGCACGGCACATCCCTGCTCTCCCGTGTGCAGGGTGCATCCCTCCACCGTCACCGGTTCTCTGGCTGCCGCACAACACCAAGCCAAAAGCGAAACCAAAGCCAGAACTCATGGAAAGTGAGGCATGCGGACGAACAAGCACAGATGGTGTGGGGAAGAGTGGGCACTCATGTGTTGATAAATCTCTCTCCATCGCATCTCCCTCCTTTCTCCCCGTTTCCCATGGCCATGACTAGAAGTCACGACAATTACCTCTCCTTTCTGAGTAGCCTGAGTTAGGAATTCAGGGCCTTCTTCTCTCTTGAGAGCCTGTGGGACAATGAAACAGGCCCAGGCCATTTGGGGCCAGAGGCAGAGACTAAAACAGGCAGAGGCACCACTGAGAGCAAAGCCTCACCCAGTGAAGGGAGGTTTGTTTTAGGAAGTGTCCTGTCTCACCCACACTTGAAGGAAACAAGAGTTGTACAGTTTCTAGCATCTCAGGATTGGACTTCTAGGGGCTGTTGGAATACACAACATAGGAGAGTTTATACTCTCAGTCACTGCCTGGATCTCCATAATATAGGGACTGCTTTCTGCTGGTGGAATCAACAGCAGTTAAAAAAAACAGCCACCTTCCAAACGCCTCCAGCCTTGGATTCCAGATCCCTCCCACAAGAGTTGGATGTGACCAGAAGACTCCGGACCAGGTCCCCTGCAGCCCACTGCAGCCCCCAAACCACCAGGATGGCAGAATAGAGATGAATGAGGCATTTGGGGACAGCTCTGCTGGATCCAGGAGGAGGGCCCTGCTTTCTGCCACCAGGCTGGGCAAGCAGGCACTTCTGCCACAAGCAAATCAATGGAAAGCCTTGGCCAAGCCTGTTTGAGTTGGTGAGAGCCCAAGTGGGAATTCCGATCTGCCAGTGTTTGCTCTACAGGCAAATAGAGCCAAATATCCACCGGCTTGCACTCCAGCAGTGCTGGGCCAGCCCTTTGCACGTCACCCTCTCCCTCTGTTCTGACAGCCTTCTGCTTCTGCCCCGAAAGGCAGCTGGCACTCCCACACGGCAGCCCAGTGACCTATGCAGGGGGCTTCCCTGCTGGGCCTGGGACCCAGCCCTCATAGGTCACCCTGCAGTCTTCCCATCCTGCACCACTAGCTCCACCTGGAGACCCATTCGTGCCACCTCCCACAGTTCCTGACCTCTGCCCCCTGCTCTCAGCTCCATGTTTCCTCCTGCACCTTGACTCTGGCCCAGTCCCTTTCAGACCAACTGGGAAAGCCTTCCTCTGCAGCTGGCCCTGCAACAGAGGTAGAGCTGACAGCCAGAAAGCACAAACCAGAGTCGTCTTCATCAGGGCCAGGCAAGACGTCGATCCCAGTGAACTGCAAAGCAACTCTGAGGTGACCGCCCTGAATTAAGAAAAAAGTGTGGCAGCAGACGCCACGTGATGTCAGGGCCTAGTGGCTAGGCAGCTAAATGTAAAAGAAACACATTTTTCACACACACACATACAGCTGCTAGAGGCGAGAATCAGCTCTTCACAATAAAGGCTGTGGTATGTACTTGAGCGAGCGGAAAAAATATAGCTAGTGGACCAAAGCACTTGAAGAAAATCAGGGGGAAAGCCGGGACGGCTCAGCGGGTTGAGCGCTCGCTTTGGGGCCACGGGGACCGGGGATCGAGTCCCGGCTCCGGCCCAGGCAGGACCCGCATGCTGAACTGGGGAGTTCCCACAGTTCGGTTCTCTGACTGTCTCTGTCTCTGTCTCTCTCTCTATCTGTCAAAAGTAAAATAGAAATAAATATGCACTGAAGATAAAATAATTACTCTCTATAAATATAAAAAAAAAAAATAAAAAAAAAAAGAAAATCAGAAGTAGCCCTTGCCCTGAAAAAGTCTGTCAGACCTGGTCTACATCATTTTTTCACACCCTCACAACTATTTTATTTGATCCTTATAGCTGGTCAGTTTTATCAGCCCATTTCTCAGAGGAAATAGCTGAGGTTTCCAAAGACCAGACACCTTGTCAAGGTCATCGGATTAAGGAATCCACGTCTCCTAACTCCAAAACCGCAGTCAATATTTGCCTCAGGGAGGCAAGTGTTTATTATATTTTATTTAAGAATTATTTTGTTATTTGAGAGGTGAGAAGGGGGGAGGGCCCAGAGCAGTCTCCATAGATGCACATCATTAGTTGTGACATGGTTTCATTTTAGACAGGTAGATGTGGGGCCATGCAGAACAGGAACCAAACCAGGGCCCTTGCGCGTAGATGAGAACCTTCACTGCTGAGTCATCCCACCCGTTACCAGTTGCACCACAGTTCTGCATGTGGGGTTGCACGGGCCGGGGCTGAGAACTGAACCCAACCTCAAGATTGTGAGGCAAGTGCTCAACCGCTAAGCCATCCCAGCATCCCAAGGCAAGTTTTTCAATCTTTTGTTCACTCCCAGATGCCTGGGGCAATTCCCAGGATTCCTGGTGAGAACAGGTGGGTGTTTTCTTAGTACCCTGCTGACTGGGCTGCACCCCTGGAAGCCCCCAGCCTTCATGGTTAGGCATTGGCTGCACAGGCCCTGCGTCTCCGCTGCCACACAGGGCACAGACACCTTGCGTACTTCAGCCCAGCTCTCAGGGCATTGGCACAAAGTTCTCTCCACCCCGGGAAGCAGCCAGGCTGCTTCAGTGAGCTGCACACCTGCCCTCAGAGGGCTCCCCCACAGCAGGCAATGCGCTCACACTCCAGAGCAATCCTTGACATTGTTTATCGGGCAGGATTGTTTCCCCTAAGAAACTGAGCACCAAGAGGGCCAGGACTAGACTACATTTCTCATCACAGAACCCCCAGCACTCAACACAGCTCAGCAAATAGCAGTCAACGTGTGAATGAAACCACAAGTTCAGTGATGCCTTGGAATTGGAACTTAATCCGCCCCAGAACCCTGTTCGAGTTCCAAAGCATTAAAGTTCCAAGATACGTTTTCCCCTTTTAAATAATAGAAACAGGAATAATCTGCTTCTGGGTGCCACAAACTCAAATTTTCAAAATGATTTTAACAGTAAATACACTGGGTTTAAAGTAAAATATTAATTTGTATTAATTTTAAGGTAAAATATTAACAATAATATTTAAATAAAAAAATTTAAAATAATGATGACACACGTGGATGATTTAAGAGATGGAAGAGGAAGAGTCATCTTCCACGATAACTTCAGGTGTCTGCATTCTTTGTCTTTTAAAGCCCTTTGCTATGGTGCCACTTGTAGAGGGCTTGGGGTCACTGGCTATGTTTGCTTTTGAGAATCAGTGTTCCAAAGTGGTCTGATGTTGGCAACCTTTTTGCACTTTTCTGATATGTTCCATGATGTTATCATCAAACAACTTAACACACCTGTAACTAGGGCTTTACTGGGGTGCCACTTCTCAACAGCTGCCTGGGTTATTTTTTTTTTTTTAAGATTTTATTGTTTTTGACAGAGAGGGAGAGAGATACAGAGAAAGAGACAAAGAAGGGGGAGGGCCCAGAACAGACTCCATAGTTGCACATCATTGGTTTTTTCCACATAGTTTCATTCCACAGGTGGGAGTGGGGCTGCACAGGGCAGGAACTGGACCCGGGTCTCGCCCTGGTGAGAACTGAACTGGGGGCACTCCCCAGTTCAGCATATGGGTCCGCACAGGCCGGGGCCAGGATTCAATCCTTGGATCCCGGGGCTGCAAAGTGAGCACTTAACCCACTGAGCCATCCCGGCTTCCCCTGCCTGGTTTCCTGACCACATGCTAAGAAGGTCCTTGATTTCACCAGAGGGAAGGGTTCCAGGGTCTCTCACTTCCTCCCCAGAAGAAAGTTTTTCTGAGATTTCTTTCTGCTGCTGCTGGTTGAGGTGCTGAAGCTCTTCCGTTGTCAGCTCAGTCCTGTGATCATCCACTAACTCGTCCGCATCCTCTTCGCTGATTTCCAAACCCAGACTGGCCCAGAGATATGACGTCAGGAACAACAGATGGTTCTTCAAAACCTTCTACGCCCTTTGCAGCAACACATTCAGGCCAGGGATTTTTCCAGGCAGAGTTCATTGTTCTCAAAGACACTTCGGATAAAGCTACGAGCCATACAGTCGATACGTCCCACACGAACAACGTATTGGCGTTCAGCTTCCAAGGCAGCATTCAGATTCCGAGGCAAAATTTGATTCTTTCATTCGGATTCCAAGTTGTTTGAGTTTGGGGGCATTCACATTCCAAGGTATCACTGTAAAGGCTTCCACCTGCCCTTGTCCTCTGGCCTCAGGGGTGCTGTCTCCCAGGCCTGGAGCCCATGGGCCCACCCATGAGACCCTTTTATGCAGCCACCCTCAATTTCACCCCTTACAGGTTCTGAGCTGACTCCCCAGTGTGGGTCTGGGGCCTTTCTGCACTCAGCTATAGGTGCTGGTCTCCTCCCAACCCCAGCTCCACGCAGAACCTGCCCCCACTCTGAGATGGCACTGCCAAGGGGACAGGTCTCAAGAATACTCCCCAGCAATGGAGCAGAGTGGGCACTGCTGGGCCTCTGGAAAGGCCCGTTGGGGAGCCAGGGGTAACAGCTACCCCGCCCAACCCGGGCCTCCCGACAGCTCCACCATGGCGGGGCCAGGGTAGTGCGAGGACCTGGGCAACTGTGGCCATCAGTTAGCTGGCGATGCCACAGAAAATCCCACATTTTCAGTGGAGAGCCCTAGCAACCATACGGGGAAGCAGCCCTAAGCGCCTGATGCCGCCACTCCTCTGGCCTTGGATGAGGGGCCCTGGTGTTGCCCATCAGCCACTCCCCCAGGGCAGCCCGCCCAGAGCCCCATGCCCGCAATAGACCTGCCAGCCATGGTGGCACCCCTTGGAGCACCACAGCCACTGTGAGCCAAGGGGAAAGCAGAGACTTCCAAAGAGGGATCCCCATAGCAGTGGGCCAACAAAGGGAAATAGCTCCGCCAGATGTGGGGCACCCCCCAGATGAGCCCAGCAGAGGTTACAAGAGGGAAGCAGGCCATTACACCAGCTCGAAGGAGCCAAACGCTCTTGGGGGCTGTTGTTAGAGGCCCTTCTTGCTCTGGGGTCCTCAGGCCACTTCCCCAGGAGCACGGTGGGTATTTGCTGTTGAGGTCAAGGGAGGAGAGAGCCGGGTGGCCCCTGAATATGGCCTCCGTTCAGGGTGAGACTTGAACGTCCCTCTCCCCACTCCCGGGGTCTAGCTGTGTCATGTGTGTGAGGGGGCTGGGGTAGAGAATCAGGCTTCACGGGCACCTACCCAGACCCAACCCCCAAAGGAAAGGAAACGCCACAATCACAGCAACCATGATGAGGCCAAGTGGGAAAGCCTGTGTTTAACGGGGCCTGGCACAGCCTTCGAGGGCCTCAGCGACGGCGTGCCCATGCCAAGCTACTTCTCGTCCACCTCGTCTGAGGGGTGGGACTGTTTGCTCTGGGGCAGGTCTTCAAGCATCAGGCTCAGCACGTGCACCATCTCACAGTCCAGCTCCTGAAGCCTGGAAGTGGAGCCGAAGAGGGGCCTGCGCTCTGGTGGGCTCCATGCCACTCAGGCCTGGCCCATCACACACTTGCACCTGCATGTACATCACACCTGGCAGGTGTGCAGGCTCAAGGAAGAGCAAGGACTTCAGAGCCCGATCAGGCTGGGGTGGACTCCGGGTCTGCCACTCTACCTGTGGCCCCTAGAGTAGTAAGTTATTTCACCACATGTGTCAGGGTGGAGCCAACGAACTCCTGGGCTCTGAATAAGGTGACCAGACACTGCAGGGCCCACTCTGGGGCCATTCAGGGTGCTCTCTGGTCCCTCCTTTTAGTTCCTCCAGTCCATGGGGAAGCCGGGATGGCTCAGCAGGTTAAGCGCTTGCTTTGAAGCCCCGAGGACTGAGGATCGAATCCCGGCTCCGGCTCCGGCTCCGGCTCAGGCAGACCCATGTGCTGAACTGGGAGCTCCCACAGTTCAGTTCTCTCTCTGTCTCTGTCTCTGTATCTCTCTCTCTCTCTGTCAAAAATAAAATAAAAATAAAAATAAAACAGATCTAGTTCCTCCAGTCCATGAAGCCCTCAAGGGGGCTTCAGTCAAGAGGCCAGGCTAATCGTGTCCTTCCTTGTTCAGGAACCCACTGTGGCTCCCGCGTGCCCACACGCTACCACTTCTTGCAGACACAGCCAGTTAAAGGCCCAGCTAACTTACACTGAGCACTGCCCTGGGCCAGGCCAAGTTCATCCTGTTTTTACAATCAGCCCAGCAGGCCCTCATGTGACAGAAACTCAGCCAGAGTCACAGAGGAAGGTAGTGGTAGAACCAGGCCTGAAAGCTCAGTGCCTGATCTCTGAAAATAGTAAGGAGGGGCCTGGAAAGTGGAAGGAGGTCAGGGTGAGCTGGGGAGGGGCAGGGCAGCAGAGTCCCCCAGCCTTGGGCCTGTGCACACATGGAATCTTGCAGCTCTAAGAAGGGGCTCACTGCCCACCCAGTACATGGGCCATCACCCCGAGCTCTTCCAGGGCACCTGACGTGGAAGTCAGGGGACCAGGAAAGGCCTGGTCTCCTTGGGCTAGGATCTGGGGGCTGGGACTGACTTGGAGACTGTAGTGTCCTGGTTGTCCAGAGTGGACAAGTAGACGTGGATGAAGGGTAGGCTAGTGCCAAAATCATCCAAGACCATGGGGTCAGTGTGCCGCAGGGTCTTCTTAAAGCTCTCCACCAGCTCACTGAAACTTTTACAGTCAACATTTTCCTGGAGAGGGAAGCACAAAGAGATCAATGATGAGGAGGAGGTAGCACTCAAGATGCAGAGTCCTGGGGACCCTTGACAAAGGGCCCAGGCAGAGGGCTGACCCTGGCCCCAGAGTGAGTCCTGAGCCTAATCACAGGTTCACCTCAGCCCCTCCTAAGCCTGGACCCCCACCCCCACCGACCACGGCAGCCTTGTAAGCCGTCATCACTGACATATGACAGGTAACACAGGAATGAGCGATGAGAACCTGGCTGTGGCCTGGCACGGCCTCCCCTACCTTGGGCACCGTCAAGACAGAGGTCTGTGCCTCAGAGAAGAGGCTGAGGGGGGGTGCACTGACCACACGGGGAGAACACACAGTGACCTGGCAGAACACCACGAGAACTCAGCACGTAGGCTGAAAAGAGGAGATGCCCAGCCTGTTGTGTTCATTCTTGTTCCGGTTTAGATAAAACGAGGTTAGTGACACCTGTCGGGGCCTCCATGGCTCACCCACACAGTGGATGGGACCGTGCCTGCCTGGCACCCATTAAGCTCAGCAAGAGCCCTCAAGACCAAGGGTGCAGCGGTGCAGCTCTGACCGTGAAGAAGGGGGATATACGATCCCAGCTCTCAATACTTTAAGACACGAGCGTCCAAACTTTTGGCTTTCCTGGGCCACACTGGAAGAAGAATTGTTTGGGGCCACAATAAAATACACTAACAATAGCTGGTGAGCTAAAAAAAATAAATAAAAGTCAGCAAAACATCTCATAATGTTTTAAAAATTTGTGTTGGGCCACACGTTCAAAGCCATCCTGGGCCACAGGTTGGCCATGCCTGCTCTAAGAGGTCCAGAGAAATACAAAAATGCAGAGAAGAAAGCCTGGCTAGGGAAGCCGGGATGGCTCAGTGGGTTAAGTGCTCATTTTGCAGCACCGGGGCCCAGGGATCGAGTCCCGGCCCCGGCCCATGCGGACCCATATGCTGAACTGAGGAGTTCCCCCAGTTCAGTTCTCTCTCTGTATCCTTTCTTTCTCTTTCTCTTTCTCTTTCTCTTTCTCTCTCTCTCTCTCTCTCTCTCTCTCTCTCTCTCTCTCTCTCTCTCTCTCTCTCTCTCTCTCTCTCTCTCTCTCTCTCTCTCTCTCTCTCTCTCTCTCTCTCTCAAAAACAATTAAAAAAAAAAAAAAAGAAAACTTGGCTATAGAAAATACAGGGGTAGGTACATGCCTTACCCAAGGCCACAGAGGCCTGAGGCCACCTGCCCTCTTCCTGACCATTCCTTCAGTCCCGACTGTCCTTCTATCTGTCCACCTACCTGTGCAGATCACCTACCTGCACCTGCATCAGCCTGCTGACCTCCTCCTGCTGCTGCTTTACAATCACCTGCTTCTCT
Organism: Craseonycteris thonglongyai; assembly: GCA_004027555.1. Taxonomy (NCBI): domain Eukaryota; kingdom Metazoa; phylum Chordata; class Mammalia; order Chiroptera; family Craseonycteridae; genus Craseonycteris; species Craseonycteris thonglongyai. Next base: position 53,842 of record PVKE010000159.1, on the reverse strand, counting down.
TCCAGGAGCATCGTGTGCCTCTCCCGTGTCAGCTCCTGCTCATACTTTTTGATGGAGGCCTGGGGAGTGCAGGATGAGACAAGGGAAGGTTCTTGATACACACCTGCCCCCTGTCTTCTTCCATAGCCTTGCACCTCTGCTTAGGCCCCTCAGCCGGAGGAGCCCCTCTATAAAGGACTAGCCCCCAGCTCATGCTACTAAGGCAGCGGCAGTACTTCCCACCATCACGAGACAGGGCAAGTCACTGGCTCAGAAAGAAGAGTTGGGCTGGGGTAGGGAGGGGCCACCTGGCCACATCCCCTCCACGGTGAGAGGGTGATTGCTCAGGGTCCTCCCTGGGGACTCAGCCCACAGCCCCGCCTGCCACACCTAAGCCAACAGCCAACCCTTACATGCAGAGCCTCACCTCAGTGTGGATGATCATCACACCTACAAACATGCTAAGGAAGATGAAGGAGGCAAGCAAGATGAAGATGATGGTGAACGCCCGACTCAGAGCAAAATTACGGTTGTCCAGTTGCTCCTGCAGATCTGTCCAGCCATCAACCTGCTTAGACAAGGGAGGGTTCGCTGCATGCCATGGCCCAGCAAGGCAAGTCTCCTGCTCACCTACCCTACTGAAGAGGCTGGCTCTACTCCCCTCAGCATCACCCCCACAACCCACTAACCCCAGTGCATACGCGATAGCCTGGGAGTTCAGGGCACCCCTAGGGGGCCACTTCTGGACAAGGTGCCCTGAGCTCTTCTCCAAAAGGCCTCCTCTCCTTCTCAAAAGACACTACCTCTCTGCCAGGTCCTCACTTGGAAAGATCCCAGTCTTCCCAGAGTCCAAGAGAGTCTAAACTTCTAGACTTGGGCTTTATAGGCTCATGAGCAGACTTGTGATAGTCTGTTCCCAAAAGGGCTATGTAACATGGGTTTCACTTCTAATTGAAACCTAATCCAAATGAATTATCTTTTGAGAATGCCCTGAAAGTTATACAACCTTGTGGGACAAATGGGAATGAATGCTCTAGGGCGGGGCTGGCGAACCTATGGCACGCGTGCCCACAGTGGCATGTGAAGCAATTATTTCGGCACGCGGAGCTGTGAATACCATTTAAAAAATTATTGTTTATGCTCTTATAGACATAAAAATAATCGATACCTCTATCTCACTCGATGGGTTGGCACGCGAGTCAAGCAAGTATATTCTTATTTCATAAACTTTGGCACTCAATCGCCAAAAGGTTCGCCACCCCTGCTCTAGGGACTCACAAAATTAGAGACAGGGATGGACCCCTGGCCAGGCCCTGGCCTCTGTGTAGTCCTGGGAGGCTGACCTCAGCCTCCCCAGCCAGCTAAGTACCTGAACATGGGCAAGGCCCCATAGGAAGTCCAGCATGTTCATGAGCTCACACCAGTGGACAGCCCCTTCTCAAGGCCCTTCCCCCACCACTGTTCCCAAACACAGTACCGTGGCCAAGTTGAAGAGAGTGAAGAAGGCCTCAGCCAGGTTCCTCCAGTTATTCAGGTCCCCTTGGTCTGGACCTCCAAATAGGCAGAAGCCCAGGACCCCGATGTTCATCAGGATGAGGAACATGACAAGCACAGAGGCCACAGTGTCCAGAGGTGGCGAACCTTTTGGCGATTGAGTGCCAAAGTTTATGAAATAAGAGTATACTTGCGCAACTCGGTGCCAACCCATCGAGTGAGGTAGAGGTATCGATTATTTTTATGTCTATAGGAGTATAAACAATCATTTTTTAAATGGTATTCACAGCTCCGCATGCCGAAATAATGGCTCTGCGTGCCACTTTGGGCATGCGTGCCATAGGTTCGCCAGCCCCGGTGGTGATGAGTGTCTGCAAGGCAGAGGCACGGCCATGAGATGAGATGGCTGCAGGCCACAGCTGTCCCCAGGGTCCAGGGCCATGCCTAGCAGGTGCTAGATGCTCAGTAAATGGCTGGATGAAGGGAGGAAACTGCCTGGACTGAGGGCTGGTCCAGTCTATCAGTGACCAGTGCCTGCCCTCCTCCATCCTCCAGTGCAGCCACAGGTAGTCTCCTCATCAGCACCGCGAACCACTGTACATGACCCCCTGCCTGGCTTCATGGTCATCCCAAGGTCTGGTGCTCCTGCTTTTCACTGAAGCCCAGGAGGAGAAGGGAAGCCACTCTGAGAGGAGGAATGAAGAGGGCTGAGAAGACCATGGCTTGCCATTCTTTCTGGACCCTGTTTCAGAGGCAGGTCTCCATCCCGTGACCTCAGTCTACCCCCCTGTGAAATGGGTATTGGTCTTAACTTCCCTCTACAATGCCCACTCCTGGGGAACGCAGTGTATGGTTCCTCGTCATTCATTCTTCATGCCCACAAGTCTTGCATGTAGTAGGTGCTCAATATGTGTTCACCTACCTAGATGCTGTCACAGACATCATTTCAAGGTAGGTGGGTGTTATCAACCTTCCCATTTCAGGATGTGGGATCAGAGACTCAGAGAAGCAAAATGGCTTGGCCAGGGTCACACTCTAATACAGTGGCAGAATTGGAACCAACTCTCAAGCCTTCTGCCTCACGACACCACCTGCAACCACTAAGGCCCTTTTATATCAAAGCCAAGAAACTGTTGGCTTAACATTAGAAAAGGAAGTACTTGCTAGAGCTGGGACACAGGACTGTGATGTTTGGACACTGGGGTAATGTGGGAAGCAGAGAGACAACCTGAGAGTACTGGGACTGCCCTGCACAGGTACTGGCTTAGCGGCTGCCTGCAAAGATGCCTCCTTCCTGTCCTTGGGAGAAGAAAACAAGTGTTTGGGATTCATTCCAAAAGAGCTGAGATATGAAAAATTGCTTCCCTCCTTGTGAGGCAGAGACACAACTTCTTTCCCAAGAATAACCAAAACTGAAGAGGTGAGCCCACATGAGCAATGCTACGTGGGGCACATTCTGCAAATGAAGTCTGCATGGGCAGGAAAGGGAACACACGGAGTGGTGAAAGGTGATGCACTGCAGAGGGTGAGGGACAGGCCCCACACACACCTCCAGGCCAGCTGCAGGCCCAGCGCTACCTGTGGTCAAAGCCCAGCAGCCTTGAGGACGGCAGTGGAGAAGAGGCCACGCTCTCTGGAAGCCTGTGTGGGACTGACCAGTGGGCCTTGGCCACGTTCTTCAACCACAAGCAGGCAGGCCCCACCCCCCACAGTCCAGGAGCTCCAGCGATCCAATCCCAAGGATGGGTGCCCAGATCCCCAGAGGCCAGATCCCCTTCCTGGACAAAGCCCAGGGCTTTTGGGGCCTGTAGCGTGGCCCCAAGTAGGTACCTGAATGAATTTCCAATCTCTATGGGGAAGCAATTCCTAGCCCCAGCTTAGCTCTCCTGGGCTCTGAGTCGAACCTCAGCTGCCCTCCTGGCCCTGGGGCATCTGGGTGTGGAGAACACCTCTGGGCAGGCCCCAGCCACTCCAATGTGTGGGAAGTGACGAGCCCCAAGGAGAAGGCAGGGAGAAAGGCGAGCCTGGTGCTTCAGGAGGCGGCTCTTCTGGCTGAGATGCAGATGAGCAGGGGCAATGCGGCTCTCAGGTGCCCAGCTCACAGAACTTCTCTGTGTGTAAAACAACAGAAACTACTTCCTTGTGATACAGGTTTATTGCCATGAGGTGGAAGACAGAGTGCCATTCTCATTAGTCAGGGGACAGAGCCAAGAATGTTCCAGGGTGCCAGCATTGGGCACGGAGGCTGTGACTCTGTTAAAGCCTCATTTAGACTCCAATGAACATAAATTAGCAGAGGTGTAGGTCCCCATCTTTGGCACCTCCAATTCCCCTGGCCAGCTGACCAGGCCAGTGTACAGAGGGTGCATAATCCAGGGTCACTTCTGTGCTCCTAGGGACCTGGGGTCCCACAATATCCCACAAGCCACAGGAGGGTTACAGCCAGGGGGCCTGGTGGTCCCCGGGGAACAACTTTTGGATATAAGGCTCTGCTTAAAGACAGAAAACCTGAGGTCAAACATGGGCTGTGTGTCAGCGTGCACATTGCATCTGCATGTGCACTCTGCATGTGCACACATCCCGTGCTTATCTACAAGGGCCAAGGCTGATCAGAGGCCTGTGGCTGGGCTCTAGGGTAGACCTTGGCCAGCAGGGAGGGTGGTGCTCCCTTCACTGGATACCTGGGCTGGAAGGATGGGCTGTCCCTACCAAGCCCTAAGCCCCAGGCACCTTCAGGTCTTTTCCTGTAACCAGGCTGCCACGAGATGACCAAGACAATGCACTCAGCAGGCAGCTAGGATGCTCAGCCTCCCAAGGTGCCAACCTGAGTCACTGTCCCATCCCCACCTTCTAAGCCCCTCCTGCCCCCAGCCCTCTCCACTTCACTCCTTCCTGCGCAGTCCTGGGTTTTCTTTCCTTCAGCGCACCGCCATCATCTTCCTCATGTGACCTTCATTGCATGGTGATCCCTCTCCTGGCCTCACCTGAAAACCCTTTCTTGCCTGATACCACTCCTCCATCTACCAGGGGGCTGCCTGTCCCCTACTGACCTGATTCAGGAGGTCTCTTATCCTCAGATTCCCTGCCTCTATGGCAAAGCCCCTGCTTCCAGGCAGAGCCAACCTTCCAGCTTCACACTCTGCCTAATGTCTCAGAATCTTTGTCTCCTGTTCCAGAATCTCTACCTCCATGTTCCACTCCATGCAGCTGTCATCCTGGGGGCCTTCAGCATCTCTGTGGAATACCCCTCACCCCCGCCCCCCAGGACTGCTTGACTTCCTCATCTCCAGTGACCCTTGCACCACTTTAGACCCCTGTTCCCTTGGTGTCCTGTACCTGGAAAAAAAGACTACATTTCCCATTGTCTGACCACTCCCTCACTCTGAGGTGCCCACCACCTGGCACTTACCCACCAGGGACCTCCAGTCTTCTTTCCTGTCCACTTGTATTCTTATCCCAACCTGACATCAGCTTCAATGCCCAGCACCTTGAACATTCCCCTCCCTCTTTCTAAGTCACATTAAAGGGTCTCTCTAGTCTCCAAGCAAGGGGAGCCATGTTCAGGTTTGAAAGGGAAGGGGCCATGACTTGATGTACACTTTGAGGTTCCCCCAGCCACTGGGGCATTTCTGCTCGTGTTCTCGGTCATGTGGAAAGCCATTGCAGGAATCTAGGTAAGATGTGACGGAGTAAAGATGCGGGCCGTGGGGGTGAAAAGATGAGGAAATCAGTAACTAGGAGGCCGGGCGACAGGACTTTGGGGAAAAGGAGTCAAAGCTAACACTCAAAGTTATGACTTGGTGGTTGAAAGAGGGGTGGAAGGGAACCTTTCACCAAAAGACAACATGCAGGAGGAGGAGCCAAAGTTTGGCCATTTGAGGGTGGGGGTGGAGGGAGTGATGGCTTCCAGGTAGGATATGTTGAGTTTGAGGAGCATGTGAGATGTCCAGGAAGCAGTTGGGTCTGAAGGTCAGAGAGAGGTGTGGGCAAGTGAAGACTCCTGAAAAGTAGAAAAGATCACCCAAAGAGAATATGCAGAGACAAGAATTCAGGATATAGTTCTGAGAAAACAATACTATGGGCCAAGCAAAGAAAACAAGTCCCCAAGAAGTTATGCCCAACAGGTGGGAGGAAAGACAAGAGAAGACAGTGACATGGACGCCAAGAGAAATGGCCAGTAGACTTGGCAACCAGGAGGATGCTGGCAACCGCAGAGAGACTAGTCACTCTGTAGTGGAAGGAAGCCACGAAGGCATAAATGATAGGTAAGGAAGTGGGGACTGGGAGTGCAGACACCTCTTTCCCAAAGCCTCACCATGAAAAGGAGGAGGAGGGCTGGACTACATTATTTGGGAGGGGACACACACACGTGTGACTACATGACAGCAAGAAATGAATGAACATGGTTCCATGACCAGGGGAACTTTTTTGCCATCCTCTTTAATCTTCTCCACTGAGGACTGGGGCTCCCTGAGTATCAGGTCTAGGCCCTAGACCAGGGGTGGCGAACCTATGGCACGCGTGCCCAAAGTGGCATGTGGAGCAATTATTCCGGCACACGGAATTATTGTTTTTTGTTATAAAAACATCCTATGCCTCTTATAGACATAAAAATAATCGATACCTCTATCTCACTCAATGGGTTGGCACGCGAGTCGAGCGAGTATACTCTTATTTCATAAACTTTGGCACTCAATCGCCAAAAGGTTCGCCACCCCTGCCCTAGACAGACAGTCAAGCCAGGCTGGGCTAGAAGCAACGTCTCAGCAGAACAGGTTGACACACCCTGACTGGTCAAAGAGGTCTACATCAGACTCAGCATGGTTACTGTGTGCAGAGCCCAGGCGAACATCCTGTGTCCCAGATGATTGCCTAAGCGCATGAGGGTCAGCTCTGAGGTTTGTTCTAAGAAAAGGTTGGTCACCCCATGATGTCTCAGCAGGAGCAGCATTTCCAGGGCTGCCTGAACAAAGTAATGAGACTGACTATTCCATCAAAAGAAGCAACAGGTTTTGGTTATCTGGGGAAAGCAGTGAGTAACCAAGGCCACCAAAAAGCTGGAGACTCAGGGGCATGTAGTTCGAAGAGTCTATGCCATACGGAGGGTACACTTTGCATCATGGGAGACAGGAAAAGTTCGGATGGCCTCCAGAGTCAGACACACCTTTCAAATCTCAATTCTGGCATCTAACTGCTGAATGACCTTGGGCCTCAATTCATTCATCTGTAAAATAAGAGCAAATACATCTTTCCTATAATTAAGATTAACTGAGATAATATAAATAAAGATCAACCTGCCACACAGTAGAACTCAATAATTGTTTCCTCAGGAGCAGATGGGCAGATGGGCCCTGTCGCCTGCACTCCCTGAACCACGGCACCCCCAGGTCACTCACTGGGATGCCACGGCTATAGGTGATAAGCTTTGAGGATGCGCAGGGACTGCAAGCCATCAGCAATGTTGAGGTAGGGGTAGTGATTGCCCTTGATCTTGCAGAGACTGTAGGGTGTCATGACAATTAAGATAACTATCACATCTAGCAAGTTGCAGCCATCTTTCCAGTATTCAATGGGATCCACGTAGAGCTCCATATAGAACTCAGCGCTATAGATGGCCACAAAAAATAACTCTGAGATCTGCAGGGGTGACAAGGTTTGGAAGGTCAGACCAAACTGTGGAGCCCTATAGTCCTGGCCCTCTCCCTGCTTGGGTCACCTAATCAGGTGTGCTCTGGCTGGGACATGGGGGCTCCTAGTGACACACTAAAGAGAGAAATCCAGGCAGAGTCCCTGGCTCATAGGGCACACACAATGAGCCTGGGTCCATTCTCCTTCAGTGTCTTCCCCACCACATGGCCCTAAGCCTGGGGTTAGGTTTATCCTGGATACTTGGGAATAACTGACTGACAGGCTGAATGACTAGATAGGCCCCAGTATAAGGCAACTCAACATATATCAGGCAACCTGAATGTCAGGTTCCCTAGATACAAAATTCCAAGAGTTTTCTAACCAACCTGAATATCCAAACTTTTAGGAATACAGATAAAATACTCATCTACTTATATTTACTCTAATTAACCACACATACCTAAAAATCAGTTAACTAATCTACTTCTAAAGAATATCCTGCTTTTTTCCATGTTTATACTTTGAGGCAATCTTATTCAAATTCTCCCCATTCATCTACAACTCCAGTGGTTTTGCTTTTACCAAAAGGTACTTATTGAGTCATCTAAGTTTTTCCTAATCATCAATGCATTCACTCAATGACGGTCTGATTGACGTATCATGTGCCAAACAGGCACCATTTTAGGCACTGGAAAATGCAATAATGAACAAGACAGAAAATGTCCAGCCTCCAGGAAGCTTAGTCTAGTAGGAGAGATACAAATAAACACTTAAACTAATGTAAGTATAACAGCAGACTGGAAGGAAAATGAAAGAGCCAAAGTGGATAGAGGGATTGTTACCATGGGGGAGGGGCAGTTGTGGAAGCTCGTTTAGAAAAGGTGGGGAGGGGAGGCTCCACTGCAGCCAGGACAAACAGCGAGAATGCTTCCCAATAGGTAGCACAAGGGCCCTAAACGCAAGAAAGGGGATGTTAAAGGAACAGCAAAGTCAGCATGGCTAGAAAAGAAGGGGGAGAGCAGGGCAGGGGATGCAAGCCATGGAGGGAGGGCCTTGTAGAGCTGGTGAGGGCTCTGAACTTTTTTTTAAAGAATTTTCTTTATTGTTTTCACAGAGAGAGAGAAGGTGGAGGGCCCAGAGCAATCTCCATAGTTGCACATCATCAGTTTTCTATGTAGTTTCATTCCACAGGTGGGTGCAGGGCTACACAGGGCAGGAACCAGCCAGGGGTCTCCCACATGGGAAGCACGCCCAGGGCAGGAGCTGAACTGGGGGCCTCCCACATGGGAGGCTCAGCCTGGTGAGAACCAAACTGGGGGCACACCCCAGTTCAGCATATGGGTCCACACAGGCCAGGGCCAGGACTCAATCCTCAGAACCCAGGGCTGAAAGATGAGTGCTCAACCTACTGACCCATCCCGGCTTCCCAAGAGCTCTGGATTTTAATCTCAGCCCTGGAGAATTCAGAGCAAGGGTGTGATATGAACTGATGTACATTTTCAAGAAATCATTAAGGAAATGAGACCATAGGGGAGCTGCCAAGCATGGCAACTGGGAGGTGGGTCAGGGAAGAGACAACAGATAGATATTTCTAGCAAGAGACAAGATTTGGTTGGATTTAATTGGGAGATAGTGTGGAGTTGAAGAAGATAGATTACCTATATTCTGCAGGCAGCAATGATGGGACATTTCTGAGGGATACCACCTTTTAAATATATGCTAGAAGCTGTCACTAGAAACTGTAACTCAAGCCTCAACTAGCCATTTGGATAACGTTAGTTTGCTCTTCTTTTCCTAGTTTCTTAAGGTATAAAGTTAGGTTATTAACTTCTTTTCTAATGAAGGCAGGAATTTAGAGGTATAAATCCCCCTCCAAACACTGATATGCTGCATCCTGTTATTTTATTTTGTTTTCATTTTCATTTGTCTTAAAATATCTATCTCTCTTGTGATTTCTTCTTTGACCTACTGGTTATTTAAGAGTGTACTGTTTAAGGGAGGCCAGGATGGCTCAGTGGGTTAAGCGCTTGTTTTGCAGCCCCAGGGTCTGAGGATCAAATCCCAGCCTATGCACACCCATGTGCTGAACTGTGGTTTGTCCCCCAGTTCGGTTCTCACTGGGCAGCTTCCCATGTAGGAGGACTCTGGTTCGGCCCCCAACTCGGGGGGTGTGCCTCCCATGTGGGAGGCCCCCACCCATCTGTGGAATGAAACTGTCAAAAATGTGATGACGTACAACTAGGGAGACTGCTCTGGGCCCTCCTCTTTCTCTCTATCTCTGTCTCTGTCAAAAATATTAAATTAAAACTTTAAAAAAATGTGTACTGCTTAATTTCCATAAATTTGAAAAATGTTCCAGCTGTTATTGATTTCTAATTTCATTCTATTGTTGTCAAAGAACATATTTTGTATTTCAATATTTTTTAATTTGTTGAGACTTATTTTGGGGCCTAATGCATGGTCTATACTGAAGAATGCCCCACATGTACTTGGAAAAAACTCATATATTCTTGATACATTCATCTTTTTATCAATAACATAATAACCTTCTTTGTCTCTTATAATAGTATTTGCCTTAATTTCTATTTTGTCTGATATTAATATAGCCAATCCAGCTCTCTCTTGGTTTCTATTTACATGGGATATCTTTTCCATTATTTCACTTTCAACCTATTTGTATCTTTGGTTCTCAAGTGAATCACTTGTAGACAACACATATTTGGATGTTTTGATCATCCATTCTGTCTTAATTGGAGAGTTTAATTCATTTATATTTATAGTAATTATTGGTAAAGAGGAAAATACTTCTGCCATTTTGCTATTTGTTTTCTTTTTAAGATTTATTTTATTGTTTTTGACAAGAGACAGAGAGAGACAGAGAGAAGGGGGAGGGCCCAGAGCAGTCTCCATAGTTGAACTTATAAGTTTTCGACATGGTTTCGGTCCACACAGGTGGGCGGGGGCCATGCAGGGCAAAATCTGGGCTGGGGGCCTCCAGCATGGGAGGCACGCCCCCTTGAGCCAGGGGCCAAACTGGGGGGCAAGAACTGAATTGGGGGCCTCCTGCACGGGAAGCACACCGCAGTTCAGCACATGGGTCTGCATGGGCCAGGGCTGGGATTCAATCCTCAGTACCCAGGACTGCAAAGCGAGCACTTAACCTGCTGAGCCATCCTGCCTTCCCGCAATTTGTTTTTATATACATATATATAAAAGAACCAAGAAAGACTATATAATAACTAAAAATATACAGAAAAATAAATGAGAAAGGAATCAAAATGGAACACTACAAAAAATTAAACACAAAGGAAAGCTGTAATGAAAGAATTGAAGAACAAAAAAGGTATGAATATATATAAACATATATATAATATATATATTATATAATATATATGTAATATATATTTTAAATATTATTATTAAATATATATTATATTAATATATAAATTATATATATATATATTCATCTTTTTTGTTCTTTAATTCTTCCATTACAGCTTTCCTTTGTGTTTAATTTTTTGTAGTGTTCCATTTTGATTCCTTTCTCATTTATTTTTCTGCATATTTTTAGTTATTATATAGTCTTCCTTGGTTCTTATCCTCAAGATTACAATTAACCTCTTAAATTTATAACAATCTATTTAACTAATACATTAGCTTCAACAGTACACAACAATTCTATTCCTATACAGCTCCACCCCCCTTTATATTTTTGTTCTCACAAAATACAACTTTATAATTGTGTGCCCACTATCTATAACTATTGTCTTATGTATTTGCATTTTAAACCATGTAAGAAAAAAAAAGTTATAAACGAAAAATACAGCAATTATATTTCCCTGTGTAGTTATCTTTACCAATGTTCTTTATTCCTTCATATGGCTTAGTTACTGTCTAGTTTCATTTCCACCTAAAGGAGACTGATTATCTTTAGCATTTCTCGTACAATAGGTCTATTAGCAACAAATTCCCTTAGCTTTTGTTTGTCTTGGAATGTCTTAATTTTTCCTTGATTTTTTGAAGGATTGTTTTGCTGGATACAAAATTCTTGGTTGACAATAATTTTCCTTCAGTACTTTAAATATGTCCTTTCACTGCCTTCTGTTCTCCAGAGCTTCTAAGGAGAAATCAGCTATTATGGTAATCTTATTGAGGATTCCTTATATGTAACAAGTTGCTTCTCTCTTACAACTTCCTCTCCCAGAGAGGCTAATACTATACAGTTGTGGCTCTCTCCCAGAGAGGCTAACACTATACAGTTGTGGCCTTGTTAACTAGCTTTGATGTAAATGCTGCCCATGGGTTTTTTGGTTTTGCTATCTAGTTGCTCTATCTTTTTTTAAAGAGGGGATTCACAGAAATTTACAAACCATGTCACCACTGCTACTGCTGCCACCATCTTCCTCGATTTTAGAGTATATTTTAAAAGCACATAGAATTTTTCCATGAAAAGTTTCTTAAACAAAATAGCTTAAAAATCATAACATTTTCAGAATTAAAACAAGTGAAACAAACAAAAGGATCAATTTTGTCTGCTTACCTCATAAAATCTGAACAATTTGTACTTTGTTTCAAAATCAGTCCCCAATAACACCAAAAAGGCATTCACTGAGACAGTGATAATCATAACTGTCTTAAAGAGACGACTCATTATGAATCTTTTCACAAATGCCTGAAATTGAGTATCTTTCCTCCTGTTAAAAAGTTAAATAAGAGGTATGATTATCTTACAACAGTACTAGATCAGCAAACAATGCACACATTTTTTGGTATGTACTAGGGTTTGCTTTCCCCCTTCTGTGAATATATGTTTACATATACTTTAAAATTGCAAGGAAATGCTGACTGAATGACCACTGAAAGATGTATGACAATCACTGAGTAGACAGACTGTCCCTACTTACTTTCTCAGTTCTTTCTCTCCAGATCTCTGAAACAGAACATTTACCACTCCTTCTCAAGAAAAACAAAGCATTATCTTCATTTACTCATTCAAAAAATTTTTATTAAGTGACCACTACTCAACTCATTCAGTATTCATTCAACAAAATTTTTTTTAATAACTCTTTATTTATTTATTTTTTGACAGAGAGAGAGATACAGAGACAGAGAGAGAGCTGAACCTGGGGCACTCCCCAGTTCAGCACATGGGTTCACACGGGCCAGGGCCGGGATTCGATCCCTGGTCCCCGGGGCTGCAAAGTGAGCACTCAACCCACTGGGCCATCCCGGCTTCCCCTCAACAAATTTTTATTCAGGGATGACTACATGCCAGGCATTACAGTGAGCACTGGGGATGTAATATAAGTAAAACTAAATGTTATCAGTTTTTTGGGTTTTTTTGTTCTTGTTTTTTTTTTAAAGATTTATCTTTATTGTTTTTGACAGAGAGAGAAAGAGAGATACAGAGACAGAGATAGAGAGAAGGGGGAGGACCCAGAACAGTCGCCATAGTTGCACATCATTGGCTTTTCCACATAGTTTCATTCCACAGGTGGGCAGGGCTATACAGGCCAGAAACTGGGCCGGGGTCTCACCCCGGTGAGAACTGAACTGGGAGCACTCCCCAGTTCAGCACATGGGTCCAAACGGGCCAGGGCCAGGATTCAATCCTCAGTCCCCAGGGCTGCAAAGTGAGTGCTTAACCCACTGAGCCATCCCGGCTTCCCCATGTTATCAGTTTAATAAATAAAATGGGTAATAATCAAATAATCACCCAGACAAATGCTTACAAATCAATAAAAACTAAACACTCTAAGAAAAAATGGGCAATAACAATCAACTCATGAAACAAACATAAATGGCAATGAACTTCTCCCAAAATGTTCAGTAACACTACTAATCAGTGAAATGGAAATTTCCCAAGTGTGTTTATCCCAGCATTATTTATAGTAATGAGAACTTGGAAACAATTTAAAAGTCTAACAAAAGAGACTGGTTAAGTAAATTATAGCATATCCATTTCATGGACTATTATATAGATACTAAAAAATGTCTATGCATTTTTCATGATTTGAAAAAAGTTTATGATCCTCTAGATAGCAAGACACAAACAGAAAAACAAAACATGATACAAGATTCTCTACTCAAAATTATTTCAACTGTGCAAAAATAGGAAGAAAATAGTTGGCAGTTAATACGCTAAAATGTTGACAGCAGTGCTGCTATTATAGGTGATTCTTTTTCCAGTTTATTTATATATTTTTTTTTTTAATTTATTTTATTATTTTTGACAGAGAGAAAGACAGAGAGACAGAGAGAAGGGAGCGAGCCCACAGCAGTCTCCAGAGTTGTATTTCATCAGTTTTCAGCATGGTTTTGTTCCACACAGGTGGGTGGGGGCCGCACAGGGTGGGAATGGGCAGTGGCCTCCTGCATGGGAGGCACGCCCCCAAAAGCTGAGAGCTGAATGGAGGGCAGGGGGTGGGGGGGGAAACATATGGGAAGCTTTTATCTGTGCTTTGCAATTTTTCTCAAAGAGTATTACTTTTTATCCGCTATGTGTAAATAAAGGAACACATTCTCTTAACAGTAAAAAATATAGAGAGAATGTATATACTTTTATAACCTATAAAAATAAGGTGTATAATTTTCATTATCTGATTTGAGATAGGGTCTATTACCTAAAAAGAAAAAAAGAATAGAAAAACGTTGAAATTATCTAACAGTAACAAAAACAGGACAAAGTTGAAATAGTCATTCAGTCTAAAGGTCAAATAAGAGTGTGACAATGTTTGATTTAACCAGCCAGTTGTGATATTAAAGCTGAAGAAGCAAAATGTCTGGCTCAGCCTTCACCAACCTCAGTCAGAGAAATCAGATGAGCGAGGATGCACACCCCAACTGGAGAAATGGATGAGTGCCTGTGGGAAAAGGCTGACAAGAGCATGGGGACTCTGCCCCCACCCTGCCATCTGTTCATTCATAACAAGCAATAGACATACAGAATACTTACTGAAATGTCCTCCATCTTGCACGGAACACTGATGATGCATTATCCAACAGTGAACTAGAAATGACTCTTGTGTGGGTCTGATGATAAAGGTGTTGAGATATTTTCCAAATTTTCAATTTTTATTACTTCCTTTTATCCAACAGAAAACCTCTGCTTAGAGGTTTCCTCAGCGTCTAGATTCCAGAGGCAACAGAGAAATGTCCACGAAGAGAATGCTTGCTTTATGAGGTCACTCTCAGGCATTCCAGTACATATGAGCTTGCAGACCTCTGGAGGGGAGAGCTCCCCAGCTAATCTATGCACAAATCCTCTTCCCAAGGAGACTGAGCACCTCAGTTCAGAATAAGGGGTTAAAAGTACTCAAAATTATGAAGCTCTGGGCTAAAATTGAGATACCGGAGATAAGCTAGATGAAAGCCTCCCCCCAAGTTCTTCTTCATTTGACAAAGGCCCTAACTATATATTACAATAAGGGTCATAGAAGAGGAGAAAGCAAGGTCCTCTGGGGTTCTAAGAACAAGAACACACACCCAGGGCATAGCAATGGAAACACCTGGAAGGACAAGGAAAGATTTTTATGGGTTTGGAGCTGGAATACAAAAAAACAGAAGGAGCAGAAGTTACCCATACCCAACACTGGCTAATTGGGGGCATGGCATGTGCACATAGGAACTACATAAATAGTGTAAGGGATGAATAAGTCCATGGGGTAGAGGCATTGTAGGTACAAGAGAAATAGTGGTTTTTGCTCTGTGTAATTCTTGGGATTAATATATTATCCTTGCTCTCCTTATAACCCCTTTGGCTTTCAAGGCAAATCAAGTCAGAGGGATCTGGATAGCCCTGAGTTGTACTAAATCTTTAGTGGCTAAATTGGTCAAGTTCCTAGAAACTAAGTTCTTGGGCTATAAGAAAAGGAGGTGACCACCCACCTCCACTGCTGTCCTGGGTGTTCTAAAACAATTGTATATGACCATTTCCGGTAGAAAAATACTCTTGTAGGCAATATATTGAACTGGGAAATAACATCTTACTCAATTTTTCTACTTAATCATCAACAGCCAAATTTTAGGAATCACTTTGATTAATGTCTTCAAGACTCAAACTCAGTCTCATCTTTTCACTCTACATTCTCTCCATCTGGGGTCGGCTCCTCCTATAACTTCTACTGCCTCCTTTGGTCACCTTCTGGACTCCTGCCCAATATGCCCACAGCGGCCTCCTGGAACAGCTGCTCAGAGAGAACCTGAATCAGTCCTCCGTCTCTGTTTCCCAAAACATCGATGTGCCTACCTTGCTGTGGGCATAGAGAAGGTACTCAGTAAGTGTGTGCTATATGAATGTAGGCACTAAGAATCCTCATGCTCACTCAACTACCTGAGCACAGTGGGATTCTACCTCCAGGAATACCAATGCTATTCTTCTATGCCTTCCCTCTTTAAGCACAAAGGTATGCTTCTGAGGAGAAATGAGAAGAGGTTAAGAATGTAAGAAATTCTCCATGATGCTTGCAGGTGGGGAGGAAAGATAACCACTGAGAGCAGCAGAGAAGAGCCCAGTTGTTCCCAGTGAACAGCTGACTGTGGTTTCTGCAGTCCCCGATGAAAATATCTAGTCTGAGAATGGCACTCCAGCTGGTGAGTGGAATCAGAGGTAGTGAGCTTACCCAGGGCCTACTGAAATCAGATCTTCTCCTGGAGAGGTGGGCATCCTGGGATGAGAAGCTGAAAGGGTACCTCTTCTGCCCTTCACAGTCGCTCACACTCTGCCCAACTTGGGCAGCACTACCTCAGCTGTACATGGCCAGGAAAGCCAAGTCAGCAGGCATGGCAGCTTGGTGACTCTTCTGGCCAAGAGTCACTCCTTTATTGGTCCCAAGTAACTGGCACTGAAACACAAAGCTCACATTTTATAGCCAAACCCTATTACACAGCTCACTATTTTGCAGGAAACTTTATAAAATTGAAAGTTCAACTAGTATATTTGTGAATTCTGGGTTAGAAATTATACAGACTGCTTCATATCAACACTGGTAGTCCAATGCTTCAATACACTAATGGAGGTCAGGTTTGTGTCCAAGCACAATATACATGATGCTGCTTTTTGTCTGTAAAAACTATGCTTATTCTATGTATCCAAAGATTTCCTAAATCTTACCAGTGTCAGAAAGTAACCATTGGGGAAGCTGGGATGGCTCAGTGGGTTAAGTGCTTGCTTTGCAGCCCTGGAGACCGAGGATTGAATCCCGGCTCCGGCCCAAGCGAACCCATATGCTGAACTGGGGTGTGCCCCCAGTTCAGTTCTTGCCGGGGCCTATGTGGGAGGCTCCTGGCCCAGTTCCTGCCCTGTGCAGCCCCGTACCCACCTGTGGAGTGAAACTATATGGAAAACTAATGCTGTCAACTACGGAGACAGCTCTGGGCCCTTCCCCTTCTCTCTGTCTCTGTCTGTCTGTCTCTCTGTCAAAAAACAATAAAAATAAATCTTAAAAAAAAAAAATGTGGGAAGCTGGGATGGCTCAGTGGGTTAAGCGCTCACTTTGCAGCCCCAGGGACTGAGGATCAAATCCCGGCCCCGGCCCGTGTGGACCTATATGCTGAACTGGGGTGTGCCCCCAGTTCAGTTCTTACCGAGGTAAGACTCCTGCCCTGTGCAGCCACGCACCCACCTGTGGAGTGAAACTATGTGGAAAGACCAATGATGTACAACTATGGAGACTGTTCGGGGCCCTCCCCCCTTCTCTCTGTCTCTGTATCTCTCTCTTTCTCTCTGTCAAAACAATACAAATAAATCTTAAAAAAAAAAAAAGTAACCATTATTTTCAGAACTTTCATTAACTTCATTTTAGAAAAGAATGCTATGAAATGTGCTGGCCCTGGTGTGTTATCTATGACAACCATTCAAGAGGTCACATGTCATGTCTATTTAACTCCTCTCTACACCAATGAACACTTAGAAAGAAAATGGAGGGAAACCAAAGCTCACCACATCAGAGACACCACGGTCATCACACAAAGATTCAGAACAGAAGGAAACTTGAGGGCCTCCAACCTTGTCAATGTCTCTCTTAAATTGAAATGTCAGTTACTCAGTCTGATGGAATTTACTATGATGAGTATTTCCATGGACTTCTGGTATGGGAGCTTTGATTCTCTATAGTAAAGTTTGTGAGTTCCAACAGATGCAATACCCCTTAACATGGACCTTATGTCAAACCCTCATCGTAGATGCTAATTAGTAGCTGCATTCTCAGGTCTTCACCACTACAATTATAAGCTATATCCTGCTTTCTTTCTCTACTGTGCTATATGTGGTATATGCTAACAGCCATCAAGTTTAGCCTCTCAGGCTTACATTCAATACTGGGGGAAGGTTTCAATTCAAGGTACAGTGAAACAAGTTAAATGATACCACAAGGAAGCAAACAAACAAATCCAGAAGGTGGAGTATTCAAAAGGCCCCTGACCCAGTTTTTACAGTACTGGTAAGTCAGTGACATTAGGGGAAAGGGGAGAAGGAGGAAGGGAAGGCAGCCTGCTTGCTCTAGAGTGAAAGAGTAAAAAGACACAATAACCAGATGTGATGGGTAGACTTCATGTGGATCCTGATTAGAAGAACAAAATTACTGTCCAAACACATTCTTGACCTTCATGGCAATTTGATTTTGCCTAGGTACTAGGTCATGCCAAGAAATCATGGTTTATTTTGTTAGGTGTGATAATGGCATTCAGGTTTATATAAGAAAATGACTATATTTTCTAGAGATGTTTACTGAAGGATGTAGCGGTAAAATGAAATACTCTCAGGGATTTGCTTTTAAATGCATTAGCAAAAAAAGAGATGGGAAATTATGTGAAGTACTGAGGCAAAAATCTTTGTAATTGCTAAACTGAGGTGATCAGTAAGTACATAGAGTCCAATGTACTATTCACTGTACTTTAAAATATATTAAACTGGGGAAGCCGGGATGGCTCAGTGGGTTAGGCGCTCACTTTGCAGCGCCAGGGATCGAGGATCGAATCCCGGCCCCGGCCCTTGCGGACCCATATGCTGGGCTGGGGAGTTCCCCCAGTTCAGTTCTCTCTCTGTATCTCTGTATCTCTCTCTCTCTCTCTCTCTCTCTCTCTCTCTGTCTGTCAAAAACAATTAAAAAATTTAAAAAAATAAAAATAAAATAAATAAAATATATTAAACTGTTTTCATATTTAAAAACTCATGTAAAAGACTGAAGCATTGAACTAAAAATCTTTGGTAATGAAGTATATAAACATCCTTCCAAATCTATTAATATAAGAAAGTTTATAAAAACACATAGCTTTGCTTTTTCCTCTGAAAAACTTCTAAGAAGAACATGCTCTGGTACCCAGGTTCTGGGTCTCCCGGCAGCCAGAGCCTGAGTGGCTCTTCTCTCTCCTCCCTCCCTGCACACTTCATACCCGAACATACCTGCCTCTCCCTGGCCAACAGAACCAGCCAGGAACTAGCTTCAGAGATCTCAGCCTCTTCATCGTGCTCTCATAGGGTGTCTCAGATTGGAGGCTGGGGTCGGGTGGGGAGGGGAAGTTTGCTTGTTGTAACAGAATGGTTTTGCTAGTCTTGGAAGTGAGGTGGGTTACAAAGATGATCCCTATTAAATCCTACCACAGTAATGTTTCAGGGGATTAACACGTGTTCTTAGATGAATATATACACATTCTTTTAATCTACATTCTAAGCTCTTTCAAAGGATGCTGTTATTGCAATTTTTAACACGTTGCATACGGCGGGGTTTAAAACCCTCATACCCCTCTGTTCCGGCAGGTATTTAAATGAGACCACGTTGAAATGAACTCTTCTCTTTAAAATGCTATTGCTTCCATATTATTTATAACTTTTCAATGGAATTTTTTGTACTTACTCACGTAAATTTATCCATTGATAATATTTGCTCGTTATATATCAACCAAACCTCATTCATTAATTAAATCTTGCAAAAAATAAAAGGTCAAGTGTAAAAACGAGAATTCTCGTTACCCGTCCTTAACGCATGGCTCAGAAAAAACAAAGATTCTCGTGATCCGTACGCAATGTGTTAAGAAACAGATTACTTTATATTCCCTTTTACTCCCATCAGTTACTCATAGCGTAAATGGAGCTCATTACTGGATAACACCCAAGTAGCTTCTAGCTTAATGACTACAAGACCTTCAGTTCAAGGGTCACAACATGCAAATGATGAAAAAAAAAAAGACTCCTGGTTCCTCCTTAACTCAGTAAGTCAAATAATGAGCTAGCTACTTGGTCACTGTGATTGTGAATGCTGATGCCCCATCTTGCAGAAAGCCATGGGCAAAACACTTGTCCTCTCCTTCAATTCCCTGTCTAAAAAGTAAGAATAAAATAAAAGATAGCTCGCCCAATTTTTGTGACTTTGTAATCAAATTAACTACTTATGTAATAATAGCTAAAATCCAAATGATAACAACAGCTTCATAAGAATTGTTATAGACAGAACCCTTTATCTACAGAGTTCATCATTCTTTTTCTATTGTATGACAATTCTCCAACACAATACATTTGTAAAGTCACCATAATCACTTGAATTTAGTGGTTATAAAATGTGTGACTACTCCCCCATCCCAATTTTTGGTTTCTAAGTATGCTATTTCTCCTTTTAAATACTGTATTATTAACATAATTACCTGAGTTGGTTTACCATATATATGTGATTAGATATAATGAAAAATACCTATGCTCAAATTTAAATCATTTTGTATTTAAGCACTGATTTTACAAAATGTGGTATAAAGGTGAACTAAATTTACAAGATAATTTGTTTACATAAATTGTCTTCAAAATACATTGTACCTAAGAAGTGTGTAAGATTTTATATGCACTTTGGAAGACATCACACAGAAACAGCTACTTTTTCAATAAACTTGGCCAGTTTCACATCTCTTTTGGTCAGTCCACCACTGTCATGTGAAGTGAGAGTTATCCGGACCTAAAAAATAAGAGAGAAAAAGTTTTTAAAACCCTGAACCTGCATGATTCTTGGTATTCTCCTTTACTGGTTCAGAAATCAATCCATTATTCAAACATTCATATTGAGAACTGGGGAGATTATTTAGAAAATATTACATTACGAAATACACAGCATTTCCAAACCTAGTAAACTCCAGGGGCCCAGTATGCTTCAGGTTGGGCCCAGCAGCTACCCGGGGATAAAAAGATTCTCTCATAAGAAGGGCAATTCAGCTGCCAGAATCTCTAATCTTGTCTCTTGAAAAAAAAAAAGAGAGAGAGACTGAGGTTCCATTTGAACTCCCATTACTTTAATTACACCAACTATTTTCAGGCCACTGAGAAAAAGCAAGCTATCAAATACAGTATCTTAGCAACGTTAAAAAAGTCCACTTTCAAATTAGGAGGTAGGGTGGAGGAATACTCTTGCTTCTTGACAAACTGATTAAAAGATAAAAGAACGTTATGGGCAAAAAAAGGCAACTAAGAAAGAAAAGTTTATCCTAGTACCTGCATGCTCTCAATTATTCCAGTAAATTGCAAGAATATCATGAAATTTTCCCTTTACTCATAGAGGACTTTCACAGAGAAAAAGAACCCCACAGAAATCTAGATGATAAAACATTCCAAACAGCATGACCATAAAGGCAAGGACACTTTTTTAGGGGGGGTGGAGGGGTCACAGCTCTTCTCACTGGATCCCCTTAAAATTACTTCATGAAGTCTTTTCAGTTTGCTTTTTGTCTTAAGTAAGGTTAGTCCTCACTGAAGAGACAGCATGTAATAGTTATTATTTAAACCACAGTTCTTGAGCAAATTTAGCTCAATGAGATAAATAAAGCTGTATCTTTCTTATTTGCTACACTTTTCTTTTATTGATTTACCTTAAGAAGGTTTAAAATTTTATCTGCATGGCTGATATTCAAGTTTAATTCAGGAGCCTAATCTGGCCTGACTTTCCTATTAGTTTCAGTAAAAGACAAGCATGAAAATAAAGGGCTTAGGGGAAGCCGGGATGGCTCAGTGGGTTGAGTGCTCACTTTGCAGCCCCGGGGACCAAGGATTGAATCCCGGCCCCAGCCCGTGTGGGCCCATGTGCTGAACTAGGGAATGCCCCCAGTTCAGTTCTCACCGAGGTGAGACCCCCAGCCCAGTTCCTGCTCTGTGCAGCCCCTCACCCACCTGTGGAATGAAACTATGTGGAAAAACCAATGATGTGCAACCGTGAAGACTGTTCTGGGCCCTCCCCCTTCTGTTTCTGTATCTCTCTCTCTCACTGTCAAAAACAATAAAGATAAATCTTTCAAAAAATAAAATAAAAGGCTTAGTCACTGCTCTCTTGAGCAGATCTAAAATTTTGTTACAATTTGCAAAAATACACAGAATTCTGAAAGAGAGAAAAAAACTTTCCTAAGCACAATGACACTTAGTTGCACAGAAAGACAAGGAAGAAAAAATTAAGTTTTTTAAACTCCATAATTAAGGTAATCCCAAAATAAGGCAATTTTATTACCTTGTTGTACACATTTAACCATTCTGGGTGATGATTCATCTTCTCTGCTTGTAGGGCAACTCGAGACATAAAGCCAAATGCCTGCATAAGATGAAGTTGACAGTGATTACTGACACTGCCCTCTGCCCTAGACCTGAGAGAGACACCAGAGCTATCCAACCTGATAAAGACATGAATGGCTAGCTAGCATTCTTAGGGAAACCTGCAAAAATCAAATATGAAAGGGATTGCTCTCCACAAAGCTGGGATAACAGTGTAGCAGGACCATGACCTTCTGCTCAACGGTGGAAAACAATCAGGCTCAAATAAACAAAGCAGGAAATTGCTCTCACCCAGTGACCTGTCTGGACTGTTTAATTGTCCTCAAGACTAGACTCTCCAAAACAGCACAGGAATAATTTCCCTTCAACCCAATGCCCTGGGTCTCACTACCTAGCCCCAAATCTTGGGAGCCACTTTTCTTACAGCACTATTCCATTTGTTTTTAGTGATTGGTTTGCTACCATGGCATCAGCCACAAGACTCCGGAAGAATGTCTTCTGCATGTGTCTTAAACCAAAACACGGCCAGAAATGAACAACTTTCCTGTCCCATCTCTAAGGCAGGACAAGAGGGAGTGAGAGACTGTTTTCACTGGCATCTAGAGTGAAACAGAAAAGATCGCTTGCCTTTTCCAGGTCTTAATACTGCCCAGCATGGCCGCTTCTGGGCAGAGGGCTGAACACCCAGTGACAGGTGTAAGTGTGGACCTGTAAGGCTGTCTTCATACCACAGGGAAAGTGCAAACCTAACTTTGTTGAGCAGAAGGCAAACATCCAGAAAAGAAAAAAACTTTTTTAACTTCCTCTCAAATTTTTATGAGGCTAATTCCAACAATAGGAGAATCTGTCTCTGTTGTGTTCAAAGAACAGAAATACTTGGTAAGACTCTAAGGTAAGGGCACATTAATCACAACGTTATAGTGGAATTCACAGAATTGTAACCCATTTTAGCCACAAAAACAAATATTTAACTTCATTACCCCATCCAGAAAAAATAGTCCACGGTTAGTTGCACTATGTTTTTTTGGATCACCAGATGACAAAAGAGCACATTTCCAAGTTAACAGTAAGAAATATAGAAGAAGTCATTTTAAACAATTCCAACATATGTCATTCACTGTGATTCCTATCTCAGAACTGACTTTATTCAGGATAAGGATTTCCATTTTGACATTTAAGGCCTAAAGGTTTCCCATTAGGAAAAGGAAGGAAGTTCAAGCAAAATTCATTTAACCACGTATGGAATTATCAATGGGAACACACACACACATATTATCCAGTTTCCTTGGTATTATCAACAGTTTCAAGCATCCACTGGGGGTCTTGAAATGTATCCCCCACAGATAAGGGGTGACTACTGTAATCTGGTTCTCTACATTGTGAGAGGAAGGGAAAAGTCTAATGTGAAAGTCTTTTAATTATCAAACACAGAGTTAACCTATATTTTAAAGATTTATTTTTATTGTTTTTGACAGAGAGACAGAGAAAAAAGGGTGGGCCCAGAGCAGTCTCCATAGTTGACAGCATTAGTTTTCCATATAGTTTCACTCCACAGATGGACGCAGGGCTGCGCAGAGCAGGAACTGGGCTGGGAGCCTCCCACATAGGCCCGGGCAGGAACTAAACTGGGAGCACACCCCAGTTCAGCATATGAGTCCACACGGGCCAGGGCCGGGATTTGATCCTCTGACTCGGGGGCTGCAAAGAGAGTGCTTAACCCACTGGGCCATCCCAGCTCCCCTGAGTTAACCTATATTAAATGATATATAATGAGAATTTTTACTCTATCTATAATGCCTTATTCTGGTTTAGCTTTAGAAAACTTACAAAACTAATCACCATCTGAGAAACAGTAATACAGTCATTAAGGACACAGGCTTTTGAGCCAGGGAGTCCTGGATTCAAATTTCAACACTACTACTTAAATGTCATGTGACTTACCTCTGAGCCTCAGTTTCCTATCAATATAATGGGGATAATAAAAAAAAAGCTCATGTGATCATGCTAACAACAACAAAATGAGATGGAGACTATAAATGCACTTAGCACAGCACTAGGCACAGAGTAAGAGATCAATGATGGCACATACTGCTACCACTAGTGCTTCTGGTCAAGCTGCATGTAAGTCTTACAAAACGTCATGATGGATGATAAGCAATTCCACAGTCTTGAGAATCTAAGATTCCAGGATTCAGGTTGCTGCCTCCCAGAAGAATGGCCCTTTCCTTTTCCCATGTGCCATGACTAGAAACTAATACACATATACCTGACAAATAGGTAATATACTGTGGCCTAACACACATATACTTGTACCTGACAAATAGGTAATATACTATGATGCACACTAAATGGGGAAAATATAATAGCTTAATAACAAATAATCAGGTGGAGGAGAAGCAAGGATGGCTCAGCAGGTTAAGTGCTTGCTTTGAAGCCCAGGGAACCGAGGATCAAATCCTGGCCCGGGCTCATGTGGACCCAGATGTTGAACTGGGGTGTGCTTCCCATGCAGGAGGCCCCCAGCCCAGTTCCCGTCCTGTGCGACCCCTGACCACCTGTGTGGAATGAAACTATGTCGAAAACTGAAGACATACAACTACAGAGACAGCTCTGGGCCCTCCCCCTTCTCTCTGTCTCTCTCTGTCTCTGTCTCTCTCTGTCTCTGTCAAAAACAATAAGATAAGTCTTTAAGAAAAATAATAATAATCAGGTGGGCACAGTCAGTAACTACCCAAGTTCTTAAGCCACAATTTCTTTGAACCATGTTATCCCAAAATGTTCAAAGTGATACATAGAATCCCTTACCATTTCCTAAGTGCCAAATGGATCAACTGGATGATTTGAACATGGTCAGAAGTGCTCCTCAAATCTTTGACTACCAGCATACTGTCAGCATAGTAACAAAATCTATTCCATCACATACATGACTTAAAAGAGAATATCACATCCATTTTACTTTGATGCTTCATAAAAGAAAAAGCACCTACCATATCTGTATACAATGTAAAAAGGGGGGCACATCCAAAGACCCTCTAAATGTGTATTTTCTTCAGCTTTATATAGTTCCCGTCAACTACCACCAAATATTTGAATTTAATAATATCACAAATCCTGATAAGCCATTTACACAGGATTTCCTTAGAGAAAGAAAAGTCAAACTGCTCTGGGAACTAGGAGTCAATTCCATAATCTTTCTTCCATATAACAGAACCAAATAAACCCCAAAATATTTATTTTTAAATTCACAAATTAAGGGGAAGCCGGATCACTCAGCAGGTAAAGTGCTCACTTTGCAGCCACGGGAACCGAGGATTGAATCCCAACCCCAGTCAGTGCAGACCCATATAATAAAATAAAAGACTATGACTAAACAGCAAACTTGGCAGATGGTGAAAATCATCTGTCCCTTCTTTATAAGATTTCTTTTTATAGCCCTTGATACTTGTTCCCAGGATGCCAGTTGGAATCTAAAGGCCTTGGACTAGCTAAAAGTACAGGCTTTCTAAAACTATTCCATCAAAGAAAATTGCAAACAGCCCAAGGCAGAATAGACACCACTAACAACCCAATAAGAAGCTTAGAGGATAGGACTGAGAAAATGGGCAAAATAAGTAGAAATCAGTAAGAGTTCATAATAATTAGAAAATAATTAATACAGAGGACAAAGCAGATCTAACATATAGACTAGGGGTGCCCAATATTTTGGCTTCCCTGGGCCACATTGGAAGACGAATTGTCTTGGGCCACACATAAAATATACTAACACTAATGACAGCTGATGAGCTTTAAAAAATAATAAAATAAAATCGCAAAAAAGTTCTTGTTTTAAGAAAAGTTACAAATTTGTGTTAAACCTCATTCAAAGCTGTTCTGGGCCACATGCAGACTACAGGCCAGGGGCTGAACAAGGATGATGTAGACAATTGTTGTCAATAAGAAAACTAACAGAAGATACCGGGATAGCTCAACAGGTTGAGCACTTGCCTTGCAACCACAAGGTCCGGGGATCAAATCCTCAGGGCCAGTGCAAGCCCATGTGCTGAGCTGTGGCACAACTGGCAACTGTTGAGATGGCAGCAAGGGTTCTCGCCTCCCACCTGGGAGGCCCCCACCCTGATCAGCCCAACATCCACCTGTGTGGATTGAAACTATGTGACAACTAATGATGTGCAACTATGGAGACTGCTCTGGGCCCTCCCCCCTTCTCTCTTTCTGACTCTGTCTCACCTTCTCTCAAATAAATCTTTTTTAAAAATAAATCTTGGGGAAGCCGGGATGGCTCAGTGGGTTAGGCACTCACTTTGCAGCGCCGGGGACCGAGGATCGAATCCTGGCCCCGGCCCGTACGGAACCATATGCTGAACTGGGGAGTGTCCCTAGTTCAGTTGTCTCTCTGTCTCTGTATCTCTCCCTCTCTTTCTCTCCTCTGTCAAAATAAATAAATAAATAAATAAATAAATATTTTAAAAAAAAGAAAAAAAAACTTATAAAAAATAAATCTTTAAAAAGTAATAAAAGAAAAAATTAGAGATGTAATTCAAGAAAATTTTCCAGAACTAAAAGATTTAAATCTATAGATGGTAAAAATTCAACCATGTCTACACATACTAGTAAAGTCAGTGGACTTTGAAAAACAAAAAGTCCTTTTGGTATCTAGTCAAAAATATCAATTCAGGGGAAGCCAGGATGGCTCAGCAGGTTAAGTGCTCACTTTGCAGCCCAGGGGTCCAAGAATCAAATCCCTGCCTGTGAAGACCCATATGTTGAACTGGGGTGTGCTTCCCATGTGGGAGGCCCCCAGTTCGGTTCTCGCCAGGGTGAGCTTCCCATGTGTGGGAATCCAGAGCCTAAATTCAGCCAGGTAAAAGAAAAGAAAATTTTACAATGTATCACAAAGCAAAATTCAACCACTAGAAATAAAAAGACACAGACAAATGTAAAAATACTTTTTTAAATGCTATAACAGTAATTTACCATTATAAAATATATCCACAATAAAGACTGAATAACATAGCATCAAAATCAATGAGGGAGGGGAAGCCAGGATGGCTCAGTGGGTTAAGCGCTCGCTTTTCAGCCCCTGGGACTGAGGATCAAGCCTCAGCCCTGGCCCCGGCCCATGCAGACCCATATGCTGAACTGAGGAGTGCCCCCAGTTTGGTTCTCACCAGGGTGAGACCCCAGCCCAGTTCCTCCCCTGTGCAGCCCCATGCCCACCTGTGGAATGAAACTATGTGGAAAAACAAATGATGTGCAACTACAGAAACTGTTCTGAGCCCTCCCCCTTCTCTCTGTCTCTGTATCTCTCTCCCTCTGTCTGTCAAAAACAATAAAAATAAATCTTTAAAAAAGATTTATTCTGGGGAAGCTGGGATGGCTCAGTGGGTTAAGAGCTCGCTTTGAAGCCCCGGAGCCTGAGGATCGAATCCCGGACCTGGCCCAGGCAGATCCATATGCTGAACTGGGGTGTGCCCACAGTTCAGTTCTTGCCAGGGCCTATGCGGAAGGCTCCTGTCCCACTTCCTGCCCTGTGCAGCCCTGTGCCCACCTGTGGAGTGAAACTATATGGAAAACTAATGCTGTCAGCTATGGAGACTGCTCTGGGCCCTCCCCATTCTCTCTCTCTCTCTCTCTCTCTCTCTCTCTCTCTCTCTCTCTCTCTCTCTCTCTGTCTCTGTCAAAAAACAATAAAAAATTTAAAAAAATGTTAAAAAAAGAAAAAGATTTACTCTAAGAATGCAAGTGTGGTTCAATTATTAGGAAATATAGTAATATAATTTATCATCTTAACTCAAAAAAACGACAGAATGACTGCTATAAATTCTAAAAAGATATTTGATAAATCCAACATTTATGTAGTATAGCTCTTAATGAAATAAGAATATATGAACCCCTCCTTAAATGATAAAATATATTCTCAGTCCAAAAGGCAATATCATTCCTAATAGGAAAACACTAGAAGAATTCTAATTTTAAGTCAAGACTAAAACAAATGAAGCAACAAAAGTCAAGCATTTTTACACAAACAACTAATTAGAAAATATATTGGAAGAAAATATCCCATCTAAAATGGCACCAAAAATTATCTAGGAGTAAATTTAACAAGAAATGTATAAATTCCATATGCAGAAAACTTTAAACCACTATTAAAAAATAGATAAATCTGACTACATTAAAACCTTTTTCTGTATGACAATAAAAACCAACAAACAAAATGAAAAGACAACAAACTGTACTTGCAGTACATATTTCCTTAGCATTAAAGAGCTCCTATAAATTAATAAGAAAAAGGGGAAGCCGGGATGGATCAGCAGGTTGAGCACTAGCTTTGCAGCCCAGGGGGCCAAGGATCAAGTCCCTGCCCATGCCCGTGCAGACCCATATGGTGAACTGGGGTGTGCTTCCCATGTGAGAAGCCCTCGGTTCGGTTCTCACCCCCAGGTTTGGCCCCTGGCTCAAGGCACCAAGGGGGCATGCCTGCCATGCAAGAGGCCCCTTGGCCCAGTTCCCACCCTGCATGTCCCCACCCACCTGTGTGGAATGAAACCATGTCAAAAGTTGATGTACAACTGTGGAGACTGCTCTGGGCACTCCCCCTTCTCTCTATCTCTCTCTGTCAAAAACAGTAAAATAAATCTTTAAAAAAAACAACAGGGGGAAGCCGGGATGGCTCAGTGGGTTGGGCGCTCACTTTGCAGCGCCAGGGACCAGGGATCGAGTCCCGGCCCCGGCCCGTGCGGGACCATGTGCTAAGCTGGGAGCTCCCCCAGTTCAGTTCTCCCTCTGTCTCTGTCAATAAATAAATAAATAAATAAATAAATAAATAAAAATATTTTTTTAAAAAAAATTTAACCTTAAAAAACAAAACAAAACAAAAAAACAGAAAAGGACCAACCACCCCAGTTTTTTTAAAGAAGCAAAAGACATACTAAGTAACAGGAAAGAAATGAAATACGGTAGTTCTTAAACATAAAAACTGTTCAATCTCATACATCATAAGAGAAGCACAAATTAAAACTAAGTTATATGTCAATTATATTTTAATGAAGCTGGAGAGGGAAAGTAAGTTAAACTTACCAGTCTTGCAAAAATCAGAAAGTCTGATCATAGGCCTGTTTCCCGGCAGCACGTGGCGTTTCAGCCCTTGCCACCACCAGCACAAAGACTGTGTACCAAGTTCCTTTCTTGGTGCTCCAATGTCCCAACTTGAAGCTGAAGAAGCCGCCCTGGGCACGTGTACACTCAGCCATGACAGCATATGCTCTGGTGCTGGTGTCTTACTTCCTCATCACCAGAGGACTCATTTATGATGTCACTGTTGAAACTCCAAGTGTTGGCTCTGACTGATGAACATGGGCTTCAGAGACCAGCAGTTTTTTAGGCTTACAATGTATTATAAATGGATAGTATATTATAGTAGGACTCACATCCAGCTTCCTGTTCACAATGGGAGGTTGAGGTTTCATAATCCTAGACCAATCCAATGCACCAAATATTTCAAAACTCAATAGATTTCTTCTTTTCATTGGATTTGTCTGTGTGCTACTGAGTGTTTTCATGGCTAGAGTATTCCTGAGAATGTAACTGCTGGGCTATCTGATGGGTTAGAATACCTCTTGAGAAGAAATCTATGGATACTGGATTTGCTCCTGTTCATGAATTTTTTTAAAGATTTATTTTATTGGTTTTGACAGAGACAAAAGGAGACATATACAGAGAGAGAGAAGGGCGAGGGCCCAGAGTAGTCTCCATGGTTGTATGTCATCAGTTTTCGACATTGTTTTGTTCCACACAGGTGAGCAGGGGCCATGCTGGGCAGCAACTGGTGGAAGGCACACTCTCTTGAGCCAGGGGCCAAACTGAGGGCCTCCCACATGGGAATCTCGCCCTGTCAAGAACCGAACTGGGGGCTTCCTGCACGGGAAGCATACCCTAGTTCAGCAGATGGGTCCACACGGGCTAGAGCCCTGGATCCTCTGTCCCAGGGCTACAAAGTGAGAGCTTAACCCACTGAGCCATCCCGGCTTCCTCACGAAGTTGTAAAGACTGATATGAAACATAGAAAAGAATGAAAAGCAGCAGAAAAGAAGCATCCAGTAGAAAACATGGAAAGCATATAAAGCTTGGACTGGAATATCTTCTTGGTATCAGAGACAAGCTTATCACAGCACTTTTTCCTACTGACCTATACTGACATACCAATGATGGTAAGTAACATTTTCTTCCCAGTTGTTCATTTCTTAAAGAAAATATACTCCATGTCTACAACTATAAAAAAAAGTTTGATAATACAGTAGACCCTCCACTAACCAGAACAGATTTTGCTGGATGCTTGGGAGTGCCAGTTGCTTGAGTTCAGGTTAACAGAGTCTACTTATATTTATACAGCATCTACCAATTCCAATGGGTGCCAGTTAACTGAGAGTCTAATGTATTCTGTTGGTGTAGATATAGGAGAAAAGGCACTCTCATACATTGTTGGTGAATATAAACTGATAATCACTATACAAAAGAATGTGACATCTATCAAAATTTTAAATGCCCATGCCCTTAGAAAAAAATGTCCATGCTTTTCTGCCAAACAATTCCACTTCTAGGAATTTGTCTACAGACATAGTCAAACATAAATTATAAGAATGGTCACTGCAGCACACCTGGTAATAGCCATGTACTTGAGAGAGTCAAATGTCCATCAGTAAGAACATGATTAAATATACCAGGGTTGTCCAGAAAAAAACAGCCATTATCAATGCAATGAGAACAGTTACATGGCTGGATACTTTCCAGACAACCCTCATATTATGATACATTGACACAATGGAATACTATGCAGCTATTAAGAAGAATGACATGGAAATATCCTATCCTCTGACATGTAAACACCTCCAAGATATATTACTAAATGAAGAGAAAATATGTAACAATAATCTATGAATTGTGTTAAAAGGAAAGAAAAGAAACTATGTGGTTAATATCTCTGGAACAGTCCATAAGGAACTAGTAATAATAAATGATGGCAGGGGTGGGGGGAGTAGAGAAGGGAACTGGGTGGATGAGAATCAGGAATAGAAAGAGACTCCTATACTCTTTGGTACCTCTTTCATTTTGTACCATATATACACCTGATCTATGTCTAAAAATTACTTTGGGGAAAAAATTAAGAAGCCATGTAAATAAAGGTCTCAATGTAAAGGCAGCTGCAATCCTGCAATGTATGTAACCTGGTTCATATTAAAATATTTTGGCTCATGTTAACTTCTTAACATACCTGTTTAGGTGGGTTTTTAGTGCCAATTTACAGCATAGTTTGTCTATGAGCCATGTTCTGTTGAGCCACGGCCATTTCAAACAAACATATGGCCAACAAATAACATATAATGGCTGATAATAGTTTCAGTCTTTCCTCTATTGCAAATTACAAACATTTTATGAACAAGTCAATGAATGCATGATGAAGTATGACTTTTTAAGTCACTCTGCCATTTTAAGGAATGTAAGCATTACAATCACAGTAAATTGGACCAATGAAGTTTGTCATTTGGAAATCTCCAAACCATCAGCAATTAAAAGATTTTTCCGTGAACCCAAATCAAGTATTCTTTGGAAACTTTAATTTATCTTAAAATTCCTTTTGTTTTATTTTATTCCATGAAAATATGAAAGACTATCAAATGCACAAAACCAAAACAAAAATCCTGTATCAATCTGTGAAATGTTTAACAGCACTGAATTAAAATATAGCTTCAGCCAAATAACATGTATGATTTATTAAAGTTCTAAGACTTAACTTCTAGCACATATTTACAATATGAATCTTTCATTACTCAGAGCAATCCTCTTTGATATAGTTCTTTAAATCAGCTGCCTTTTATATTTTGATTGTAGACTATTTTAATTATGCACTAAAAAAGAACATATCTCCCACTAAGAAACTGAGTAAAGCGACTCCAAAGTAATTTCCCCAGTACAATCTCCATTAAGCCTCTAACTACTTCCTTTACTAATTCAATGAATTAGAACTCTATTGTTTATGAATCACCTTTATGTTTGTAGGCCTACAACCCTTCTTTTATAAAACACAATTGGTATAGAAGGAAATGATATTTATGTCTGATTAGAAATAAAAACACTATTACATAAATCAGTTTGGGCATTTCTTCACGTTTTGAAACATGATCAGCAATTTAGTCTAATTGGTGATCAAGGAAACTATCTTGTGATCAATTAAAGTAATTACCAGATTCCGGCAATACAACCTACCTTAATTTCAGCTCAAGTCTGCATTTCTTCAACTTTAATTAAAAATAATGAAAATTATTAAGCAAAATGCACAGCAAGATCATTGCCAAGCACGCACATGTCATAGGACAGGACCTTCCCTGGGTGTTGCTGACCGATCGATCACATAAATATTGCCTGGTGCACCAAGGAAAGGCGTGCTTAGCCCCAGAATATGATTACATGACTCACCATGGCTTTCTCGTGGAAAACACTGTTAACTGTTCCAGCCACTGCAATGGGAACATCAGATCTTAATTTGCAAGCAACAGAAGAATATTCTCAACTAGCAACATGAGAATTGTAAAGAACAGATTCAACCAAAGATGTATTTGACCTATGCTTTTTTTTTCTAACTGCCCCCAGTATTTTGAGCACAGTGGTCAACTGCCAAGCCTTTAGGGTCAGAGACCTAGATTCAGGTCCTAGCTGTTCACTAGCTTTGTGACCTCAGAGAAATTACTTAACCTTTGAAGTGAGCCTCATATGTAAAAAGGGGCTAATTCATGTACATATTTTACAGTATACCAGGTATTATTCTATTAAGCACTCTATTAATGCTAGTGATTATTATCATCATCAACACTTTAACATTATAGTGTCTATAGCCTGAAGATGAAGAACTCCTTTCCAAACCTAGTATGAGAACAATTGGAAGGCCAAAGAAATTCACTTTTGCAAGGCCAAGAAAACTAGAAACATATTTAAAACCATTTCTCTAAGTAGGTATCCTCATGGGAAAATTTCCAATGAAACTGGCAATGTGTTGATGAGCATCATAGCCAAGCACATAACTCAAGTCTGAGAGGCCAGACTACACGCCTCACATGAGAAACAATCCCTAGGCAGTCCAGAGTGTGTGTCTGGGGGTAGACACAACCCCCATCAACCCAGGACCACTAGTCTACCTGCCTTCTCCTTGATCCACTGCAGAACACAACTTTTCCAATAATTCAGGCCAAGAATATCCAACTCTGAAATTAAAAACTGGCTTCCCGGGCACTTGAGACAAGATCCACACACTACTGAAAGTGTAGCCTGCTCTACTGTGCCCTAGGCTAAATTAGTGCTCCTCCAGCTAGTGCTAAGTACACCACCTATGAGAAAGCACTCACCTCTAAACTTAGACTTCAAAAGCTGTACTCACAGAACCGGAATATTTTAGAGTCTTTGAAAAAAGTTCTTAAGTCACCATTTTTGGAAATTATCATAATACCCTAAATATCCATTTGGAAAAATAAGGCAGCTCTTTTAACTAATCACATGGTACCATCTGATACACTGTTAAATGAAAAAGCAAGGTGCAAAACCGTTTTCCTTTGCAGAATTAGGACTTCAAATCACAATAGTAAATTCCTCCTGAATTCCCAGGTTAGGAAGTCTATTCTTTGAGAGAGGTCTACTAGTAAAAATCTATTCTTATCCAGGCAAGAGTTTAATCAACATAAACACCTCTACATACAATTTTACCTAAGAGCTAGCTCTTCATTTCTGTTCCATTTTATTGGAAGTTCTCTAACTAGATAGATTTCACACAGCTGATGTGTGCCAAAAAGGCATTCTGAGAATATCTTTTTCCTGAAAAGACATTATTCATTTCTGAATTGCTCTGAACATAAGTTCAAATTACATTTCTCCTTATCATCATTAGCTACTATTGGGCAGAGCAACAGCTATTTGATTAGCTCCTTCTAGAATTTCTCACAATCCTTCAGTTTTGCTCTCTTGATGATGACATTTTGCTGGTTTTCAATCTATCCTTTCCCTCTAAAGCATACTGAAACACTGGTTTCAAAATCACCCCAAGAGAAATCCATCAGAGAAGCCATTTACCCAGAGTTCCCTAATGTCAAAATAACTTCTGATGTTTCATTGTTCTCTGGGGCTGTTCATTCTTGCCAATCAGTTGCCTCAGAAAAGTTTCATTGGAGGTTTTCATTCCTAATCTGTTGATAATCCATATTTGTTGGCTTTAAGGAGTCTTAGGAGATGAGAAGTATTGCAAAGACTACCAAAAATTTTTTATTTGTTTTAGCAACCCTTTAAGAATCAGAATTTATACTCCTTGGTATTATCATCACTATAACACTTATAGGAACTCAAATTTATATAGAAAAAATATGCCTAGGTTTCAACTTCATGCATCCAAACCACTAAAATATATGGAGTATCTGTCCAGATACATTTTTAAAAATCAAACACTGATATGCAAAATGGCACACTACTCCCTACCTTTTCTTCTTTATAATCAACTGGCTCCTTTTAAGAAATGCAACTGCTACTTACACTATATAATTCCAGTTTATATCTAACATAAAACTGTCTTGCCCTATTATTGCAATAAAAAAAAAAAGTCTATAGGCAGCTAATTTTAAAAAGAAAAAGAGAGAAAAAGTCTTCAGCTCAAATTGGGACACATTAAATTAAACTGAAAGTCAAGGTCCTGTAACAGTAATTAAAAGGGTAGAAGAAGAGAACAAGGGCTCAGGGCAAAAAGAACATCCACTCCTCTACCGTAAGAGTGGGAACACTCAAAAATATTTTAAAGAAACAAAATATTAATTTGGCTTAATGGTACAGAAAATATACTTTCAATAAGCAGTATACATTCTGTAAAATAGTTTCATCCCACCTCACATCACAAAACATCTGACAGTATAAAAAGGTCTGCACATCAACAAACCCCCTCTCTTTTACTTAGTTTTAAATGGAATCAATTCTACTTTTAAGAGTTTTTAAGTACAGTTTTGGCAGCACTGATACTTTCTGTAAGAAAAATACGTCACCCAATATCCGCACTGGAGCAGACATCCTGATAGTTCCACATAGTTCCTCCAGTGACAGTCAGCTACAGCGAGTGCCCCACCAGAAGAAAAAAGCCTGCCAGACCCGCTTCTCGGAAATTGGTGCCAATCCAGAAGAAGCCGGCGAGGAAAGAGACTATCGCATGAGCCGTCTGTATTTAAATTTTTATCTGTTTCGAAGTACACATCCAGGTTGTGAACTTGGAAAGGTCCCTGAACCTGTCAGTCTTCAGATGCTGAGCTGAAGCAATATATTCAGACTGTATCCTCAATCGGCTATGATGAGGCTTAAGCAGAGATAGACTGAAACTAGGTACGTTTTTGTTTTTGTGTTTTAAACAGTATTACTAAAGAATAAAGAAAACTCTCAGGGCTGAACGCACACAGAGAGTAAAATAAGCTTAGCACTTACCCTGTTTTTGGTGTCAAAAGTCTCACAAGGTCTGGTGGGTGGTGTCACGGCATCCTGAAAAGTTCTAATCCCAGCTCTGTCTCATGCTATGCCTTGAGCGAATCCTAAACCTCTTAGGCTTTGTAAATTGGAGGCTCTGCTGCTTCTTAACTTCACTGTGAGTATGAGGACTCATAAAAACATGCAGAGTGCTTTGCACAGAAAATGTGCTACTGTGGAACACTGAAAAGGTTCCAATTTGCCTGAATCCTACACAAGGTAATTTTATGCCGTTTTTTTAATCTAGAAATTTTACTCTGTGTGGCCAAATAAACTTAGCTACATCCTGAATACAATTAAAAATTAAAAGCCTGTGTGTTAAAAGTTCATAAATAAGGCCAATAATTCAGAAAACAGTAATGAAGAGGAAATATTTAAAATAATCAATGCTTACTTGAGTCAATTTTTCATTGCAATATTCCAATATAATTTACCTTGAGCTGTTGATCAAGTAGGGTTTTGGGGGTTTGGACTGGTTTATTTTTAATCATTCACAAAATACTGAAAGAAAATAAAATGGTTTGTTTTCCTGCATGGACGTAAGTGAGAATGTTTTGTTTTCTCCTCCTCAGAACAGGCTCCCACTCAGTCCCACCACGGAGCCATCGCCTTCGCTGTGCAGGTGAGGGCTGAGTAGTGGCAGCACATAGCAAAGCTCCACTGCTGCCCCAGGACCCGAACAGCCCACTTACAATCCCATCAGAGCAAAGGAACGCACACCACTGGCTCTAACACACTGGGACAAAGGACGCACATAGAGGTAGCGATGGAGTGTAAGTGCTCAGCCATTTGATGCAGTCGCTAAAGAGAAATTCTTTCCTTTTGTTTTTAAAAGTTTATTATTTCATACTTTATGCAAATCATACTTTATATATTAGGCAGTAATATTTGAGAAATACTCAAGTCAAATTAAAGGCTTCAATAGCCTTGCCAAAAGCACTGTGATTTTCCTATAAAAAAATTATTTCAATTTGTTGATCTTACATAGGATGAAACATACTGTAACAATCTTCATAATTTATGTCCTGTTGGGACACAATGATTTAAAGTAACATAATACAGAGCCGCATCACCGCTAATCTAAACCACCTGACCAGATAAACACCAGCTTCCCTTCTCTCTTCAGCAAGGGCATTTCTGTTTATTGTCATATCATTTCCTCATTCTAGGAACATGCAGAATAAATGCAGCCAACCTGCATTTCAGTGGGAGGCTGAGCTGGCCTTTCCCATGTCAGGAGGTTTGTGTGCATGCAGGTACCAGTACAATGTCAAGGGCTTACAAGACAGAAAACAATCCAAGAATTCCACCCTCAAAATCATTCACAACGAAGCAAATATGGATTCATCTAGTACAATCTGGACCAGGTGTGGTGTTATAAACCACAATCTTTTGGATATTTTTTTTAATGTCACTGAAGAGGTAATTCTTTAAAACAAATTACAGGGCTTACTACAAGCCAAATTTTTGTAAATGCTTCAATCATGCCTCTTTGCCATGGTCACAGGCACTCATGATCTGATTAACCAAGCTGAAATGCCCAAATTAACCAACGTCTTTTGGGGTCAAGGAATCTTGGTGGAAGAGTAAGACAGAGTCCATATGGCACTTACCATAGCCATTTCTGGGACAACTGCACACACAGATTTCAAATTGCAAGGTTTCTCCAGGGTCCAAATCCCTTCGCCCTCCTCATATATGCTAACCTTACTAGGCAGAGGGAGGTTTTTAGGAGGACTTAGGGGAAGGGTTTAAAGTTTCAATTGTGAAAGGAAAAGTGCAGAAACATATGTGCATTCAGCAGATAAAAATTCACTGAAAATATTTTAAATCAAAACAAAATGCCTGTCTGACCAAATTTTTATAAACTTGGTTGGGGAAGAGGAAAACAAACAATTGTTTAAGGGTGGTTTCAAATACTGCTTTCTGCTATTACTGAGAATTTTCAAAGCTCTTCATGCTCCATTGGAAACAGCTCTGCTTCACAAGCTGTTCTGGTCAGTCCTGCCAAAGAAATGGTCTGATACACTTTATTACAAGTTTATCGATCTGCTCACCCAGGCAAATATGTGTAATTATCTTTGCCTATAAAGGCTAGTGTAGGGGAAGCTGGGATGGCTCAGCAGGTTAAGCACTCGCTTTGCAGCCCCAGGGACTGAGGATCAAATCCTGGCCCCGGCCCCAGCCCTGGCTCCGGCCCATGTGGGCCCATATGATGAAATGAGGTGTGTTTCCCATGTGGGAGGCCCCCAGTTTGGTTCTCGCCCCCCAGTTTGGCCCCTGACTCGAGGAGGCATGCCTCCCATGCGGGAGGCCCCAGCCCAGTTCCTGTCCTGCGCAGGCCCCGCTCACCTGTGTGGAACGAAACCATGTGGAAAATTGATGATGTACAACTATGGAGACTGCTCTGGGCCCTCCCCCTTCTCTCTGTCTCTCTCTGTCTCTGTCAAAAACAAAATAAATCTTAAAAAGAAAAAAAAAGGTTAGTGTAAAACAGGATTCCTCCACTGAACACAATGTGATTACTAAAACAATTGAGAAAGGACTAGCAGATACTAGGTATTTGCATCCCAACTCCAGCTCCCCTGACAGCCCCACTGCTACATCCTAAGTCTATCAGTCCCAGAACACTCAGAGACTAAGCCAACTCGACCAGCATCATTTTGCAGTCTCATGGGTATCCATATAGGAATAGAGGGAGCAAGTACAGTACTTACATTTCTGTCACAACCTGGAGCCTTTTGATTTGGGATATTAAAGAGAAAAATATTATTTTAAAGTATTCTTTTCAGGCAATAGACATTCAGTAACTTGGGTTTGAACTTAACACTATGCACATTTGTAAAAATTTAAGGTAACAGATCACAAATCTGCAGTATGATTGGTGACATTCCAAGTTAGTGCTATCAACTGGCTAATTTGGATTTCCATGATCTCTGCACATGATGCGCACCTTCCCAGATTTCCAGAACCACTGCAAAATCATCTCACATTGCTCTGAAGTCATGAAAGCTTAGGTCACCATGGGTTACTCTGGCCTCACACATGGGTAGGGATGATCTCATGACAATGAACTTTGTCGTCACTGGGCTATAATAGGACTGTCCTCAAGCCCTGACCTTCTCATAATTGCGAACCTTCATTTTTTGTATTAATCTGCATGCAAGAAGATTATCCCTGCAATTCCATTTTTGAATCTACACCCTAAGGAAAGTCTCACACCTGTACACAAGGGGCCCCAAGGATGCTTGTTATAGAACTGACAATAAAATGATCAGAAGGAGTCCAGATGTCCATCAATAGGGAAATGGATAAACTGTGGCTAACTTAAATTTTTAGTTTACAGAGAAACAAAATATTTAAAAAAACAAAAAACACATCTACTGTATCAGAGGCAGCGTGATGGGATGAAAAAGAATCAGTCTAGGAACCCAAACCCTGGACTATATGACTTGGCTGGGGTGAGATTCCCAACTGGGTACAAGGAGATGATATGTACCAATTGCATAGAACAGTGCCCTCACATACACAGTAATGTTCAATAAAAAGATTATTAGCTAATAATACCAACAGTAGTATCTAGTAGGCATAAGAAACAGGATATCTCTGATTACTTTCTGATTATTTCATCATTAACCATAAATTATTTTATCCTGTGCATGGAAACTCCTGAATAGACTCTTTTCTGATCAAGTAATACCTTCTGAACATAATTCTTGTTGACTACGGAGCTTAGTGTATATCAGGGCCTGAGATACTACTGATTCTCATTGTTCAGTTCTGTGGATAAAGAAGGAGAGGGGAAGACACAATGGGCATTTGCAAAATACCAAGTCCAGGCCAAGCACTCACACCACCTTGTGAATAGGTTAATCATGCCTATTTTACAGAGTGGCAAACTGAGGCTCCAAGAGGCAAGTCATGTGCCCAGAGTCACATACCTTATAAAAAGTGATGCTGGGATTTGTATGTTTAGGACAAATCCCTGACGTCAAAATATACTTTTTCCATTTATTTCTTTTCCTAAATGCTAATTATAGCAAAAATAAGTTCCTTGTAATTTTTATTTTAAAATTTGATTATAAGATAAAAATAAAGCATTACAGAAGGCTTACAAAGAGGAAAAAAACATTATACATTTTGTTTTTACTTTTTCTGTGTGCCCTTTTTTCCACAACGGTCATAATAATATTCATTTACTATGTATCCTGAACCTTATAACATTAAATAAAACACACCAAAGATGCAGATAGCTCAGCAAGTTGACCACTTGCCTTGCAACCATGAGGTCCAGGGATCAAATCCTGGCTCCAGCCCATGCAAACCCATATGCTGAACTGTGGTGCAAATAGTACCATAACTGCCAGGATGGTGGCAAAGATTCTCACCTTCCACGAGGGAGGCCTCCAGTTCAGTTCCTGCCCCACACCCATCAGTATGGAATGAAACGTCACAACTAATGATGTACAACTATGGAGACTGCTCTGGGCCCTACCCTCACCCCCAAACAATAAATCTTAAAAAAAACAAAGAAAAAATTTTCCCTTTAAAAACAAAAACATCCTACTCATTTTCCATGTGGCTCCTGGTCGTCTTTACTTATTTTTAGAAGCTACACAATCTCACATAGAATGGGTAATTTTCTCTTTTAGAAAATATTTCATATAAATGATTCAATCACGTAGATAAGAGACATGTATACTAAATATATCCTGTTAAGCCAGTCTTTCTGAACATAAAGATTTTTTGTATTCTCTACCAATACACACTACTGAGTCTCAGGGGGAAAATTAGAAGAGCAACTGTATAATTTAGGTTTATGAAATAAATGAGAAATGTTTTTTTATGTCCAGTGAAAACATTAGATAACATAATAAAGTCCTCCTTAGCTGAGCACCTATTTAAATCACTGATTAGTTCAAGTACTAACAATCTGCTGGACCAAAACTATAACAACTAAACCTGTTAGAACCTCCACCTGCCAAACTTGAAATGATAAGGACACTGTCATCGAATTCTCCAATATGTAGGCAGTGTGCCCTGTGAAAAGATCCCCAGATAATTATCTAGGACCCCAGTTCTTACCCTAAAATACTTCTTCCAATCACACGTGTGACTACGGGCATGCCACCCACCCTACACACTCGGCTCCCATATTCATCCAGGAAAGGATCACTCACTGAGGGACTGCGAGAACATAAAGGAATCAGAAAGCAAAAGAGATTCATGTACTTCTGTCTTTAGCACTTAGAAAACAGAGCACAGTCAGCCCTCTGTATCCACTGATTCAACCTACCACAGATAGAAAATCTTTTTTAAAAATCTTACGAAGGGGAAGCCAGGATGGCTCAGCGGGTTAAGCGCTCACTTTGCAGCGCTGGGGACTGAGGATCGAATCCCGGCCCCAGCCCATGTGGACCCATGTGCTGAACTGAGGTGTTCCCCCAGTTCAGTTCTCTCCCTGTCTCTGTATATCTCTCTCTGTCAAAAACAATTTTAAAAAATTTAAAATAATGATAAATAAATAATTAATAAATAAATAATCCTACAAAGTTCCAAAAAACAAAATTTGAATTTCCCACACACCAAGCACTACCTGAATCCACATTAAGGAAGTGACATGTAGACATACACTGCTGTGGCCTTCCTCCATTTCACAGATCCTCAGTCTCTCCAGCTCTCATTGCAGCATTGTTCACCTCACGTCTCATTCGTAGGCCACTTTATACAAGAGATTTTTGCACCCACGGATGCTGATGTCCTTGGGGGCGGGGGCCCTAAACCAATCCCCTGTGATACCAAGGAATGACTGTGCTTCTCTGAAATGATCTGCATCTTACTTTTCAGGATTATGGCACTGGTAGCTTCATAATGAAGTCCAAGTTCCATTACCCTCTTGATCTACCTAATATTCCTCAAGCACTCATTGCAAACTTGGGGGCCAAGCCCATGCTGGTGTTCTGAGATATATTCTTTATTGCAACCTGGAGGATTATGACCAGTTACAAATCTAGGGTTATAATAAAATAAAAACTATGCTGAGCTGTGAATATGGGGAGTAGACATGAGGTCAGAAATAAATTAGGGGTGGTTTTGAAAGAAATGAACAATCCAGAGAGCCATGTTTCATGAGTGACAGGGCTGGGACTGGCAGGGGCTGCAGCTGCTACCTGACCCAAATCCCTGAGGTTTGGAAAAGCACACCTCACAATTTTTAGTTTGAATCCATTTTCTTTACAAAAGAAGTGTTCTGCCTTAACTTTAAATCTCGCTGGGCCCATGAAGGATATTATGAAAAAGTGCTCAAACAGTCCTGTGATACAGAATGACTGAGAAGGAAAAGTGTGCTTGGGGTATGGGCCTAGCACTCCCACCTTGGGTAGTTATGCCTCTCTCAGCCTTGGCTATCTTATGATAGTTGGGATCCTCCCACAGTGTGACTTGATAAACAGCAGAGGTAAGTGCTGTGTCCCATGGTGATTAAAAAAAAAGATTCTTCTCATTGCACAGACTGGGGTCTCCCTAAGCCAGCAATCATATTGTTTAAAAGTGATGGTTTGGGGAATGACAGGATAGCTCAGTGGCTGAGCGCATGCCTCACAATCATGAGGTCCAGGGTTTGATTCCCAGCCTCGGCCCATACAAACCTACATGCTGAACTGGTTAGCACAACTGCTAACCACTGGGATGGCCCGGAGGTGAAGGTTATCACCTCCCATGTGGGAGGCCCCCAGTTCAGTTCCCACCCCATAGGGTCCCACACCCACCTGTATGGAATGAAGCCACATCACAACTAATGTTTTACAACTATAGAGAGTGCTCTGGCCTCCCCAATTCTCTCTCTCTTCTCTCTCTCTCTCTCTTTCTCTTTTCTTCACTCTCTCTCACACACCATCTCTCAAAACAATAAAATAGGGGAAGCCAGCATGGCTCAGTGGGTTAAGCGCTCACTTTGTAACCCCAGGGACCGAAGATCGAATCCCAGACAGAGACAAGGGGGAGGGTCCAGAACAGTCTCCATAGTTGCACATCATTGGTTTTTCCACATAGTTTCATTCCACAGGTGGGTGCGAGGCTGCACAGGGCAGGAGCTGGGCCGGAGTCTCACCCCGGTGAGAACCAAACTGGGGGCACTCCCCAGTTCAGCATATGGGTCCACATGGGCCAGGGCTGGGATTTGATCCTCGGTCCCCAGGGCTGCAAAGTGAGCGCTTAACCCACTGAGCCATCCCGGCTTCCCCTCAATATGCCATTTTTTAAGAGGTTTCAAGTTGGTGTTTTCTCTCAAAATTCTATTCTAGTACCGGTATTTTCCTTAAACATATTTCCTTTAAACAGTAAATATGGTCAAACATTTTCCAAATATAATACTTTTAAAGACTAAAAACAAGCACAGGAATAGATTTAAGAAAAATCTGCTCACAAATCTGGCACCAGAGAAAATGAAGGTTAACTTAATATAACCAGTATTTATATTATTCCATTTAAGTAAAGTCTTTGGATTTTAGAAGTATAGGTAGGCCCTAGTTTATTAAAAAGCTTAAAAATTATAGCTAAATAAAGAGATTATTTTTTGGGGGTGGCACCTTTCTTTTGCCACTTACAATTTTATGAGTTAATAATAAATGACTAGTTACATCAAAATAAATGGAAAATGATTTGGGTTTAAATGCAATCTTTTAAAAACTGGTAATAAATTCCTTTAATAATATTCTAAATATATGCAGATATATATTTAAAGTAATTAAAATTTCTGAAATCAATGCTTAAATTTCAGACAGCACTCAAGCATTCCTAACTTCACAGCCTCCTCACTATATTCCTTCACTCTCAACACTAGCTCAGAATCAGCAGCCTCCCAGACTCTACTCTCACACAAAATTAAGTCAAAGCTTAATTTATATTCTAAGTCAAACTCTAATCTTGTGCTCCCAAAGTACCCCACCCAATACATAAAACTACCACATAAACAGTCTCTTCACCCAAAGTGGGAGGGTTCAAAAAGGGTGATGACACTCGACCGACAGTGAAAATCAGCTACAAAACTCAAAAGTTCCACTGATACCAACATTATTACAGATATAAAATCGTTAGTCAGTGAAAAAGCTACTTCATTATATCTCTGATACCATTTTTTAAAGAGAAAATGACTTTCAAAAGCTAGTCAAGGAAACCTGAGCGGCAAGTCTAATAAGGCCACTGGTGGGTTTCACGTCTGGAACCCAAAGTCAATGGCAACACTGATGGATCCTGAGATGTGCATAATGATCAGTACTGAAAAGCAGCAACGTCACACACATGGAGACCACAGGAACTGCAGACCAAGAATCAAAAACCTCGAACCCCCAAACTCACAAAGCTAAAACGTTTCCTCGTGTGAGAAACAGAACCACCACTAACAATTTTTGGAAATAATATTTGAATCTTGGCTCAACTAGATAATTTTGTTCTGCACCAAAAACAATTGCATTCAAATTCCCAAAGTCTATGAGTGGATTCATACTAATTTCAAGACATAGTTTCCTTCCAAATCCAGTGAAATGAAAGGCAGATACCAGTAAAAGAAAAAAAATTAAATAATATATATAAGATGGTTTGGCATTTTATGAAAAACAAATGAAGAATTACACCCATACCACACTGATAAACTGAGAGGCTGCCAGTGGTTTTCAGGGCAGATGTAACATTTTAACAAATGTGATTGTTTGTGAACGAAATAATTCTGATCAAAAACTTAATTGCAGCCAAAGTGAGCCCTGTGCTATGTCAC
Source organism: Craseonycteris thonglongyai (assembly GCA_004027555.1). Taxonomy (NCBI): domain Eukaryota; kingdom Metazoa; phylum Chordata; class Mammalia; order Chiroptera; family Craseonycteridae; genus Craseonycteris; species Craseonycteris thonglongyai. The sequence continues at coordinate 9,926 of PVKE010000159.1, read as the reverse complement.
CATAATCCATTCTGACAGGAAGCAGTGAGTGGAGATTCCTACTGTGAACGGAGCACATGTGAAAGGTCAACTTTGGCCTGGAACTTCAAAACCGTTAACGTGTAAAACAGTGTGCATTAGAGCCCGGAACGGCTAACCACTGGATTAGCGGATGTCCGCTGAGTGGGTCTGATGTGCTTTTGGCAGGTAATGGTTAACTTGTAAATAAGCAATGTATCGTAACTTTCTTCTCTGCCTCTTCCCAACATTTGCCAGCAGAACCCATTCTTAATTATAGTCCCAGAATATTATAATGTTAGATTTATAACATGGTCTCATTATAATGACATTTCTTATTTTTTAAGTAAAACTTATTTTTAATTATTTAGTAGGAAAAGTTGCAGGTATTTAAAAATAAATGTCTGCTAATACAATGAATGAAAAAAACTTTCATGTAAAAATAATGTTTGTTCTTCCAACAGAGACTATAATAGCCAAAATTTGCCAAATGAGGATTTCATTAGAAGAAATATATACTTTACTCATATACCATAACCTAAAAAACCAAAACAATATTATTTTGCACGGCTTAATATAAAATTCTAAATAAAAACACAGTTAATACCAGTTTTAATTTTTCAACGTGAGATGTTACTTATGAAAGAACCAAGCTAAATATTATCTTATAAGCTAATGTATGCAAAAGTACTTTACACATATTTAGTGCTATAAAATTGGTCCATTTGGCTTTAAATTAGTCATTTCTCCTATATCTAAACCAAGAGGCATTAATGAGTGATAAAAGCTGGCTCTGTGTACTTCAATTCAATGATTATTTTAGGGTTTAAACTAATCACTGAGTTAAGAATAATTCTTCTCTCTGAAATTAAACAGATCTTCTAAAATAAGTTTTATTTCTGTTCTCAAAATCAGCCTTGTAAGGTTGTGTCTTTGGCCATTGGATAGATGCAGCTCCTGGGTCCTGAGCAAACTAAATCCAGGGATCCTGAAGGTGGCTACATGGCAAGGGTTGCCTCATCGCCAGCAAACTCACGATTCCTATTCTCTTCATGTCAACTGACAGCTTTAGAAACAAAATCACACATGTGTTACCAAGGGGAATGGAAGACTGAAGAGAAAAAGAATTGTCAGCAAAACAAGCTACCTATTTCTTATGTTTCTGCTTACCACACAGATCTGAAAGCTTTAATGATTGTATTTGGGAGATTCAGAATCTTCCTAACAGTCTACTCTTGAGAGTACGGGATACATTTACCAATCTGCTCCTTGCACCAAGCACCTTCCTGGAATCCAGGCCCTCAGGGACTCAGTCCCTGCCCTCAAGGAGCTTACAGTGTGGTGAGAGAGGGCCAAAAGGTCAGCCATGAAAACCAGGTAAGAAGCAAAGGAGGCAGAAGACGGAGCAATTAAGAAGGCCATGTGAGAGACTGGTGCTGGACACATCCATCTTGTATTTTCACCTTTCCTGTCTACAGAGTAGAGCCTGCAGCCACAATCCTGAATAACCTAGAAGCTAAATTTATCCTAGGCACACAGAGACAAGAGATGTCATAATTCACCAAAACAAAAATATTTTCTAAGGCTCCAAATCAGTCATTAAGGTATTTTCTTATACTGTAAAGTGATTAATTATAAAAATTTACCTGGTAACACACTAAATATATATACTGTAATTTTAGCCTCACTCTTAATAGTTTTTTCCATCACTACAACCTCTTCAACACAGTAATTCTTGGCTACTGTTCCACTTCACATTGGTGAGGCTCTGGCTCAAAGCAGCTTACAACCTTACCAGAAAGGTAGTCAACAGCCTCCACACTGAGTTCCAACTTAAAGTGGGCATGCCCGCTCAGGGTTACAGGCCCTGTACTGAGGTGCTGCCTGCTGCCCCTCTGTGCCAGGTGCAAGGTTACTGCTAAGGCAATTATAACTACTGACTATGAAAAGGATGCTGCTTCCTTCTCAGCTAGCTTATATTCATTTACATGTCTTAAAATACTAAACATCCTGAAGGCTGAACTTACTTATAACTTTAATTCAGTTCTGGATTGTGAGTTATTTTTCACAAATGCAAAGAAATACGTTAGCAGTTTCTTTTTAAGGAGCCATGTTCAAATGGGAGGACACAGAAGAAATTAATCATTCAATTCCTATTTGTAGGAGCAGACTCTCTGTAACTTGTAAATTATCTTGATTTATGGTGAATCATTATTGTATTCATAAATGCTGGAAAGTTGGTGAACAACATGATATAATGACACCCCAAAATAATTTTATAACTGCAGGTGTGCAAATCAACATGTGAGAGATGACTCAAAGGATAATGGAGAATAAGAGTTTAGGAAGGGTCACATAAAGGAGGGAAAGAGTCAAGGGCACGTACCACAATTTTATAAGATGTCTTTAAAACCAACTACTCGTTATAGGCAGACGCAGTGGAACAGTCAGGCATGGGCAGAGAGTCAACAGTTACATTTAAACAAGCAAAGGCAAAATGCTCCATAATTTACAACAACCCAATCACATTGCTCATTCTTTTGAGGTTAAATGCTACTGACATAAGCTACACCTGAATCCAATCAGTGCAGAGACGTTGAGAAGATTCACACAAAAGGACTGAATTTGTCACAAATGGGTTGGTTTCCGATCTTAATGTAGCCAAGTTGCTTTACTCTGACCTCCATTGAACAAATCAACTTAATGGGCACTAGGAGTGCTATAAAACTTAACAATGGAGTGATTTTTAACTTTTAAAATATAGTTATGAAGCAAAATGTTGGATAGCTTCTACAATACTGGAAATCAAATTAAATCTAGATGTTTTTTAACAGTCCTGACAGATATAATCCTAGTTACCATGTAAATTTATGGTAAGCTGCTGTGATATTAGCCACAGGTGCTACTTTTAATATATGAGCCGCATCTGGCTGGGAATAGAATTTCTCAGAGGACTGAAAATGACCTCACTATCAGACAATGGAAAGGAAAAAAAAAATAAACAAGACCACTGTGGCATATAAAAAGCTGAAGATGTAGTCCACAACTAAATATTTCACATAAAATTCATTTTAACTCTGCAGTTGTAGGTTAAAGGATATTATGCTTTCAATATTTAAGAGGCGTAGATATATTCCAACCAAATATCCAAAAGATTAAGAATGTAAGACAGTTATGAATACCCTGGCTACGTATATAATATTAGTTTTCCAACCTTTGATCAAAGTAAAAAAAAAATGATGTACTAAGACTTGAAAAGAAAATTCTTTAATGGCTTCCAAGCACACAACATAATTAGACAACAGCAAGCATACCAAACTAAAATGTAACAGTTATTGATCTCTAAGCAGCAGCAACTCTCTAGAGCCTGGCCAACCATTGATGGTTGTGGCTTTAAAGTTACTTGGAGTCATTCATCACGCCCAAGAAAACATTCTCACTGGGTGAAATTTTTAAAAAATCACTACAAGTATTATAATTACTATTATGAGTTTCAGAACCAGCAATATCTTCCATAGACAAATACAAAGAGAAAAATACAACTTTCTCTGACCTATCCAATTCAAAAATAAAAAGATGACTATGTATAAAACATAGAAGTATTTCCTTTTAAGAAAACCTTCCTGAACCACTTGAAAGCTATCATTTGCCAGAGAACTGGCAAGTGTAGAAATGAGATAGAGGATTTACAAAGATTTAATTTCCTATGAATTAACTCTTCCCAAATTAAACAAGCCTTCTTTATCTGAAAAAAATATCTCAAAAAGATAAATATTCCACTATGTAAATGCTCCTGACAACACTGCACCAAGCTGTGAGAATGGTAGCTACAAAGCCCTATATAACATAACACTTTCCTTCTAACTTTCTCAAGCAACTTGAAGGGCTTGATTTTGTAGCTTCAACAGATCAATTCAATGTAGGCAATAATTTTTGTTTACTTTTTTTAAACACATAACGATCTGTGTCTGATCTCAGTGGACATCAATATCCTAGTATCTTCAGTAAGAAGAACCTGGTCTGGCTTCCTGTGTGATCAACTGACAGTGTTTACATGGAACATTTAGAAAAGGGAGGTTGGGAAGCTGGGATGGCTCAGTGGGTTAAGTGTAAGGTGACCAGATTTTAACATTGGTAAAGTGGGACACCATTGACTGGGGGGTGAGGAGGTTCTTGATTAAAAATTTGATCTATCTCCCGCCGTTCCCTAGCTTGTCGTGCATTCTTTCCAAAAATCGGGACTTTTTTAAAACACCGCGGGACAAATTGTTAAAAATCGGGACTGTCCCGCCAAAAGCGGGACGTCTGGTCACCCTAGTTAAGCGTTCACTTTGCAGCCCCAGGGACCAAGGATCGAATCCCGGCCCCAGCCCATGTGGACCCATATACTGAACTGGGGAGTGTCTCCAGTATAGTTCTCACCGTGGTGAGACCTCGGCCCAGTTCCTGCCCTGTGCAGCTCTGCACCCACCTGTGGAATGAAACTATGTGGAAAAACCAATGATATGCAGCTGTGGAGACTGTTCTGGGCCCTCCCCCTTCTCTCTGTCTCTGTGTCTCTGTATCTCTCTCTCTCTCTCTCTCTGTCAAAAACAATAAAAATAAATCTAAAAAAAAAAAAAGAGAGAAAAGGGAGGTTCACAACACCTCATCTGTGAAGATGGCTAGTTATGTAGAAACATTTAGCTAAACTAAATATGGTCTTTCCATTCAAGGCATTATATACATATATATCCATTAAAAATTATGAAGTAGGGGAAGCCAGGATGGCTCAGTGGGTTAGGAGCTCGCTTTGCAGCGCTGGGGACCGAGGATCGAATCCTGGCTCTGGCCCGTGCTGACCCATATGCTGAACTGGGGAGTTCCCCCAGTTCAGTTCTCTCTCTGTCTCTGTATCTCTCTCTCTCTCTGTGTCAAAAAAAATAAAATAAAGTTTAAAAAAAATTGGGGAAGCCGGGATGGCTCAGTGGGTTAAATGCTCACTTTGCAGTGCCAGGGACCGGGGATCGAATCCCGGCCCCGGCCCATGTGGAACCATATGCTGAACTGGGAGCTCCCCCAGTTCAGTTCTCTCTGTCTCTGTATCTATCTCTCTCTCTCTCTGTCAAAAAATAAAAATAAAATTAAAAAAAAAAAAAAATTATGAAGTAAAATATTTTACTGACAGGGCACCATACATTAAGTGAAAAAGCAAGTGAGAAAAAAATGACAATATGACCCCAAATATATATATATATATATATATATATATATATATATATATATATATATACTCACAAAACACAGTCATGCATACTGTTTTTTAAGTGAGAAGTTCTTTGTACTTTTCTATGTTTTCCATATTATAAAACATTATGCAATCAGAATAAAATGTAGTGTTTACTAACAAGCTAAATATACCACATACGTGTAAATGTAATATGATGATATCATGCCTGAAGGCCCAAGAGGATGGCTGCTCTCTGTGGTGCACAAGTAATCCATAACGTTAGACCCTTCTATTTAAAGTTTGAAGTTTTGAACAAGGAAGACACTCATCCTTGGGCTTATACAATGGAATCATACTTTAAGACACTCAGAATTATTACAGCCCTCTCTTCTGCACTTCTGTATCTGAAGCTGCATGGTCAGCAGCTTGGAAAGTTGGGCTCTCTCACCACAAGACAAGTTTATCTCCTCTGTGTGAGTTCTGATTCACCAAGTGAGGTTTTCAGCTGCTCTTTGCAGACCTATCTGGAAGTGACTTCTCCTTCTAAATAGAAATTGAACACCAATCTGTAGTCAACTTAGGACAAATAACTGATCAATCAAGTATTATAAACAAACATTTTCAGAGATGGCTCAGTGGGTTGAACACTCGCTTTGCAGACCCAGGGTCCGAGGATCGAGTCCTGGCCCTGGCCCAAGTGGACCCATATGCTAAGCTAGGGTGTGCTTCCCATGTGGGAGGCCTCCAGTTCAGTTCCCGCCAGAGCAAGCTTCCCATGCAGGAGGCCCCCTGACTCTTGGGGAGTGTGCCTCCCATGTGGGAGCCCCCCATCCCTGGCCCAGTTCCCACCCTGTGCAGCTCTATGCCCACCTGTGTGGAATGAAACTATGTTGAAAACTGATAACATACAACTATGGAGACTGCTCTGGGCCCTTCCCCTTCTCTCTCTGTCTCTCTGTCTCTCTGTCAAAACAATAAAATAAATCCTTAAAAAAAAAAAACTTTCCTCACTGTTTCCACCATTAGCAAAAAGGGGTCATTTCATAGGTAAACTAACATGAGCTACTAATGCCTCAAAGACACTCAAAAAATTCATTCGTTCATAAAATACTCTGTGACTTTCCAAACTATCATGAAGAAAACTGATTTAGCTGCATTTCAGGTACATAACACAACATTAGGAGTTACCTGTATACAAAAGGTCCTTAAAAGTATTTTTACATCAAAATTTCTAAAAATAACTTTTAAAAAATGTACTCAATAAATTGTTAAACTTTCCAATCTAGAATGCCACCAAGTTAGGAACCAAAAAGAAAAAAATCAGCCAAGAGCGCTGGATCAGTGATCACAGAAAAAAAAAAGAGAAAAAACGTCTCTTAGATAAAAAGGACTGTTCTGAAACAGAAATGAGTGTCTAACTAAAAAGGCCCATGGCAGTCCCCCTGTGTGATACTTTGTGGAATCCTAGTAGAATCAGCCATGGTACCTCAGGAGAATAAGATGCACAAAAGACTGGTTGTGGGAAGCTGAAGCTGTGGAACCAAAAATACCAAGTAAGAACCAACCTTAGTCTTTTATTTTTGAAGGCAATTTGCCAGAGATGCCACAAGTGGTTCAACTCCTTCTCTGGTCTTCAAAACAGCCTGCAGAACAAAGGCACAATCAATGCTGCTCTTCTGGGAAGTGTGCCATTGCACTACAGATCATCCCACTGTACACAGCACTTAGCAGCCAAATAAGCTGGTCACCATTAGGAACCATCTGTGTCTGGGAGTAAGGCAATGAGGGAGAGGAAAAGTCCCTGGTGAGTAAGGGTTTTAGGTAATAACCTATAGGAGAGAAAAAGATGAAAACTACTATGTTCTCCTCGGGCTCAGGACACTGACTAGAATCACCTATGCTGAATGCAATCAAGGAACCTCATGTACTAACAATAACACTGGGCTGGGTGCCTGGAAGAGGTGCACAAGCACAACCCAAGTGTCTGCCCTCCAGGTGCTTATATCTTAGCTGGAAAGAGATACAGGTGAGTAGTTACATTTCTCTACTGAATGATCAAAGTTGCACTTAGTCACATCCTAATTCTGCCATTGATTCACTGTCAACTTGAGCAAACCACTTCACCCCTACATCTCGTATGCCTCGTCCCTTCTAGCTCTAATGTTCACAGATTCATTATCAAAACAAGGCTGAAAGGACACCCCAAACAAGTAAGATAACCCAAGGGCTGAATTCTAAATGGAAAGGACAACAGACTAATGTCTGTGGCTACAAGGATCTGTAGAAGGCACATGAGCTGCACTTCTTCAGGCTGCCTGCAGCTCCACACCACCCAAATCATCCTTGCGATGATCACTGACAACCTTCATGCTGCTTAATCCATTTGGTACTCATCTTACTTGGAGTCTCAGCAGAATCGATTCCTCCCCTTTTTAAAACACCATCTTCTTCTGGATTCTATGATATAACACCAGCCTGATTTTCCTCTAATGTCACTAACAAGCTTTTCTCAGTCTTCTGCCAATAACTCCTTTTCCTATGCATTGCCTAAATGGACTGAGTTCTGAGCCCTCTTCTCACACAACATTTCTACCTGAGTGATCTTGTCTATCATCTTGGCTTTTTTCATATATACCTACAACTCCCCAATTATCTCCAACCCAGATCTCTACTGAATTCCTAACATAAAACTCCCTCTTAAAAATCACATTTGGATGTCTCACAGCAACTCAGACTTAGCAACATCCAAATCAGAAATATTGATCCCTGCACTGTGCACCAATCCTGTTCCTCTTCCACAAGTCCCCAGGTCAGTAAACGTCACTTGCAACCGGCCAGTTCCACCAGGACTTAAATCTGGGAGTCATTCTTAATTCCCCCTTGTTCTTCTTCCTCATAATCCACCACTACTCCTCCCTAGAGAAACAGGTTTTCCCCTAGTGTTTGCATTTTCTATTGTTTCACTGGTTCCTGCTCATTTAAACTCCAAAATATAGCTCCAACCTGTATACCTGTCTGCTTCCCCTGTCACTGCCCCCGTTTACAACCTCCTGTGTGCCCACCCCAGCGATGATGTCTCACCTGTATGAATACAGCAGGCTCCTGTCTATTCTCCCCAAGAGACTTCTTTTTTTTTTTTTATTGTTTTTGACAGAGAGAGAGATACAGAGACAGAGAGATAACTGAACTGGGGGCACTCCCCAGTTCAGCACATGGGTCCACATGGGCCAGGGCCGGGATTCAATCCTGGGTCCCCAGCGCTGCAAAGTCAGCACTTAACCCACTGAGCCATCCCGGCTTCCCTCCCAAGAGACTTCTGTCCCTCCACTGCATCCTGAGTCCTCTGCTTGATCTTTTTAAGAAAATGCATGCATCAGCCCTTCATTGCCTCCTTCCACTAGGCAGTCTTTTTTTTTCCTGTCCTCTTTCCACCATCTTTCCATGCCACCATAATGGTGTGCACGAATGTGCTGGCTGATGCTCTCAGGAGTACCAACAATGCTGAAAAGAAAGGCAAACACCAGGCTCTTATTACATCATGCTCTAAAATCACTGTCCAGTTTCTAATTGTGACAATGGTTACATTGGTGAATTTGAAATCATGGATGATCACATAGCTGGGAAAATTATTGTGAACCTCACGAGCAGGTTAAACAAGTGTGGAGTGATTAGCCTCAGATTTGATGTGCAACTGAAAGATCTAGAAAAAAGGCAGAGGAAGCCAGGATGGCTCAGTGGGTTGAGCACTCACTTTGCAGCCCCAGGGACCGAGGATTGAGTCACGACCCAGCCTGTGTGGACCCATGTGCTAAACTGGGGTGTGCTTCCCATGTGGGAGGCCCCCAGCCCAGCTCTAGCCCTGCGCAGCCCCGGCCCACCTTTGTGAAACAAAACCATGTTGAAAACTGATGGCGTACGGCTGTGGAGACTGCTCTGGACTCTAACCCTTCTCTCTGTCTCTGTCTCTCACTCTACCTCTCTCTCTCTCTCTCTCTCTGTCAAAAAAAAAAAAAAAAGAAAAAGAAAGGAAAAAGGCAGAATAACTTGCTCCCATCCCTTATACTGACAACCTCAGCTGGCACTGTGGACCAGAAAGAAGCAAGGCAAAAACCCAAAGGACGGGGATGCCAGGAGTTGAGTGCTTGCCTCACAATTGTGAGGTCTGGGGTTCAATTCCTGGCCCCAGTCCATGCAAACCCACATGCTGAATTGTGGCACAACTGATAACCACCCAGTTGGCACAGTAGCAAAGGTTCTCACCTCCATGCAGGAGGCCCCCATTTGAGTTCCCAACCCACACAGCTCCACATCCACCTGTGTGGAATGAAACCATGTCACAACTAATGATGTACAACTATGGAGACTGCCTTGAGCCCTCCCCCTTCTCTCTCTCTCTCTCTCTCTCTCTCTCTCTCTCCTCTCAAACAATAAATCTTTAAAAGTGGGTGAAATGTGGACAGATGGGATTAGGATAGGTAGGATGGAGCATAGAAAGGTGAAGAACAGCTTGCAAGAAGCAGAAAAGAGGGAAAAGCCGGGACGGCTCAGCGGGTTGAGCGCTCGCTTTGAGGCCATGAGGACCGAGGATCGAATCCCGGCTCCGGCCCAGGCAGGACCCACGTGCTGAACTGGGGAGTTCCCACAGTTTGGTTCTCTAACTGTCTCTGTCTCTGTCTCTCTCTCTATCTGTCAAAAAGTAAAATAGAAATAACTATGCACT
>PVKE010000158.1:116205-185398 GCA_004027555.1 Craseonycteris thonglongyai | reverse complement strand
AGTCCAGAGACAGCCCCATAAGAAACTCTGAGGTGGATGCCACCATCGTCATTTTCTACTTTTTATGCTCCCAAACTCAACTCCCTCCCATATAAGCACCAGGAAAAACACAAGTCTTCAAAACCAAAAATAAAAAGAATCACATTTTAATCATCTTTATTCAAAATTACAAAAATAGGTATAAATAAAAATAGCAGAATATAATTATTAAATATTCAGTGTACAAGAGTGGTTCTCACCCCACTCAGTGAGGACTAGATGAACTCGGCTGGAACGTCAGAGGGATAACTGGCCAAGAAAAGGGACATCTATGTGAAAGTGAAACTGAAATTTTAACGCTGGTCATGGGTCATGCCCCACAATGATACATTCATAGGCAGCACATGGGAAACCCAAGAGGTCCCAGGAGTGATCCATGACCTGTCCTGACAGACCATTCTATGTGGTGGCATCACAGTTCATACAGTTTAGGGAAATATTTAGACTTATGGTCAGACACAGAACACCAGCTCTTACTTACTCACACTGAGTACTCACAGCCTGCACACTGGTGTGCAGACATAAATATGCATATGTAATATTTCCTGATACATTCATGGAATGTCAGAGCCTGTCCCTCAAGTTATTAGTGTCCCTACTCCCCAAACCACTGTTCCCACATTGGCCAAGATCCCTTGAGAGACCTCAGTTCTGTTACACTTCCTAATTGGGAAATTATTCATTTCCCAACAATAGGCCTCATGAATGCCTTCTGTTGGGGGAGCTGGCTCTCCTTCCACCCATGCACAGGAGATGCCATTTTTATCTCCAGGAGGCATTAGTCCAGAAAAATACAAACTACTGGTCCATACTATCCTGGGTGAGGACCACCCCTCCTTCCTGGCCAAAGGGGACCTGGGTGCCCAGCACCCAGGCCTGAATCTGAGGGTAAAGCTGTTGTTGCTCATCCTGGTGGGCAGCACAAGCAAAACCATCTGGGCAGAGCCTATCTCCTCGGTCTCTTCCTTATATATAGCTGGTGCAGGTGGCCCTACTGCAAAAATAATGGTCAGCGTGAGAGTAGGTGGTACCCCTCTCCTCCCTTGGCTTCCTGGAGGGCCTCAGAGGGCCAGGCCATTCTCTTCCCCAGTGTGGGTGTGGATCCAGGGCAGGAAGCGTGAGACCCTTGTGTAGACGCCAGGCTTGTCCTTCATGGCACATCCAACACCCCAGCTTACAATCCCAGTCAGAGTCAGACGGCCTTGGATGGAACAGACCAGGGGCCCCCCTGAGTCGCCCTGTTAAGCCAAAGACATAAAAAGGTAAGTCCTACAAGAAGTTAGGAGAAGGCCATCAATCCTACCCTCCACCCACCTCAATCATGCCTAAGAGAGAAGAGAGAGTTTCCCAGAGTCAGAGTCCTTAGTGACTCCCCATTTCCTACCACATCAAGTTTAAAATCCTCTGCTTGGCTTTCAAAGCCCTATGGGGGCCACTATTCCACACACATTCTCAGACCCTACTTCTGCTCCCATATATGCCATGCTCATTCTCATTTTTGTATCTTGCAACTGAAACGCAATCCTTTCTTCCCTCTGCCTCCTCAAATCCCTAATGAGTCACATTTTCTTTAAAGCCTCCCCTCCATGACCATTTAGATGTCACCTCCCTCTCTTAAACATCTGATCATTTAGAATTCACACCACACATTGAGCACTGAGTTGTGTTATTTTCTATTGTTCTTAGTCCCCTTCCCTCCCCCAGTCTCAAGTGCCTAGCACAGCGACAGGCTCCTGAGAAATGTCTGGTAAAGACATAAGGATTGGTTTAAACCTTCTAAAACTTGAGCTCCTGAGTCTGACTTCTTGCGGGCTCTGGCTGGAGAAAGTCTCCCCACAACTGGCAGAGACATGCCCAGGAGCCCTGGGGAATTTAAGGGGGTAATGGAGAGAGATGCTTGGAATTCTCACCTTGCAGGAATCTGTTTGCCATTGTGGGTCAGCAGCACAAATCATTTTGGTGGTGACCTCAGAGCCATAGTAGTGGGGCTGCTGACACTCCTGGTGAGGAACCAGCTTCACAACAGTCATTTTCAGTTGCTCTGGATAGACATAGTCAGCTAAATAGAAGAAACATGAAGGAATTTATATGAAGCTGGGTCTGTCCAGCTTTCTAACTGGGATTCTGCCAGGGAGGGGAACAAAAAGTATCCCTGCCAGGAAAAGCCCGTTCTTTTTCCATCCAAACCTGAGTTTTCACCCCCTTCCCCATCTACTTACCTTTATGGCCCATCATGCCCAAAATAATGCTCCCCATTCCATCCCTGAACCCATCTGCTGCCTCTACAGTGCTCCCATCGCTATCTCCACAGTCCTTCCTTGATCAAGCTGAACTCACTTTCAGGTTACAGTACTCTCCCAGGACCCTCTCAAACAGTCCCAAAGATCACTTACTGGTGTTCTCTTTTCCAAAGCCAGTGATTTCACAGCTTGTGACAAAACGAGTATCGCCCAACACTGGGGGCAGGCAGATGGTCTGGATGGACCTGGATGGTAGCGCACACTCGCCTGAGTTGGATCTGATCTTCAGCAAGGCTGAAGGAGGAAAGAAGTCAGAGGGTAAAGATCACCACCTGGTCAAGTGATTACCATCTCTCCCCTACAAATGCTGAAGGTGCAGTTGTCTATCCCTAGGTCAGTTAGGGTCAGAGTTCATCTTGAGAGGTCTACTGGTAGGATGTCATCTGAAACAAGCCTCCCTTGTCCCATGCTTCAAGTGCTTTGTTCCAGCTGATGACAAAACTTAGACCACCAGGGCTACTGCATACAGTTGTATGGGTTTTCTCCTGCAAAAATTTCTGGCTGAGGTTAGCTGGGCTGAAATGCAGCCCAATGCTCTCTCCAAGTTCTAAATTCTAGGACAGACAGAGCCTGCATTAAACAAAGGAAGGGACATCACAGTCTAAGCCATCTTCTCCTGGGGCCACTGCCACCCTAAGGAAGACACCTGTTTGGAAATTCAGGGACTCCACAGAGGAGTACCAGGCCTTTTGTATATGTTACTCTGGACCCTTCCCCACCTCTCCCTTTGTTGTATAGTGTCTTGAAGTTCCCCAAGAACCTCAACCTCCCACTTCTCTTCTTGAACCCCCCTTCCCCGACCACGATCATGATGGCAAGTGAAGGTTTTCCACTCACCAATATCGTTGTGGTGAGCAAGTGTATCGGCACTATAGTACTCATGCAAGATGAGCTTTTCCACCTCAAACTTCATCTCCCCAGGTGTATTGGAGTTCAGCTTTGACCGACCCAGGTAGACAATGTAGTCTTCCTTTTTTTGGTAATTACTGTGGAAGGGGAGACCTATCAGACAGTCACCTCTCCTCTCCCTCCCACCACAGTGACCTCAGAGCATGACTTGTCTCCAAGGCCATGGGCCACATGGAGAGGGGTTAAAGGGGTAAAATTGAAGTGGAATCTTGTTCTGGGAAGGAGAAAGGGATGTCTTTGGGGTAGGACAGGAGGATCAGAGAGACAGAGGGACCTACATGAAGCAGTGTGTGGCACTGACCACCCAGCAAGGACTGATGAGGCTGCCACCACATATGTAGGTAACCGAGCCTCCACGGTGTCTCCTATAGATGGCTGCAAACCAAGGTTGACTCTCAATAGTGGTGAATTCTCCCCCAACAATCTTAAAGCGGGGCATCACAGGCTTCTGGCCACACTGAAACTTTGCTTTTTCAGGAGAAAAGGGCTTTCTTCCTGGAGGAGAAAGAGAGGGATGTCTTAGGGAGGCAGGTAAGATCAAGTGTCCCTCTCCCCATCCTTTGACCTTCTAGGCTTGGGGGCTCAGACAGACCTCCCTACCCATTCCTCCTGTGATGGAATAAGGGGACATATGAGTTTGTCCCCTTCCAACCCACCATCATTAACAGGTCTGTGACACTCACCGAAAGAGCAGTCGGGCACCATGCACTCTTGGACAAGCTGCTTTAGGCCAATGTGCACATAGCACCAGGGCCTCCTCTGGCTGTCTGGGTTCCTGGTGACACAGAGGGAAGGGGGGTGATGTTTCAATACAGAATGTCTCTTCTGCATTCAATACAGAATGCCTCTCCTTCAAGGAAGACTCAACCAGAGGCCTTGCTGTCTCGTGTGATAGCCAGCACTCTGGAAGTAGGGGGAATGGTAATAAGGGCTTCTGGGAGGCCATGGGGAAGGTCCTTGCTGCCCCCATCTCACCTGCAGTAATTGTGTTTCCCCAGGCCCAGCTGAAGGGCATCAGGTCTTTGGGCATGGTAGGGTTTCAGAAGAACAGTGTCAGAGTTCCAGGACAGGCAGGTACGGCCCATGTAGTCGGTATTGGCCTTTCCTCGGTAAGAGTGACCATTCCCCTGATAGCAAGTTTTTGATGTATCTATGGAAGAGTGTGGAGATGAGAGAATATTAGAAAGAGGAGGAAGTTCAAACAGGCATTTTAGAGAGCCTGCCAAGACTCACATGGCTTCAGGCTTTGCAGAAGACACTAGACAGGGTCGCCCTTCCGTGCCACCTCCCATTATGCAGCCACAGCTTCATGAGACAATGTGTGTCTATGTTTGTGTATATCACGTGGGGATGAAGATGTCCCCCATTCCACCTGCAGCACTTAACTACTGCCTGCTCCTGCATCCCACTCATTTCTCCTTGCCCCCAAATCTCTGGTGCGCCCTCTTCCCAGTTAGACTCAGGATCCCCATACCTATCTCACAGTGTTCCCCTTGGAATTTCTTCGGGCAACTGCATCGCTGGATGTTGGAGAAGTACTTGTAGGACACACATGTTCCCCCATTCAGGCAGCCACAGTTCACTGAAAAGCACAAATGTTGGGGGTGGAGGGTAAGCAAGGAGTGTGGGCGGAAGCAAGGGGGAGCCAGGCCTGCATCAGAGACAGGGAAGGGCTGCCTCCTGAGACTTTTCCACGATGGTTGTACAGCCAAATATTGTGCAAGGGGTGGATACTTACATGCACCAGATATTCGACGAAGGTCATGGCTACCCTGGAAAAGATTGGGGGGTGGGGGGTTTGGGGGGAGTTCACCAAAGGTCCCATGCTCCTGGGACTCCAGGGTGATGATACACTGGCCCCAATCCCAACCAAAACTCACTCTTCCCTCCTGCTCCCTCTCTCCTCATCCTGGTTCAAATGGAAGATCATAGATTTCCAGCAATGAGAAATGGATTAACTCAGCAAGCTTCACATATCAGATGCCAGCAGCCTGGGGCAGTCCCAGCAGCTTCTTCTTCCCTTGCCAGCAAGTGCAAACTCCCTTGGTTCTCAAAGCCCCTACTGCCACATTTGTCCTATTTCCCCTAAGGGTCTGGCTCTGCTGTTGATGGAATCCAGAGGACTCCAGCTCCCTATGTAGTCCCTTCCTTCCCCTGCAAGCCACCTCCCGCAGCCATGGGTCAAAGCAGAGAAGCCACTCACTTCGGAGTTGCTCACGACCAGGGCACAGAGGAGCAGGCACGCCAGCAGGACTCTCATGGTGGCGAGGCTGGGGCTCTAGACAGCGGCTCTACAAGGGAAGGAGAAGTCAAGGGAAGAAGCAGAGGAGCATCAGAGGGCAGGCCGGGTGGGTCACTGCAGCTCAGGGCAGGAGCCCCTGAGGGGCGAGCCCGGGGTCGTCTCTCCTCCCTGGGGCTCAGGGGTTCCGGCGCAGCCTGGACCCGCACCCGCACCCGCACCCGCACCGACACATGGGCACGCAGAGCGGCGACTCAGCGCACAGCCGCGGCAGCCGGCGAGGTGGAAGGAGGGCCTGCAAGAGCCGGGGCCGCGGCGCATCCGCCCAGCGCCCTTAGGGCGGCCCGCACTCACCGGTGGCTGCAGCGGGAGGAGCGCGGCGCAGGGACGCCGGGGACCGGTTAGCACAATGACTCTCGGCCGGGTTCTGGGGCTCCAGTCTCCAAGCTGTGCGGCTAGCCCGCGGCGAGGGCTGTATATTAAGATCCGCCCAAGCCCTGGCCCCGCCCCGGCCCGCCCGGGATGGCCGGGTCCCCTCCCTTTCCCTCCCTTTCCCTGGAGCCAGCAGGGACCCGGACCCTGCGTGCTTCCTCAACTAAGGCTGAGAATGAGGAACCGCGCAGACCCCAGTGCAGGGGACAAACGCGGTATGTGAGAGATAAGAGAGGTATCTGAATTCGCCGCCCCTCCTCCCATTCACCTGGCCGGGCCCCGCCCCAGTGCAGCCCACCCACTCAGCCCCTCCATTGCAGAGTGGAGAGGTGATCTGGAGACGCTCCCCATCCAGTTCTGATGCTTCCCCGAGATTCCTTAAATCAGTTTTTCTCCAACCTGTCAACCCTCGTCCCCCAACTGCCTGGGAGACTGAGAGCGCTGGGTATAGGTGCACGGTCCGCAGCTCATACGGCTGTGAAGTCTTTTTTGCAGCGGGAATATGCATGTGACACATGGTCGCTGAAAACAGACAAAAACCCTGCTAAAGGGAGCTACTTCTGTCCAATGCCCGCTCCCCCCAAATCATCAACACAATTGTTTACGACAAAGCTGATATAACTGCTTACCACAGTAAGGGAGTTTGGTAGTTTTCAGGGGACCAGGGAAGGCGAGGTCGGATTTTATTGAGAATTTGTAGATTGGTTTAAGGGCAGTCTTTGAAAGTGAAGGCTTGATAGGGATTGAATAAGGGTCTTGATACAGTGTAGGATTGTGAGAACAAAGTTTAGGGCACAAACACTGATGCTTTTTATTGAAGTGTTGAGGGGTCTTTCAGGAAGTTCCTATAATGAAAATCTACTTACTTGTCCGTGATATAGCTTGTTAATACAGACAATGGAATAGTAAAGCCTTATTAATTTAGTGGGTAAGCTGTGGAGGGATATGAAGTTCTGTTTTCACCTCTGAGTAGAGGAACTAGAAAACGGGAGGACAAGAATGAGAAGATTTTTTTTTTTTTTTAAACACTTTTTTTTTAATACTGTTCATTTTTTTTCCCATTTATTTTTATTTATTTATTTATTTTTGACAGAGAGAGAGAGAGAGAGAGAGAGATACAGAGACAGAGACAGAGAGAGAACTGAACTGGGGGAACTCCCCAGTTCAGCACATGGTTCCGCACGGGCCGGGGCTGGGATTTGATCCTTGGTCCCCAGTGCTGCAAAGTGAGTGCTTAACCCACTGAGCCATCCTGGCATCCCCAAGATTTATTTTACACTGTTTAAATTTTAAAAAACATCTGTATCATCCATTCCAAGGAGATAATTACAGATTTTTAAATGCTTGTGTATTTAGCATTCTACTTCTTCACAGGGCCTTGTTTCTAATAAGATAAAATAACTGCTTATCAAATAAGATTGGCCTCCAGAAAAACAGAACATGTGTAAAGGACTCAAACCTGCTCTTCCTGCTTGAGGATGAGTGCATACAATTGTGTACATCTGCACATGCACATATCCCCAGCTGAAGGAGCACAGCAGGGACATTGAGCTTCAGTTGCCCCCATCCCTTTCCCCTAGTGCTGGGAACTAGGGTTTGGGGTCACTTAGATTCCACCCAACAAGATTGTCCCCCTTACTGAGAGGGGAGGAAGCTGAGTCCCTGTAACTCACTAGGGGCCAAAGGCCAGGCCCAAGGCTTGACCCCTCTTCCTGAGAAGGCCTACAGCATTTTGCTGTCTGGCAAACTGGATCTGGGGTCCACTTAAGAGGGGCAGGCAGAGAGCAAGAAGAGTGCCAGGAGGGTAAGAAGGAGAAAAGCCTCTTTGCTCTGCTCCCGACAGAGGTCTCAGCATGCCAGCCTCAGTCTGGGGAAAAGTGCAAGTTAACCAGCCAGCTTTGGGGTGGCAGGTGGCCCATTGTCCTCCAGAGAGTTTGTGCCGGCTGAGCTGCCAGTCTCCCAGAGGATGGACTGAGTCAGAGATGCTATAAGACTCAGAGCCAGCCTTCCATGCTTTGTTTGGATTTAGAACTCATTAACTGTAAATAAACGTGATCAAAATGTAAACAGAAATGTTGCAGAACTTAACCCGAAACTCCTAGGTTAGTTATCAGGAAATTCCCAGCAGACTGTCATGATTCATAGAGCTCCCCCAGCAGCTCTCATGACTCCAGATTACTTGGCTGGAGGCCGTCATGCTGATTTTTGAAAGAAGGATGACCTCATTTCCTCCCCAACAAAGAGGCTTGGAGACCGTTATGCAGCAACGACACCCCCTTCCCCTCCTTCCTCCTGCGGCCTCTTCACCTGGTTAAACAATCCTAGAGCCTCCAACATCTCACAGAACTTCCTTTTCTACTCTGATCTTTCCCATTCCAAAATCTCTGTGTCCATCTTTTGGTACCGGCATATAGTCTGTGCTAGTCTTTCAATTCTTTGAGGGCAGAGACTACATCTTAAATATCTTTGTCTCTCCCTTAGCATCTGTGCATCCATTGTTCACATAGGTGCTTTATTATGAATGAATCAGTGAATAAGTGGAAACAGAGAGTTTTCAGACACCCTGGAAATTTCCCTCCTCTCTGTCTTTTTTTTTTTTTTCTTGCCACAAAAAGTACTACTGACATCCTTTCTGTCTTGCGCTGAAAAGCACTTTGATACAAATCATTCCTCTTTAAACTCACATCTGCCTTATGATGATAAGGATGATTATTCCTATTTTGCAGATAAGAAAAATGAGGTAGAGAGATAATACATAGCTGATGAGTGGCAGAGCCCGCACTAGAACCCGGGTTTTCTGATACTTGTTCTTGTATTCTATACCTCACTGTCTCTAAAAGAGAGGGTCACAAGACAGAATGCTGTGAAGAGCCAGATGATGTAAGATGTTGAAGCTCAGGGGAGCCCTCTCAGGCTGAACAGACATCCCATTTTTGTTTTTGTGTTTGTTTGTTTTTTTCAGATTTATTTTATTGTTTGAGAGAAGGGGAGAGAGGGGAGAGAGAAGGGGGCAGGGCCCAGAGCAATCTTCATAGTTGTATGTCATTAGTTATGACATAGTTTCATTCCACACAGGTGGATGTGGGGCCACATGGGGCAGGAAGCAACCTGGGGGCCTTCTGCATGGGAGGTGAGAACCTTTGCTACCATCTCAGTGGTTACCAGTTGCACTGCAGTTCAGCATATGGGTTTACATGGGCCGGGGGTTGAGATTCTATCCCTGGACCTTGCAGTTGCAAGGCAAGCACTCAACCTGCTGAGCTATCCTGGCATCCCAGATGTTCCGTTTTAAATGGGACAGAAAACGATGGTACTGTCCCATTTCAAATGGTATGTATAGTTAGCCTACCGACGCCTTGAATTTAGCCCAGTGAGATTAGCTGACCATGCATACCATTTGAAATGGGATAGTACCATTGTTTTCCGTTCCATTTAAAACAGGATGTCTGGTCAGCCTACATCTTACTGGGTTTGGAGATCTCCTTCCAGAAACACTCCTCAGGCACTGAGCTCCTGGAAAGCCCTTGCCATGATGAGTTAGTTGATTGCCTGAGTTCCAGGAACTAACTTGGTGGTCTAGGGCTATCTAAAGTTTCTACCAAGTGCAAAAGAATAAGGAACTGAATATACATGATTTCATTCTGTTCCTGACTCCCAGAGTAGAGCCACCAGCCCCTTACCTCTGTGTCGCAGGGGTCTAGACCTTCTGAGTCAGATGTGGCAACAGAGACTAATGGAGGGGTCCCCTTTCCTGGGACTGCTCATAAAATAACAGGCAGATGCCAGGTGTGCAAAGAGGACCAGGATGTCTGAACTTGGCCCTGAGACTGTCCAGGAAACAGGGCTCCTGAAGGGCTGTTTTCTGGCCAGCATGACACAAAGGGAAGTTCATGTCCAGTCACAGGATGTATTCCTGGGTTTGCTATACCAAGACTGTTCAGCATGATACCATAGAGAGACTGCAGTACCCAGCTTCCGGTCTGTCACATTGAAGTTGAATGACCTTAGGCAAGACACTTACTCTCTTGATCTCAGTTCCCCATCTGCAAAAAAAGGCAAAGCCTGTTCTGCCCATGCCTCACTTTGCAAATTGAATGAGACCGTGCTTAGGTGGTGAATGCATCTCTTCATTCCTTTATTCATTCATTCAGTATTTATCATGGGCCTACTATATGCCAGGCACAGTTCTAGATTCTAGAGATAGAAGGATGAACTTTATAAACTACAATTCCTACCCCAAGTGCCTGCATTGCCTTCCTTACTATGGTTATAGTGGCCCAGAAGACCAGGGCATTCTCTGGAGTCCATCCCAGGATTCCAGTTAAGTGGAGATGCTGTGTCCTTAGCAAACTGTTCCCAGCAACTGGCCAGCTGCAGGTCCTGCTCGCCCACACAGTCCCGATTCCTACTCCTGCCCTCTCCCCTCCCTTGTCTGTGGCCAGAGCTCTTCTCTTTTTCTCCTACACTTGGGGCAGACAAACTTCTCTGCTGTTCTGGAAAGGAGGCACTGAATACTGGTCATATAGCTTCCTTGAGTCCGAAGACTCCTTCTCCCTGTGTGTTTGTCGCTGAGGGGGGAGATGCTGTTGTCACAGCAGGCACTGAAAGCCAGTCTTGGGCTTGTAACATGATAGGGGAACTGCTAGAGCTGCTAGGCCCCCAGTGGCCTGTGGAAGGAGTGGGGCGGGGGAAGCCACATACTTGCTTCCTTACTCATGGAAAGCAAAGAGCCCAGGGGCTTCACCCTGAGGTTATACTCTGTCATCAGTAGCACCCATGAGCAGAGGGACCAAGTGGGTCTCTACAGCTTTAGTCTATGCAGCCTCTCCCACCCTTACTTGCCCTTTCCTGCGTCACCATCTCTGGCTCAACTCCTAGCTCCACCCAGGCCAGTCAGCTCAGACCTCTGCATGAATATTTTGAACCTGGGCCAAATTTTACTTTGTCCCTAGCCTAAACCCAGTTACTTACTGAGTCAAGAACTTACTACCTTTCAGGTCATGACTTTCCAGACCTTCTGGATTCTGAGTCCCCCACCTGAAACCAAAGCTAGGCCCAGGCCATAGAACTTCTTAGAGCCCGGGTTACCCTGTTGGATGGAAATGGCTGCTTAACTGGAAGCTAAAGGGGTTACCCAGGAACAAAAGGCTAGAATGGGAAACCTGAAACCAGTGGGTTTGCTGAAAACTGCCGAGAAGTCAAGAACGTTTAAGGAAATACATTCAGCCAGGAGTTAGTATTCTCAAAAATTTGTTCAGAAGAAAGGCAACATAATATCCATAGCCCATATGATATATAATATCATGTGTTCAGGGCTCTCCCAGCTAAATTTTGTATGCTTCTCTATCTTTAAATAGGCTGATGAGATGTAATGTTTCATTTTATTTTTTTAAGATTTCTTTTTATTGTTTTTGACAGAGAGACAGAGAGAAGGGAGAGGGCTCAGAGCCGTCTGCATAGTTATACGTCATTAGTTTTCTTTTTTTTTTTGAACTGAACTGGAGGCCTCACCGCATTTGGGAAGCACACCCCAGGTCAGCATGTGGGTCCGCCTGGGCCAGAGCCGGGATTAGATCCTCGGTCCTCAGGGCTTCAAAGCAAGCGCTTAACCCGCTGAGCCATCCCGGCTTTCCCACGTCATTAGTTTTCGATATAGTTTCATTCCACAGGTGGGTGCAGGGCCACACAGGGCAGGAACCAGACTGGGGGCCTCCCACATGAGAAGCAAGCCCAGGTGGGAGCCTCCCATATGGAAAGCTCACCCTGGCAGGAACCGAACTGGGGGCACACCCCAGTTCAGCATATGGATCTACAAAGGCTGGGGTCAGGACACAATCCTTAGACCCCAGGGCTGCAAGATGAGCACTCAACTTGCTGAGCCATCCCTGCATCCCCAAGACGTACTGTTTTAAATGGGTCAGAAAACAATGGTACTGTCCTATTGCAAACAGTACATATGGTCAGCCTACTGACATCTGGAATTTAGCCCAGTGATAAGCTGACCATACATGCTGTTTGAAACAGAGCAATACCATTGTTTTTCTGTCCCACTTAAAAAGGTATGTCTGGTCAGCCTATCTTTAAAGCAAATGCAAACACTTCCCTTTCCATTACACAGAAAGGAAAATAGAGGCTAATAAAAGGAAATGAGGCTAATAAAAGGACATTCATTTACTAAAAACGATGAGATTCAGAATTCAATGATTTTGAGGAACTTTATGACACATTTCCACCCTCTTTGCTCCTATTCTGAACCCTCACTCCTCCTTTCCTGACCCCCCTCAATCCCCACCCTCAGTGTCTTTGTCTTCCTACTTCCCACACACCCACCTGCAGAAGATGCTTCTTTTCTCTGAGCCATGATTGATAGCAGTGTGATGAGGTAGCCAAGTCCTAGGGAGGGTCAGTCTCCCTTTTGGAGGTGCATAGGAGGAAATGGTTGGGAGTCTGTGGGAACAAGAAGCAGGGATACAGCAGGGAGCCCCTGAGATAGGTGTGTATCAGAGTGAGTGGAGGAACAGTGTATATGCAATCTAACCAGGAGGCTCCTGCTTACTTTGAGAAGAGTGGTATGGGAAGTGTGATAGAAACTAAAGAAGAGAAAATCTGTTTGTTCTTCCCGGAATAGTATAATAGTATAATAAATTCCTTGTTAAAGGTAGATAACAATTGTTAACTTTTATTTGCTTTACATTTCTATTCTTTTTTAATTCTACCAACAACTTTTAAGAAAGGTACTGGTACCTTTTTTTTTTTAATTGTCTGAGCGAAGGTGAAAGAGAAAGAGAGGATGGGGGAGGACCCAGAGCAGTCTCCATAGCTGTACATCATTAGTTGTGACATAGTTTCATTCCACACAGCTGGATGTGGGGCTGCACGGGGCTGGAACTGAACTGGGGACCTCCAGCATGGGAGGTGAGAACCTTCACCACCATCTCAGGGGTTACCAGTTGCACGCCACAGTTCAGCATATGGGTTATGTACAGGCCGGGGCTGGAATTTGATCCTTAGTCCTCACAGTTGCAAGGCAAGCACTCAACCTGTTGAGCTATCCCAGCATCCCCAGGAAGGTACTGTTAATATCACCATTTTGTAGATGAGAAAACTGAGGCTCACAGAGTTTAAGCAGTTTATCCAAGGTCACACCATAGGTAAATGGTGGAGTTGGGAAGGAACCAGACCTGGTTGATTCCAGAGTTTGGAGAACTATCTCTGAGGCAATATTGCATTCAGTCAGGAAGATGAGGGAGCCTGTTCTTATACCTGAGAATCTTTCTACTTGTAGCCCATGGTGCCATACCAGGATAACTCCAGCTGTCCAAGTCATGTCTATGTTGGTTTCTACCTACCACACTCAAGCCAGACTTTGATAAAAAATGTCCTTTTTTTTTTTGCTTAGTATAGCCACCCACAGTTGTGTCTAATGGATCTAGTCAGAGAAGTGATTACTGAGTCTTCTGGTTATGCTTATATATCTGTATGAGTGCCTAGAGCCATCAATAACCAGTCTTCCTTTTTCACAACCATTATTCACCCATATTGAAATAATTGGGATACCCTAACATTCTTCTGTGGGAAAATCACAATAGCATCCATTTATTGAGCATGCATTTTATTTGGCAGGCATTGGGTAACAATCCTATATGTATTACATCCTTCAATCTTCAATGAGGGAGATGCAATATCATCCCCACATTATCGATAAGGAAACTGAGGCTCTAAGAGGTTAAAGTCACACAGCCAAGCCAGTACCTGGCAGGTCAAACTCAGGTTTCTGACTCTAAACCCTGTGTTGATAATCAGTACGATAGTGTTGTCCTTACTGCTTCCTGAGAGAAAAAAAAAGTATCTTGTTGAGTAGGTCCTAGAATCTGTAATAATAAATATTCATGAATGTTATTTTTTCCAACTTTGCTTGCTGATAAGTATTATCTCATTTTAAGGTTTAAAAATTACAAAATTTCAGGTTACTTCTTAGAAATTCTGGGGAAGCCGGGATGGCTCAGTGGGTTGAGCACTCGCTTTGCAGCGCCACAGACCAAGGATCGAATCCCGGCCCCGGCCCTTGCAGACCCATGTGCAGAACTGGGGAGTTCCCCCAGTTCAGTTCTCTCTCTGTCTCTGTATCTCTCTCTCTCTCTCTCTCTCTCTCTCTCTCTCTCTCTCTCTCTCTCTCCCTCTCTTTCTCTATCTCTCTGTCAAAAACAATAAAAAATAAAATAAAATAATAAGAAATTCTGATTCATTAGGTCTAAGATGGGGTCTAGGAATCTGATTCCTGAGATGCAACCCAGAGGATTCTTACCACCAAACAAGTTTGGGGAAAATTTTAGCCAATGCATATCTAGGGAGTGTTGGTTTATTTTTTCACCTGAGCATGCCCAGTGAAATTACAAACTTTCTATCTACTGGGACTTCTACTCCAAACCCATCTTTGGGATGAGGGTCAGAGGATAACATAGAGTGGGAAAGGTCCAAGGCTGGAAGGCCAACTTTTGGACAGAGTTTCCCAGACAGGGATGAATCAAGGAGGGGATGTATACCTAAGAGCTTTGTGCCAACCCAGCTACCCCAAGGCAGCTTTTCTAAAGAATCTGTTCTAGGGGATGCTGGGATAGCTCAACAGGCTGAGCACTTGCCTTGCACCCACGAGGTCCTGGGATCGAATCCCGGCCCAAACCTGTGCAAACCCATATACTGAACTGTGGCACAACTGGTAACTGCTGGGATGGTGGCAAAGGTTATTGCCTCCCATGCAGGAAGCCCCAGGTTTGGTTCCCACTCTTCACAGCCTCACATCCACCTGTGTGGAATAAAACTATGTCACAACTAATGACGTACAACTATGGAGACTGCTCTGGGCCCTCCCCCTTCTCTCTGTCTCTCTCACCTTCTCTCAAACAATAAAATAAATCTTAAAAAAAAAAAAAAAAGAATCTGTTCTACAGAAGTTAATTGCTTTAGTATTTTTGTATTTGTTTTTTTAGATCCTAGTGATAGTTTCTTTTTTTTTTTTAGTTTTATTTATTTATTTATTTATTTATTTAGACAGAGAGAGAGAGAGAGAGACAGAGACAGAGAGAGAACCGAACTGGGGGACCTCCCCAGCTCAGCACGTGGTTCCGCACAGGCCCCGGCCGGGACTCGATCCCCGGTCCCCGGTGCTGCAAAGTGAGCGCTCAACCCACTGAGCCATCCCGGCTTCCCCATAGTTTCATCTTTAAAATGCCAAATGGATGGCTAATGGAGGGACTTTTTCATAGAGAAACTAAAAGAGCTTGGAGAATCACATAACCCTCAAACTCAGCACTGAATGAGAAATTGACTTCCCAAGACCTCTGGAAAATTGGGAGAGAATGAGTGAAGTTGAGAACAGGGAAAATTTGAGAATACCTGTACTTACTAATATCTTTCTGTCTATGATATCTACTCACAGTTCTTGTGCTGGCCTCCTTTCAGGCTTCAAAAAGCTCTTCTCAAGCGAGCTTGTCATTTTTTCCCTTAGGATCTTCCCACTCCACCTGAATAGAACTGGGTTTCCAGAGCATTGTCACTTTGCGGGGAGGGTGGGAACTACCTCCAACAACAGTGGACCTAGCAACTTTGGGGATGACCACAACATTTGAATTTTTAGTCAAGAAAGCAACAAGAGGGAAGGCTGGGATGGCTCAGCGGGTTAAGCGCTCGCTTTGGAGCCCCGGGGACCGAGGATCGAATCCCGGCCCCGGCCCATGCGGACCCACATGCTGGGCTGGGGTGTGCCCCCAGTTCAGTTCTTGCCAGTGCAGCCCCATGCCCACCTGTGGAGTGAAACATATGGAAAACTAATGTCGACTATGGAGGCTGCTCTGGGCCCTCACCCTTCTCTCTGTCTCTCTCTGTCTCTGTTTCTCTCTGTCAAAAATCAATAAAATAAATCTTTCCAAAAAAAAAAAAATCATATCACAAAAAAAAAAAAAAAGAAAGCAACAAGTGACAGTCTCCCCATGCAGACCCTCTGTGCCATGCATAGTGTCCTAAGATCCATTCAGTCTATATCATGGCAGTCAGCCTCTTCTATTTGTAAAGAAAATTCTACCCCAGCTCAATTCAAACTGTTAATTTTATTCAATCAACTAAAAATTACTTTCATATACCTAAAGTATGCCTAACACTGTGCTAGGCCTTGAGGGCACACAGAAGAACAGACATGATCCCTGCCCTAAAAAAGTTTAAATCTGGTAAGAAAGACAAAAGTATACATGAAACAATTGAAAAGCCATTAAGAAGGATGGTTGCTATTTTTTTTTTTAAAGAAAAGAAAAACAGAAAAGGGAAGAAAGAAAGAAAGGAAGGAAGGCAGGAAGGAAGGAAGGAAGGAAGGAAGGAAGGAAGGAAGAAAGAAAGAAAGAAAATAGCAAGTGTTGGCAAGGATGTGGAGAAATTGGAACCCTTGTGCACTGTTGGTGATGTCGACATAAGAAATATCCAAACCTGTAGAAAACTTGAATGAGTTTATTTAAGCCTAACTGATGACAATTGCCTGGAAGCAAAATCTCAATGGAGTAAGAAAATGCTCCAGAGAATGGCAGTTTTGCAGTTTATTTTATATATTAGAATCAAAGAAGGAGATACACATGAAATCCATTGATGGTAGATTAAAGGGGTGGGAGAAGGCAAATCAGGGAAATTTCTGGGATTGGATAAAAAGTAAACTGGAGAGACACATACTTCTTTTACATTGGTAGGTACAGAATAGCTAAAAATTAACATTTATAGTATAGAGATGGTATGTGAGGAACAAGATAACAAGGGGTTCTGTGGTCTTATGCTCTGGTGCAGTGGGTTGTGCCCTGAGGAGTCCAGAAAAAGGGAATTACTCTAACATTCCAAGGATATATTATCTTAGATGCAAAGACCGTAAACTGCCTCACTTATGGTAAAGATTGACGTTTGGGAATGCCTGGATGGCTCAGTGGGTTGAGAGCTCATTTGTAGCCCCAGGGTCCAAGGATTGTGGCCCAGCCCCAATCTATGTGGACCCGTATGCTGAACTGGAGTGTGCCCCCATTTCAGTTCTTACCAAGGCAAGCCTCTTATGTGGGAGGCCCCCGGTTTTTCTCCTGCCCCAGACTTGCTTCCATGTGGGAGGCCCCTAGCCAGGTCCCTGCCCTGCACAGCCCCACACCCATCTGTGGAATGAAACTAGATAGAAAACTAATGATATGCAACTATGGAGACTGCTCTGGGCCGTTCCTCTTCTATCTCTGTCTTTCTGTCTCTCTGTCTCTGTCAAAAACAATAAAAATAAGTCTTTAAAAAAGATTGACCTTTGTTAAGAGAGCTACAGGACAAATATATGACTACCCATCATGACCTGCTTTTAGTTAGGAATTTTTAAGTGTCTGAGTTTGTAGGGCCTGGCATGCAGGACTCCCTTAACCTTGTCAGGTTTAGTATGTGGCCCCTTTTTCATACATAGTGAGAATGTAAAATGGTGCAAATCACTATGGAAAACAGTATGGCAGTTCCTAAAAGTAAACAAACAAACAGAACTATCAAATGACCCAGCAATCCCACTTCGGGGTATAGGAGGGCTGACCAGAAAGTATCCGATCATGTAATATGAAAAATATAGGCATTTATGGCTGGAATTTTTTTCTGAAAAGCTCTCGAAAATCCAAAAGAATTGAAAGCAGGGTTTCAAAGAGATTTTTGCACATTTGTGTCATATCAGCATTATTTATAACAACCAAGAAGTAAAAGCAACAAGTCCATTGATAGATGAATGGATAAGCAAAATGTGATCTACACATACAATGAAATATTATTCAATTTTAAAAAGGAAGGAAGGGATGCCAGGATAGCTCAGCAGGTTAAGTGCTTGCCATGCACCATGAGGACCAGGGATTGAATCCTGCCCTGGTCTGTGCAAACCCATATGCTGAACTGCGGCGCAACTAGTAATAGCCAGGATGCTGGCAAAGGTTATCGCCTCCCATGTGGGAGGCCCTGGGTTTTGTTCCCACCCCATGCGGCCCCACATCCTCCTGTGTGGAATGAAACTATGTCACAACTAATGATGTACAACTAAGGAAATTGCTCTGGGCTCCCCCCCCCCCCCAACACACACACTTCTTTCAAACAATAAAATACATCTTTAAAAAAATAGAAAGGAAGGAAATCTTATCACATGCTACAACATAGGTAAACCTTGAGGACATTATGCTATGTGAAATAAGCCAGTCACAAAAAGGCAAATACTATATGATTACACATATATCTTTAGATACAGAAGTTTTGAAGTATAGTAGTCGCCCCCAACCCCCATCCATAATTTCACTTTCTGCAGTTTCAGTTACCTGGGATCAATGATGGTTCAAAAATATTAAATGGAAAATTCCTGAAATAAATAATTTATAAGACTTAAATTGTGTGCCATTCTGAATAGAGTGATGAAATCTCACACAGTCACACTTTGTCCCTCCTATATTGGGAATCATCCCTTTGTCCAGTCCCCATGCTATATATGCTACCTACCCATTAATCATTTAGTAGTTTTCTTGGTTATTGGATTGATTGTCAAAGAATCACAGTGCTTGTATTCAAGTAACCCTTATTGTCCGGTCAGAAGCAGCCTTACCCTACATCACAGTGCTTATGTTATTCACCTCACTTCATCTCAGCATGTGGGCATTGTATCATCTCACATTATTACAAGAAGAGGATGAGTAAAGTACAGTAAGATCTTTTGGGCTTGGGCTAGAGGAAATGAAGGAAATGATAAATTTCCATACAACAGTGGGGGTGAGAATTGAAATGAGAGGACACCAGAGAGGAAGTGGCAATGCAAGGGAAGAGATGAGGGAAGACTCCTACAGCCATCTTTGTTCCTATTCTTTAGGAACTTTTGTTCTCCAAACTTACAGGGTCCTATGTTTTGCTTTACAAACAGCCTTAGAAAGTTCCATTAAAGGCTGTACCATAAAACTCATATTTGAAGGCCAATGGTCTCATGGATTAGAGTAGGAAGACAGAGGTAGGGAACTCCACTGCTCAATCCTAGTGGCACCTGTCAAATACAAAGGCCATTTCTCTGAACATGAGCCGAGAGCTTTTTCTTGAGGAAGAGGTAACTGCCTGTGGTGAGGGCTGTGGCTTCAAAGTCAGAGCGTAGAGCCTCGTGCCCTAGTTTGGTCGCTGACTCCATCTGTGAACCTAGGTGAGTCACTTCCCTTTGTCGGCCTCTGTTTTCTCTTTTGTGGAATACAGAAGGACTTTTTTTCTACCTGCGTTAGCAGCAGACAGAGTGAGTGGCTGAAGAAAAAGAAATTTACATCAAGCACCTTTAAGCAAAGGGGTGAGGCCTGGGCGGAAGCAAAGCCCAGGATGTATAAGGACATCGGGGCCAGGTTTGACTCGCCCTGCTCTTGACATCAGAAGTCCAAGGAGAGGACGTAAGTATTAAACAAGACAAACAAATATTGCCCCAGAGAGCCTGGGTTCTGGAAATATGAACAGGGACTCCTGACCAAAATTCCAGGTCTTCAAGATCCCCTCAGAGTCATGAGACTCATGCAGGAGTTGAATCACCACACCCAGGATCTGTCTTGGAGACCTAAACCACCAAATATGAACCTCAGCAACAGAAGGAGCTAGGAGGCTTGATTTAAATAGCTTGGGGGTTGTGCTGGAATATAAACTGTTCCCCTGGGCCCTAATAAGAAACTATTTTGCCAAGGTTCTGGATGCTGTTCTTGTTCTAAGGTCAGTGGCAGGTCAAAGCCATAAAGTCAGTCCGAATTAAGTCAGCATAGTAATATCTGGTCTGGAAAACTACATGGAAAAAGGAGCTCAGAAGATTGTGTACCTAAAGAAATTGAATTTGTTTCCATGTTGATGAAATACTGCCATTTGCAACAACATGGATGGATCCTGAGATTATGATGCTAAGCAAAATAAGTCAAACAAAAACTCAAGAACCATATGACTTCACTCATATGTGGGATATCAAACTAAAAGCAGGAAAGAAACAAGACAAACAAACAAAAACTCCTAGATGCAGATAATAGTTTAGTGGTCACCAGTGGGTAAGGGGGGAGAAGTGTGGTAGAGGAGGAAGAAAGGGGTCACATACAAGGTCTGACAATTAAGTTTGGGAACTTGCCACCGTGCACGTACACTGGCAGCAGTATAAAAACAACTCAGTAACATTTCATAACCTTGATACATCAATGTCTCACAGCTGTGTTCATGCCAACTTGTGGCAGTGTCTGACGAGTAGCGTTCATTATTATTGATGCATGTTTCTGTGTGCCATCATGAGAACATCAGAATTTGAATTAGACAACAAACATTAAAGTTCTTCTTAAACTTGGCAAGAGTAGAAGTGAAGTCAGCTACATCCTAGTTCAAGTTTATGGAGATAATGCCACGAAGAAAACAGCAGTGTACAAATTGATTAAACATTTTTCTGAAGGGAGAGAAAGCATCACTGATGAAGAGAGATCAGGGTGGCCAGTAACAAGCAGAATTGATGAAAACATTGCAAAAATTTATCAAATTGTGGGTTAAAATTGTCAACTATGTGAAGCATAACAGACCAAGTGAATGTCAATAGAGAAACAGTTAGAAAAATCATAACTGAAAATCTTGGCATGAGAAAGGTGTGTGCAGAAATGGTCCTAAAGGAGCTCACTGATGAACAAAATCAGAGTGTCAAAGTTTGCCAAGACCTTTTGGAGAGGCAAGACGATGTTCTGTGCTGTGTTATCTCTGGTTATGAAACATGGGTGTACCATTATGACCCTGAAACAAAGCGTCCAAGTGCAGAATGGAAGTCAGCCAATTCTTCACAACCAAAAAATTTCATCTGTCCAAATCAAGAGTAAAAATAATGTTGCTAACATTTTTTTATATCAGAGGGATTGTTCATTATGAATTTGTACCAACTGGATAAACAGCCAACCAATCTCACTATTTGGAAGTGCTGAAAAGGTTGCATGAAAGAAGTTAAACAAAAACGACCTGAACTTTTTGCCAACATCATGGCTCTTGCCTCATGACAATGCACCAGCTCACATAGCACTGTCTGTGAGGGAGTTTTTAGCCAATAAACAAATAATTATATTAAAACACCCTCCCTGTTTACCTGATCTGGACCCCAATTACTTTTTTCTTTACCCAAAGATAAAGGAAATATTGAAAGGAAGACATTTTGATGACATTCAGGACATCAAGGGTAATATGACAATTTCTCTGATGGCCATTCCAGAAAAAGAGTTCCAAAATTGCTTTGAAAGGTAGACTAGGCGCTGGCATTGGTGTATAGCTTCCCAAAAGGAATACTTTGAAGGTGACCATAGTAATATTCAGCAATGAGGTATGTAGCACTTTTTCTAGCACGAGTTCACAAACTTAATTATCAGACCTTATATACGGTGATGGAAGGAGAACTCATTCTGGGTAGTGAGCATACAATGCAATATGTAAATGATGTATTATAGAAATGTACACTTAAAATCTATATAATTTTACTAACAATGTGATCCCAATAAATTTAATTTGTAAAATAAATAAATTAAATTTGTATTCTTTCCAGTGTCTGTATTATTTCATTTTTTTTAAAGATTTATTTTTTTATTGATTTTTGACGAGAGAAACAGAGACAGAGACAGAGAGAAGGGGGAGGGCCCAGAGCAGTCTCCATAGTTGACATTAGTTTTCCATATAGTTTCACTCCACAGGTGGGCACAGGATTGCGCAGGGCAGGAACTGGGCCAGGAGCCTCCCACATAGGTCCCGGTAAGAACTGAACTGGGGGGCACACCCCAGTTCAGCATGTGGGTCCTCATGGGCCGGGGCAGAGATTCAATCCTCAGTCCTCGGGGTTTCAAAGCGAGTGCTTTACCCGCTGAGCCATCCCAGATTTCCCATTATTTCTTAGTCCAATTCTCCATAAACAAAAGGCAGAGTGATGGGCAGCAGTTCTTTAGGGCCTGGGAGAGACAACAGAGGGTACAGAAGAAAGAAGCATGTTGGCTGCTCATCAGCAATGGTGGTTTCCCTGCCACAGGGAAATGCCAATCCTCAGAGCCAGGGAAGGTACATGGTGTGCCCAGAGGGAAGAGCAAACCCTGGAACACTTGGACTTGTGGAATGCTGTGTTCAAAAAGGATCTCACATACTACTTCATACCCATTAGGATGGCTGTTACCAAAAATGTTGAAAATAACAAGTGTTGATGAGACTATGGAGAAGTTGGAACCCTTATGCATTGCTAGTGGGAATGTAAAATGGTATAGCCACTGTGGAAAACAATTTGGCAGTTTGTCAAAAAGTTAAACATAGAATTACCATATTAGCAAACAATTCCACTCCTTGGTGTATACCGCAAACAACTGAAAGCAGGGACTCAAACAGATGCTTGTTCATCCATGTTCATAGCAGCATTATTCAAAATAGCCAAAAGGTAAAACAACCCAATGTCCTTTGACAGATGAATGGATAAACAGAATATGACATATGCATGCAATGGAACATTATTTAGCCTTCAACAGGAATGATATTCTGCTATATGCTCCAACATGTATGAACCTTGAAAACATTATGTTTAGGGGATGCCAGGATTGCTCAGTGGGTTGACTGCTTGCTTTGTAGCCCCAGGGTTCGAGGATCAAGTCCCGGCCCCAGCCCATGTGGACCCATATGCTGAATTGGGGCAAGCTTCCTATGTGGGAGATCCCCAGCCTGGTTCCTGCCCTGCGTGGCCCCACATCCACCTGTGTGAAATGAAACTATGTGGAAAACTAATGATGTACAACTATGGAGACTGCTCTGGGCCTTCCCCCTTCTCTCTGTCTCTATCTTTCTCTCTCAGTCAAAACAATAAAATAAATTTAAAAAAGAAAGAAGAAAAGAAAACATTATGTTTTTAGCAAAATAAACCAGGCACAAAAGGCCACATACTGTATGATTCTACTTATATGAAGTACCTAAAATTGGTAAATTCATAGAGACAGAAAATAGAATAGAGGTTACCAGGACTTAAGGGTGGGGAGTTATTGTTTAATGGGCACAGAGTTTCTGTTTGGCATGATGAAAAAGTTCTGGGAATGAATAGTAGTGATGGTTACATAACAATGTGAATGTATTATAGTTAATGCCATTGAAGTGTAAACTTAAAAATAATTAAAAAGTAAATTTTATGTTTTGCATATTTTACCACAATGAAAATAAATTTAAAAAATGTATTTTAAAATGGTTGAAATGATAAATGTTATGTATATTTTATCAAAAAATAATTTCAAAACTGGGGAGTGGGAGGGGATGCTGGGATAGCCCAGCAGGTTGAGCACTTGCCTTGCAACCACGAGGTCCGGAGCGCCGGCCTGTGCAAACCCATATGCTGAACTATGGTGCAACTGGCAATCACCAGGATGGCAGTGAAGGTTATTGCCTCCCATGCAGGAGGCTCCCAGTTCAGTTCCTGCTCTGTGCAGACCCACTTTCACCTGTGTGGAATGAAACTATGTCACAACTAATGATGTACAACTATGGAGACTGCTATGGGCCCTCCCCCATTCTCTCTCTCTCTCTCTCTTCCTCTCTGTCTCTTACTTTTTCTCAAACAATAAAATAAATCTTAAACAAACAAACAAACAAACAACAACAAAAAACCAGTTCAAATGATAACTAACCATTTTATTTTTTTTTAAGGGGGGCATGGGAGAAATACCATGACAAAGGGATCTACCAGGTGCTGAAAATGGACTTAGAAACACAGGACATGAAAAGGTGGCAACAAAAATATTGAATCATGAGCTGAGATGAGGATGGGACTAGGATGGAGACAAAGAAAACTGTCCAGGAGGGGAAAGGGTCAAGTGTGAGAGTCAGAAATGAAACACAGAGAGTGAAGACTGAAATGGATCCCTATTAGGTGGTGCGGGTAAGTTTAGAGAAAGAAATGAGGATCATCAGGTCTGATTTTAAAAACGAGTCTTAGCTCTGGGTCTATTTCTTGGCAGGCACATGGTTTTCCATGTTCAACTGCTGCAGTGCTTGTGGTAGATGCTTCTGGGACCTTCATCCACTCCACACTGGCCAGCTGGCTTTTGCCCTCTGAGGCTTCCTGTCTCCTTTTAGAGCTGAGAGACACCACAGTGAGTCAGTTCTACCAAGGCTTGACTCATTTTTGACCCAGTTTTGGTAATAAAACACAATACCCTGGAATTTGGTACTACAGCTCAAAAGGTATGGTGGGAACATGATTGCAAGACCCAGGCTCCTAGCTGCTTCCTGTTGCCATCACGTTTCTTTAGTTTTTTTGTTTGTTTTTTTGTTTTTTACAGTATATTGCTATAATTGTTCTATTTTATTATTAGTTATTGTTTTTAAATCACATTTCTTTGTAAAGGTTGAAGTGAACTACATTTAAAGTCAGAGACTTGGGTTCAAATTCTGGCTTGCCTTTTATAACTTGTGTGACCTTGGACAAGTTAATTAACCTTCCTAAGCCATGGTTTCCTCATTTGTAAAATGGGTTATGGAGCTCTGTAAACTTGCTGGGGGATTAGATGATATAAAATGCTGCTTAGCATTTTTGCTTGCCACTAAGAAATTGCCAGTAAGTTAAGGTTATTATTATCACCACTACTATTAGTACCCTGAGGTCTTTTTGATTATCTAAGATCACTTTACCATAAAGGCAATGGAGACCTGTATTTAGAGTTTTAGTAACCCAGACACCTATAGCCCTGGATTTAGAGCAGAAAGACCTGAAACTAATCTGGGCTCCCCAATTTACTAGTGAAACCTTGAGCATTTTTACACTGTCAGTTTCCTCATTTGTAAAATGGGGATGATTACATAGAATTGTAAGTGTCAAATTAAATGATATGCATAAAAGCTTTATAAATAACAACAGCAAAAGTACAGATATATAATGTACTCAGGATCAGAAGCATGGATATATCTGGGCCAAAGTTAGGGTCAAGATGAAAATCAAGATTAGGATCAGCACCAGGGCTGTAAAAACAACTGTGATCAAGATGAGGTTTGGCATTGGGCTCAAAGCAAAGTTTTGGGCTAGGATAGTGAGGGAGTCATGAGCATAAGGGGTTGGGTGGAGTTTTGGTTGGGGCTAGGAATCCAAGAAGATAATGTGCACTGTCTGAGCCCTAAGGGGTACAGCAGCGCTATGCAGTGACTCAGAGGTGGCCACACTGCCTGGCATAAGTCTCTAATCCAGAGATCTTACTTTAGGGAAAAGTATTTAATAGAATATGAGATTTAACAACTCCTGAGCAACTGGTAGACATGCAGGACTTTAGGGAGACAGTCCAATTGCAGTAGTTCGGCCACCTCATTTCCTTCATCCTTCTCCCCGCTAACCTGGTAAGTAGCACAATCACATTAAGCATCCCCCTATCTCCAGTGTATCCTACACAGTGTTGCTCTCACAGCTCTCATCATTCTTCCTCCATCGTCCATCCAATTTATCATCATCCATTTAAGAAAGGTTTACTGAGTATTTACTATTTGCCCAGCACTTTGCTAGACTCTGATAGAGGCAAGCATGTTGTCTGTCCTCTTGGAGCTTCAATCTAGAAGGAGAGACAGATAATACAGTAGATTTCCATCTTCTGCATGTCTTTGTAATTGTGGGGTTGGTAGTAGACTCTAAGATTAGGTCATGAGACAAAGATTACAGAATTATTCCTGAAAATCCTTTAAGTCACTAGGACTTTGGCATTTAGAATCACAAAAGCCAAGAAATAACATCTATTTCTCTTTGTACTTTGGGTACAATCCTGGAGCAGTAGATGTCACGATCTGGCTTTAATGGTGGAATGTGACTTTAAATAAAGGAATGACTTTGTTTCTTCCTCTTTTAGTTGAAGAAACAAAGTTGGGTTTGCATAAGTTAATTCTATTAATGATGGGAGTTCAGTGTAAATACAAATTATACCAACATGTATGTAAACACTTTAAGGAGGAATAGAGTATATTGTGAGAACATACAGTAGAGGGACATAACCTAAAAAGGGGTGGAGGAAAGCTTCACTGACAAAGTGACATTTAAGCTGAGTCCTAAAGGATGAAAATGTCATAAAGGCGAAAAGAACTTTCCTGGCAGAGGAATTGACATGAGGCAGAAAGGAACCCAGTGCATCTCAGGAACTGAAAGTCAATCAGGTTGGAGATGTTGAAGAGATAACAAAGGGCCTCCCCAAGTCAGTCCCCAAAGTGAGAACCTATCCCACATGCTCTGATGTCTTATATATAAATAACAACATGGAGGTAAGGTGGTCTGAGACTCAGGGAATTAATTCAGAGTACAGGCCTAGAGAAACAAGTAATCAGTCAACATCTTTTGGAGTCACTGGACTAGCTACCCTGTGGGATGCAGAGAAAAATAAAAAATAAATTATTGAAAACAGAGACAGTGGGATAAACCAAGGGTCACAAATGCAAACACCCCAGAGGCTAAGCAGGTAATGTAAAAAGTAAAGCAGGCTGTGTGCAAGACAATAGGGAGAAGTAGGGACTGTGGTAGACTGGACAGCTCTTTCTTATTTAAATAGGCAACTGTTATTCAGCTCACACTAACTGTTGCCTAGAGGGAACTGAGAACCATTTTTGCTAGATCTTCCATATTGTAGCAGATGCTGTGAGTTCCAGCTTCCTTTGGCCTTTAGAGACAACTCTTCCCTACTGTACAGTAGGCTGGATGTTCCCCAGAAATTAACACCACCATTACCCCTCCTCTCCCACATTGTAGCAGCTCCCAACCAATAACTGATGGGTTTGATGGATAAATATGTAAATGCCTTTGCCTTTCGAGTGAATGACTTAGAGACACATGTTCTACACTGTTTCCTCAATATTCTCAGGAGAATTAAGCTCTAGATGCCTATATGGTAACTTCTGGATAATTTACCCTTATTGGCCTCCTCCCTTCCCTTCCCTGTCCACTTCCCCATTCCCTATCTAGAGCTTACTAGGATCAGCTACCAAATAAACTACTTATAACTGATGCCTGTCTCAGGGTCTGCTTCTGGAACAAGGCAACCTAAGTGGGGGAAGAAAAAAAGGTCCAGAAATATTTGAAATCTAGATTTCTTTTTATGTTTACAACTTCCCAATTTATATAGTGCATATCAACAGAGACATGTTTAAAGGCTGGATTTGGCCAACAGACGATCAGTTTGGGATTCTTGACATAAATTAAAACTTTGTCTGTCTTTCTTATACCACTCACCCAGGAAAGGAACACATTTGCTAAAGAAAAGTGTTTAAGAAGAATTAGGGGGGAAGCCGGGATGGCTCAGTGGGTTAAGCGCTCACTTTGCAGCCCCGGGGACCCAGGATCGAATCCTGGCCCCGGCCCGTGCGGACCCACGTGCTGGACTGGGAGCTCCCCCAGTTCAGTTCTCTCTCTGTCTCTGTATCTCTCTCTCTGTCAAAAATAATAAATAAATAAATAAAAATACATTAAAAAACAAACAAACACAGGGAATTAGAGAGCAGCTAAGCAATGCTGCTGCTGCTGCTGCTGCTGCTGCTGCTGCTGCTAGAACAGCAACTCCTACCCATAGCTCCCTGCTGCAAGCCTCCTCCTTTGAATCCTTGGCAGCCACCACTCCCACCAGAATAAGTCACATGAATACCCCATGGGAAATCTCAGAACCAAGCAGGCCCAGCAGCCGCCCACACCAAACTGGTTCTGTAGCAACAGTGACAAGTCAGGGCCTGCAGGCTGCAGGGTCTTCAAAATCAGACTCTCCTGATTCCCAGTCTGCAATACCTCCCTGGGGCCACAAGACCGCTGCTGTTCTGCATGGCCTTAGTCCAGCTCTGCCTGGCCTCTCGGTGCAAAAAAAAGGTCCCAAGAGTATGGATGTGAGGAGCTGGCAGGGGTAGCCAGGAGTCCCCTCCCAAGCCAGCTTTCTAGGTAGTCATCCAATTCAGCCACCCAAAGTGCTGACAGGAGATACTGTCATCCTGCTGCTGCAGAGAGGAAGACACACCAGGCCCTGGAGGGCTGCACCTGGCTGAGATGTCCAGACAGGCCCATGGGTGACAGGCAGCACCTTATGGCCCAAGCTTTCTCCAGCAGTGTTTGCAGAGCCTGTGCTATTTTAAGTTCCTTTGTCATCACTGCAGGCAAATTGGACTGAGGAGTCTGATTCGAAGGGAAAGAACCGGTTTAACAGAGCTGGGGTGTTGGGAATTGCTTCCCTGAGTTGACACCATAGCACCAGGCAGAAGGGCCTGATGTCAGTGCTTCTGAGGGTCGGGACTGAGCTGGGACTCTAGCATGGGCTTCAGAGCAACTTGTCAGACAAAAGAGACAAAGAGGAGGACTTTGAGTTCAGGGGCCAGTGGCTATAATTCCTGTCCCAGGAATAACCATGACATAATAATGCCTTATAATAAATGTGCTTTATAGTACATATGATACCTTCAGCAACATGATCTCACTTGATCTTTATCACAGTCCTATGAGGCAGGCAAACATTATTCACCCCACCTTTAACATAAGAAATTTAAGACATACTGAAGTAAGTGACTTACCCAAGGTCACAATCTTGAAAGAGTGACAATGGCAGGGCCTAAATCAATTGCAGACAGGAATTTGGGAACCTAGACCAGCATATCTAGAAGTCTTTGTTAGAAGAGGGGAACTCAGGGAGAGAGGGGGAGTCTTGCCTTCAGCTGGTGGCTCCAGGAAAGGAGGGATTTCACGGATATGTAGCTAAGGAATGGCCCTACCCGCAGGTCCTGCTGGTGATCCGGCACTACAGGACCATCAGGTGTACCTCAGGCCAGTTTCATCTCCTCTCTTAGCTGGTAAGTGCGAAGGGCTTTTCTGTTCCCCTCATAATGCCCCCTGAGTCAGCTCTCTGGCATTGCCCTGGCATGTCCTGGGCCCCACGCCCAGGCAATAAGGAGGTTCTGGAAGATTGCCCCCAGGGAATGCTGCTTTCTCAACTCAAACTGAGTCCTAGTTAAGACCCCTTTCAGAGGCAGCCCGACCACGGCTGCTTTGGGCTCTGTGGCTCATGGGCAGGTAAGTCTCCCTCATCCCCTTTGCAGTTCCTGGCACAGATGGCATTAAACACGTGCCCTTACCTGAGGGCTACAGCCCAGGACGGGGATTCAAAGACCAAATACATTTTATAGACTGTCTGAGCCTGGCTCCCACCCCAGAGCCCTGCTTGGGTTTCTGGTCACATCCAAATAGCTGCGGGGGGGAGGGAGTTGTTTTTGGACAGCAAAGGGGAACAGAGAGCCAAGACTCCAGGCTGACGCTGCCTCAGCTGTTTCTGGGACTCTGACTCAGAAGCTGCTTCTCAGGAATGTTGAGCACATGGGCCTCAGCCCCTGTCCAGGCACAGTGGAATGAACAGCTGGGGCATGGGGTTGTTTATCCTCCTCTCTCTTCTCTGAAGATACCTCCTCCAGAAAAACCCACCCACAAGGATTAAGGTGACCAGACGTCCCGCTTTTGGCGGGACAGTCCTGATTTTTAACAATTTGTCCCGCGTCCCGCGGCGTTTTAAAAAAGTCCTGATTTTTGGAAAGAATGCACGACAAGCTAGGGAACGGTGAGAGATAGACCAAATTTTTAATCAAGAGGCCCCCCCCCCGCCCCCCGGTCAATGGTTGCCTGCTTTACCAATGTTAAAATCCGGTCACCTTACACAAGGTAGATAGAAGACTCCTTCTGAGAGGTCCTGGTTACCTCTTCCAGGAAGAAAGCCTTCCCAGACCACCTCAGCCCTGAGGGATCCATTTGTACTTATCAAAAGGCTGCATTGCATGGGTGTCTATGTTATCTCTCTAGTTATCTCCCCAACTATGCTGTAACTTTCTTAATCTCATGCTTCTGGGTAAAAAAGGGTACTTTGAATTTAACATTTGGTAAATATATTGAATGATAATCTGAAGAAAAAAAAAAAAGAGACAGAGAGAGAGAAAAGAAAAAGAGAAGGCAAAGAGGAACTGAGAAAGCCAGTAGTCTGGGTCATAGCCCCAAATCTGGGACTCTGCTTCCCTTTCCAAGAAAAGCTCCCAGACAGGTTGGAGAAAGGAGAGTAGGAAAGCTGAGGTGAGGTGATCTGGGACTTCCTTGCCCCTAGCAGCCACCCTAACCCCACATCTGCCCTCAGGTCTGCCAGGAGCCTCTGGGAATCCTCTCACCTCAAGAGAACAGGGCTCTGCAGTGATTCTCCAAATGTGGGCAAGGTTCTTTTCTCTGCCTCTTTCCTTTGTTTCATTTCTCTAAAGCAGGTTGATATCCTGTGGGCTAGTCCTCTGTGAAATGAGACCTAAGGAGAGCTAACCCTGGAACAGAAATCCTGTCAGCCACTTATCACCTGGTACAATAGTTTTCGGCTTAATATCTGCACACTTCCTTAGATCCTAAGAGATGGGTAGGCAGGAACGGAGTCTGCCTTGCTCACCGAGTTAGTTTCAGAGTCTAACACGCTACATGTTACACAGCAGGTGCCCAGTAAGGTGTTCCGTGTACTTTTGTTGATCTGGCTAATTGAGGGGCATCTGGAAACTGCCAGTATACTCCTGCTATCTAGCTGCTGTCAGCAACTTTTATTCTGGAGCTAACTCATTCCAGGTCTGGGAATCTGATGATTTGTTGGAGGAGACTGAAGCCAGGGACACCAATAGGCTATCTCTGGTGCCTTAGGTTCTAGAACAGACATGGTATTGGAAATGGGGTGGGGTCAGCAGAGTAATCCACAGCTGCATTGGCTCTCTAAAACTGGGCCTGCTGCGGCCTCTAGTGGACAAGTAGAATCACAGCCCTTATGGGGTGTAGGTCCAGCCTTCTTAACTATTCTATCCCCAGGATAACCAGGCTCTCATCCTTGGGTGTAGGTCAAGAGCATACAAGATGCACCACCAACAAGATAATGGGATATATCAGAACAATAAACCAGCCATACAACAAGCTAATCTATTAAAAAGCAGAAAAAGTACTATGTACAATATAAAGTACTCTGATAAAACCTGAGGAAAGGTAAAAGGGAGATACAAGAATAAGACAAGGTCTCTGCCCTAAAGAAACCAGGGATGCCAGGATAGCTCAGCAGGTTGAGTGCTTGCCTTGCAACCGTGAGGTCTGGGAATCAAATCCTGGCCCCGGCCCATGCAAACCCACATGCTGAACTGCAGCACAACTGGCAAACAACTGGTAACCAACAGGATGGTGGCGAAGGTTCTTCCCTTCCATGTGGAAGGCCTCCAGTTTGGTTCCTACCTCAAGGGGCCCCGCATCCACTTGTGTGAAATGAAACCATGTCACAGCTAATGGTGTACAACTATGGAGACTGTTCTGGGTCCTCCCCCTTCTCTCTGTCTCTCTCTGTCTCTGTCAAAAACAATAAAATAAATCTTTAAAAATAAATAAATAAAATAAATCTTAAAAGAAATTTCTTTAAAAAAATAAGATTGGGGAAGCCAGGATGGCTCAGTGGGTTAAGCGCTCACTTTGCAGCCCTGGGGACCGAGGATCGAATCCCGGCCCTGGCCTGTGCGGACCCATATGCTGACCTGGGGAGTGCCCCCAGCTCGGTTCTCACCGGGTGAGACCCCGGCCCAGTTCCTGCCCTGTGCAGCCCTGAGCCCATCTGTGGAATGAAACTATGTGGAAAAACCAATGATGTGCAACTATGGAGACTGTTCTGGGCCCTCCCCAGTCTCTCTATCTCTGTCTCTGTATCTCTTTCTCTCTGTCAAAAACAATAAAAATAAATCTTAAAAAAAAAAAAATAAGATGATGGGGAAGAAAACATGACATTATTATTGTTGTTATTCAAGCAATCTGTGTTTATTATTTTAAAAATTATTGTTGTTCTTCAAGCAGTCTGTGTTCATTATTTTAAAAAGTTTGAGGAAAAGA
Organism: Craseonycteris thonglongyai; assembly: GCA_004027555.1. NCBI lineage: Eukaryota > Metazoa > Chordata > Mammalia > Chiroptera > Craseonycteridae > Craseonycteris > Craseonycteris thonglongyai. Next base: position 153,570 of record PVKE010000158.1, on the reverse strand, counting down.
AAAAATTTGTGCTAATATCACTATCAACAATAAGTACTACTAATCTAACAGTGTACACTCTTTAGTATGTTGAGCATGTCTGCAGAAGCAGGGACATTCTGCAGGTGGTACAAAATCACAATATTAACTAGTATTGTGGAGGATCTAGAACGTTATACATGAGCATTTATACTTAATTCTGAAGGAAACAGCATTTCAGCAAAGGTGTGACCTACTAAAAGTGATATTATTTCCTGCAGATCTCTGCCTATACTGTTCACCTAAGCAGAGGGGCCTTCCCTGACCACCCCATAATATAATAAATAGCAACTCCACCCCTTTTCCTGTTTTATTAATAATTTTCTTCATAACACATCACCACCTCACATATTAAAGATATGCTAGTTTATACTCTGTCCCTCTAGCCAGACGTTAGTTAGGCTTCCTGAGGGCCCAAACAGCATCTATTTTGTCCACGGCTCTAACCCCCAGCACTGAGACAGTGCTCTGAAAAAAGTTGATATTCAAATAATATTGAGAGAGAGAGAAGGAGAGAGAAGGAAGGGAGGGAGGGAGGGAGGAAGGAAGGAATAATAGAGTTGGCAAAGTTAAGAGGGATAATGCATTAACTCTGGATGACAAAATATGCCTAGTCTAGGACAGTGGGAGGGAAATGGAAAAGATGGAATGAACACAACGACATTTAAAGAGTAAAATATACTGGTATTGGTTCCTGATGGTACACAGATGATAATAATAACAACTACCATTTATTTACATCAGGCATTGAACCATTCACCTAAAAATGTTATTATTGTGACAGCCCTACAGTGAAAATGATGACATCTTTATTTTACTGCTGAAGAACATGAAGCTCAGGGAATTTAAGTAACTCAGGTCACACAACTAATAAGTGGCAGAATTCAAACCTAGTTCTACCCACTAAGTGAGATACGGGATGAGTCAAAGTTGACTCAAAGACTGTGAACCTTAATCATTGGCAGAATAGGCATCTCACTGTCTGAGCCAAAGGAACTGGAGAAGAAAACTAGTCAAGGGTGGCAAAAGGAATAATTATAATAGTTTAATATTTATTGAGTCCTTACTATGCAAGGTACTGTTGTACTCCTTGTGTACTAATAATTTACTCCTCATAAAACTCTGTGAAGTAAGTACTATTATTCTCCCTATTTTGCAGATTAGAAAACTGAGGCACAGAGAAGTTATAAAACTTGCATCTCCCCACAGTAAGAGGCAGAGCCAGGATTTGGCTTCAGTATTCTTAAACACCATGTTACATTATTAATTTGGATTTGGTACTTTATTTTCTCTGTAGAATTTATTCCAGTCTAAAATGACCTCTTTCTAGGTCCATAGCCTGTCTACAAGAATATAAGTTCCATGAGGGCAGGAATTTCGTTGGATTGTTCTCTTCTATTTCCCAAGTGAGTGGAACAAAGTGGGTGCTCAATAAAATGAAATGGAATGAGTGAATGAATGAATGTCCTCTCTGAGTGAGTGCCTGGATTCAGAACTGGGACTAGATTGGGATAAATCCACATTGGGTTTAGAATTTCAATATAGATCCCACCACCCATCCCCCACACACCCTCATCACCCCCACCCCCTGCCCTCTGGTCTCTTCCTATTCACTTTCCATCAATCACCTCATCCCAGTTCTACCACATATTAGCTGTTTGCCCTTAAGCAAGCTCCTTCACCTTTCTAAACTTCAGTTTCCTCTTCCATAAAATGGGGCTGTGGTTCCTAGTCTCACAGGGTGGTGGTGAGGGTTAAATGGCATAACTTATGTAGAGTGCTTAAGGCCTGTGTCTCCCAAATAGCTACAATCTTGTTTTTATCTTCCCTTTGTCATTAACGTTCTTGCTTTCCCTTTTCTCCATGGCAACATCCTATGTGCATCAGGTCTGCCCACCAGGGGGCCCCACACACTGCTCTTTCTGTCCTGGTCACTCCTGTTCTTGAAGGCAACCAGACCCTCACTTCATTACTTCCCTTTTTCCTCTGATGACAGCTGTCACCTCTCCACCAGTACTTCCTCTTCATCCCAAATATCTCAGCCTCTTGCCCCCAACTCTTCATTCCACAAATATTTTTTGAGTACCTACTACATGCCAGGTTTCATGCTACATGTTGAGGAAACAAAAAGAAAGATCAGCCACCCCTCTGTCTTTAAGGAATGCGGTGTCTATAGAGGCATGGTGGAGAGGTCCAGAGGCAGAGGGAGCCCTAAACTGGACTTGGGGTGGGAAGGTGGGAATCAGACTGCCTTTGGGAAGCAACCCTCTAACTGAAGAATGGAAGGGAGTTCCTGCCAGCCTCTAGGCCCTCAATCCAAATACCTCGGCTCCTCACATTACACACAAGGGCTGTCTGGAGAAAATCCGGCCATAAATGCCTCTATTTTTCATATTACATGGCTGGATACTCCTACAAATCACCTAAAATGTTGAGACTGCAAGTTCCATGAGGGACTAATCTTTGCAAACAGGCTAATCTATACAAATGCCTGTTCCTCGCACCAAATGCTTCAGCCTCACCCCAAATATCCTTTCCCTCTTACCCCAAAATCTCAACCCCTGTGCCCAATCCTTCAGGAGCTAAGCCCCTCACCTTAATATCTTAGCTTCTTTTTCAAGAAATGCCAGTCATTGATTTATCTATAGTTCTTAACCACTTTTTCAGCTCTTAGACACAAGGGGAATGGAAAAACATTTCCACCAAGGACAATGGCTCAGTTGAGAGTAGTCCTCACTGGGGATGGGGCATGTCAACTTTCAAGTGCATGATTGTGATTTGATGTGTCTTCTAGAGGAGAGAGGAGTATCTCTCACCCCCTCCTAGTCTGGGAATTTTTATTGACATGTTTTCATTTGTCTTTCCCTCTCCTTCCTATCCCCATTATCACATCTTCTGACTAGTTTCAAATGCTTCAGCACAAATAATCTTCTGAGTCCTTGGAGAGAGGCCATGACCTCATCACTGTTAACGCTCCAAAACTAGTCATAGAATCTTAGAATTGGAGGGGACCTCAGAAGACATGGGTTCCAAACTTTTTCAGTGACTTTTTTTTTTTTTTCTTTTTGCCACAGACTCTTTTCAACAAAATCTTATGTGGAACCCCAATATAAATCCTGAGCGCCTTCTAAGGCGTGACCATGTAACTCGCAGGTTCTGTGGACTATGGATTGAAAACCTTTCATGGGCACAAGACTGAATTCTCTTCAAATTTATTTTACAACCTCCCCTAACAAACAAGTAAGTAACTAACTATTCTTTGTTCTTTCATTTAAATACCTCACTTTCAATCCATTTCCCTCAGGCCTGAAGAATAAGTACCTTTATACTCTAAAATTGCATTCCAAAATTAGTAAGGGAAGCTTCACTCATTCAAAGGGCAGTCGCACAGTATAATTTTTAGCCTTCAACGAGAAAGATCAGCAGATTGATGGAGGGTCCCACCCATTGGGGCCCTCTTGGTGACTATCAGGGCATCTATTTCCTGTGTAATTCCCTGTTCCCTGAGCTGTGGGCAAGGCTTGAGTGCTGGTGCTGCCCAAGGGACCGGCTGTAACTGGAACAGCACAGCTCCCAGACCCCATGAGGTTGCCATAGATACTGATGCGCAGGGAGCTACTGAACTCGTTATTATTTAAATGTAGCTTCCCTCTAATTGCTGCGGGGTGGCTAGAGGTTGTGTGGGTGCTACAGCAATGGGGATCAAGGAGGAGGATATGTATGAGTGTGTGTTTATGTGTACATACAAAGATGTCTATAAACTCCAAATGGCCACTATGGCCGTGTCAGACTCTAAGCTGTTGAGAGAGGTAGTAAGGGAGGGAAGAAGAGAGGTAGATATCGAAAGGAAAAAGGAGGGGAGGCCGGGATGGCTCAGTGGGCTAGGCGCTCACTTTGCAGCGCCCGGGACCAGGAATCGAATCCCAGCCCCGGCCCGTGCGGAACCATATGCTGAACTGGGAGCTCCCCCAGTTCAGTTCTCTCTCTGTATCTTTCTCTCTCTCTCTTTCTCTCTCTCTCTCCCCCTGTCAAAAATAAAGAAATAAAAATATATTTTAAAAAAAAGAAAGGAAAAAGGATAGAATGGTTTGAGTTTCCTTCTAATTTTTCACTTTATTTGGATATTTCACAGAGGCAGTGCCAAACACATAGTAGGCTAGCTCTACTTACATAGTACTGTGAGTCATGCTTGAAGCTTCACCCCAATATTTTTTTCATCACACTTCCTTTTACCCAGAACTCAATGCAAAGTGCTTTACCTTAAAATACTCAGCATACTCATAGAGTCCTCATTATCCTCTCACAGTGGGCACTAAAGAAAGGTCATGGATGTAGTCCTGTTTTTATGTTTTCCTCTGGGATACCCTAGGGGACTCCATGTGCTTGTTCTGACCTCTGTCCGTCTTTTCCACTCCACCTTATGACAATGAATATACAATTTTAGCATCTGGAAATCAGGAACCAAGTTGCCTTGAGGGCTTGGGAAGGGCACATTGATGATTAACTAATCTGCAGACCCTATTTCTGAAGTGCAGGTTAGCTGTCATTCTGTCTTTAAGGTGGATGACAGAAACTCAAGACTTACTGTCATCCCTGTGTGTATACAGTCTCATTGCCCTGCCCCATGCTTTGGAACCAGGCTCTTACCCAGTGCTTTGAGATAGGAAGTGGCCTTACTCCCCAGCACCTTACTTCCTGTTGCCTTGGGAGGGGTGGAGCATGGTGTTCCGTCACCTCAACCCTTTCCTTGTTGACCCTCTCTGCTCTCCTCCCAGGCAATCTATTAATGCTTTTCCTCTTCTGCTGCCCTAGTCACCCCTCTTGGGCAGTCAGGTTCTCCGAACAGCTCCCAGGACTGTTGGGTAAGAAAAGAAGAAGAGGTCTTGCAAGGAGTTTGCTCCACCCATCCCCTCAGGGAGGTGGCCTGGGAGGCTGGGACACCTCTGAGCCTCTCAGCTGCCTTCTCCAGGCAAGCCAGCCTGCTGACAATGGAGGCCTGACTCCCAGTGTAATCAAGACTGAGCTGCTGCAGTTGGCTGAGCTCTGCTGTGCCCAGTTGGGTCTGGTCCCTGACTTGGGATACAGAGGCAAGGGCAGGTCAGGAACCTGCCCAGCCTGTTTCTCCTCCACAGAGACAGTTATGTGCCTGGGTCCTATCATTTTCTGACACTGGGGAAAGAGGAAGAGATGGTAATTCCCTTTGCCAGGGTCCAGGAAGTCCATTCCACAAATATATATTTATTGAGGGTCTGGAGCTGAGTATACATGAGTACAATGGTGAACAAAGGAGGCAGAGACCCTGCCTTATTGGAGCCTATAGAGTGACGGCAATATTGAACAAATAATGATAGCTAACACTGTTACTAGGTGCCAGGTACTAGTCTAAGTGCTTTATGTGACTTCTAAGGTGACCAGACGTCCCGCTTTTGGCGGGACAGTCCTGATTTTTAACAATTTGTCCCGCGTCCCGTGGTGTTTTAAAAAAGTCCCGATTTTTGGAAAGAATGCACGACAAGCTAGGGAACGGCGGGAGATAGACCAAATTTTTAATCAAGAACCCCCTCACCCCCGGTCAATGGTGTCCCGCTTTACCAATGTTAAAATCTGGTCACCTTAGGTCACTTAGCCCATTTAGTATTCACAACCCTGTGAGGTAGATATTGTTATTCTCCACAGTTTTCAGATAATGTAAATGAAGCACAGAAAGATTGAGAGCAACTTGCCCAAAGTCACATAGCTGGTCAGTGAGTTACCCAGAAATCCAAGCCAGGAAGTCTGACCCCAGAGTTCGCTCTTTAGACAACCATGCTCTAGTTCTACTGCCTCTCATACCAGTAAACTTACCATTCATTACAAAATGTGATGAGTGCCATAAAATAAAAATACAAGGTGTCCTGCAAGAAAATGAGGATATTTTCTCCTTCCTTCTGTAATACTTGATTTTCTAACCCATACAACACATAACTTTTCCTAATCATTTCCACCTCATCCTGTTCATTGCTGGCCTGACAGAGAACATGCTCTCACCTCTTAAGGAAAGCAAGCATTCCACCTGCGTCCTTGGCCCTAGCCGGGTCTCCTCGAACAAACTGTGCCTGGAGGATTTTATCTAATGGCCCTGATGCTTACACAAGTCTAGACTGTCAGCTTCCTGAGAGAAGGCTGCTGAGAACTGGCTGGGCACTGGCTGGGGGCGCCCCCGGGGTGTACAGTCTGACACGGGCGTTTTGACTACAGCCCTCTCTCCACATCATTGTAAACTGGCCGGGGGCTTAGGACCCGTGTGTGAAACCCCACTAGAGAACTCGGTGGTCCAGATCCCTATGCACTTGCAACACATACACGCACATTCGCACGTACATTCCAAGCCCTAGCAGGGTCTGCCCCGGGAGGAGCCCACAGGGCGCAAACCTTTCAGCGCCCTCCCGTTAGACCGGGGCTGGGACCCTCCCCCGGCCGCCTCCGTTCCCTCTCCTGTTGCCCTCCCCTCCCAACTCCTCTCCGCTTCCCTGCGCGCGCGCGTCCCAGCCCGGGCGGCTCCCGGGGCGGGGCGGGGCCAGCGGCGGGAGGCCCCTCCCCGGGGGCGGTCCGGGACCGGTGGGGGGGCCGCGGGGCTGGGGGCGGGGCGGGCGGGCGCGGGGGTGTCCCTCCCTCCCTCGCTCTCCCCGGTAAAGTCTCGCGGTGCTGCCGGGCTCAGCCCCGTCTCCTCCTCTTGCTCCCTCGGCCGGGCGGCGGTGACTGTGCACCGACGTCGGCGCGGGCTGCACCGCCGCGTCCGCCCGCCCGCCAGCATGGCCACCACCGCCACCTGCACCCGCTTCACCGACGACTACCAGCTCTTCGAAGAGCTTGGCAAGTACGGCCGCCCGTCGCCCGCCACGACCCCCAACCCTGCCCCCGCCGCCCGGGCGCTATGCGGCTCCTTGCCCCGCCCCCCGGCCCTGCACTGGTCGCTGCAGCGCCCCCTCGGCCCGCCCCACCCCCAGCCTTTCCCGCCCTCCGTCTCCGGGGCCCCCTCGTCCCCAGCTCCCTGCCCCGCAGCCCCCTCCGCGCCCTGCAGCAGCTGCCCGGGCTGCTGCACCCTGCGCTGCCGCGGGGACTGCAGCCCCCGGACCGCTCCTGGGCGCCCTCCAGCCCCGCCCCTCGCGCACCCTTCAAGCGCCCCTCATCGCGACCCTGCCAGCTCGACGCCTTCTCCCAGCCCTGCTCAGGAGCTCACTCAGCACCCTGTTCCGTGCCCCACGAGGCTGGCACTCAGGACCCTCCCCGGCCCTACAACTCCAGCCCTCCTGCGATGTCCGGGTGTGGGGGGATGTTTGGTGCCCGGCCCCGCCCCCCGCTAATGCTGCTTCTAGGATCGCAGCCCGGCTGCTGGGCTGTACTGCAGCACCCCCCAGTCCCCTCCCCCTCTCCCTGCAGTGGTCCCGGGAGCCGCGTGCCGCAGCCGCAGCATCCCCCTCCCCTCCGCACTGAGCTGGCCACTGCTGCAACCCCGTCCCCCACCCCCCAACACACACACACAACCCGCGGCGCCAAGCTCGGCCACTGCAGCCCGCGCCCTGCCCACCCCTCTAGATGCTTCCTGAGCTGGAGAGTGCGAACTCCCATTTTGGAGTGGGGAAAACGTAGCGGAAAATATCATGGGGAAGGGGAACTATTGATTTCTGAGACCCACAACTGTATCTGTCCTCTCCTTTCCTGCTGTCAGTTGAGCCTGGATGCAGTGGGATGAAGTGGGCTGAAGTCGGTTGTGGGGGGTTTGAGCCTCACTTTCCTCACCTTCCTCTATGGTTGAGGGAGATTTCTCAGGGAATTTATACCCTCTTTCTAATCTCTCTTTCCCCTACCTTCAACTATTCCTACTGAGAGAAGAGCAGGGTCTCTGTTCCCCCTCTCTGGTTCTCTTGGCTGGGACTGCAGATCTGTTCTGTGATGCAGCAGGTGTGTGTTTTAAGCATAGCCCACCAGTCCTGATGTACAGCCTGAGGCTGGAGCTGTTGCTTTGCCCACAGATTAGCTAGATGTGGGGATGGGAGTGGGGTTGTCCTCCACCCGCATCTGTTCAGTGTCATGCAGTGGCCACATCCTTCTGCCTGGTGATGGATGGTGATCATCACTATGCTGGGATGTGTGTGTGTGTGTGTGTGTGTGTGTGAGTGATTTTGACTAAAGGTCGATAGGAGCATCCCTGTCAGACCTGAAGTGTGTTTGTTTCACTTTGCTTCGTGTCCCAGTCCTTTCCCTCTTCTCTCTCCAGGGGTGCTTTCTCTGTGGTCCGCAGGTGTGTGAAGAAGACCTCCACGCAGGAGTATGCAGCAAAAATTATTAACACCAAGAAGTTGTCTGCCCGGGGTGAGTGTTCCCCAGCTTAGTTTCTCACTGAGGTGCCTTCAAGGGCTTCTTCAATTCCTGAAGATGCTCCAGGAGTTGGGGGTTGTACGTTTTGTTTTAGTACTTGGAGAAGAGTTGGGATTTCAGGGTGGGTGGGTTTTGAAGACAGGCAAGGAGTTGCATGGGGATCCAAAAGTGCCCAAGTAGAAAAAAGTGAAGTAGCTGCAGGGAGGAGCAGTTCCTGAAGGTTCAAAGGAGTTTGGGTTTTAGGGAGGGAGAGGGTATTGGCAGTGGTGGGTGGCATGGAATGTAGAGCTCTTAATTTGAGGCACTTGGAGTCTCTGGGGCAGTGGTAGTTGCCATTCAAGGCCTTTCCTAGTCCTTGTACCCCAGTGGTGACTTAGGATGGAAATTCAGTTAAGTGAACAGCTCTGACAAATTCAGCCTCCCCCTGCCCACCAGGCGGCGGAACAGACTCCCAAGGGAAGGCAATCTGTAAACATCAGGGGAGGCTGCTACTGGTGAGGGCTTCTGGGAACAAATCCTGCCAGATGAACTTGATTGCTTTTTTGATCAAATTACAAAGTTGGTGGTACAGCAGCAGATGCAGTCTGTCCTGGGTGGAGAATGATGCCTCATGGTCTGGAATTCTCAATGGTCTGGTCTTGAGTGGGAGCAGCATTGCCTCAGGGTGTGAGGACTGTGAAGGGCCAAGCCTTGGAGCCTCACTTGTGGTGAGATCCTTTGGGTACCTGAGGTTAAGCTGTTCAGGCCCTGTCTTTCACGCCTGGAAACTACACTCCCTGAACCTTGTATTGGGTGCTTGCCAATCTCACCTCATCTGATAGGTATAGACCCAGCAATGTGTGAAGTGCTCTGTGAACAGGTCTGGTGAGTACAGAGGTATGTGGATATGGTGGGTCATCGAGGGCTACAGGGTGCAGCCAGGGGACAAATTTTATGAGATTCAGAGTAAGGAATTAGTGCTGGGCAATAGGGTGCTATAAATATATTAGGAGCCAGACAGATGCCCTGGGGAAGACGAGGGCTATTGCTAGTAATGACCCAGGCATCTCTGGGGCAAGAGATGTAATATATGTCCCCAGGCATCGGAGAAGCCATAAAATTCCACAGAGATGACAGTGGGCTTCTGTCATGTTGACAGTTGTTCTGGGACCTGTTTAGCAGGGTGTCTGCCTCTGGGCTGGGAGAGTCTCTCTATCCCCACAAACAGAGCTTGTCTTGCTGTCGCCCTCCCAGCCCCTGTCTCTTGCTGTTCCTCTACATTGGCTATAAAGTTGACTTATTTGTTTTCTTTCTCTCTGGGTACGTGGAGGTGGAGGCAATGGTTGCCATAGAGATATGTGGGCAGTGAGATACACTTCTCCCCCTGGGGGGGGGTGGGGGGGGGCATTGCAGTGGGTTGGGCTCTGGCAGACATCCTCCGGCCAAGAATGCAGAGAATAGGCGGGGATGACAGTCTGAGAGTGCTTACCTCCTCATGCCTACGCAGCATTGCCCTGTTACTTCAGAAATGGGGCTAGTGTCTGGTATCTCTAGTTAATCATACAATGTTTTACGTTCCTCATCTCACCAGTGTCCTCTGACCCAGGGGTGAGGAAGGGAAAGACAATTGGGAGCTGAAATCTGGCTTGGTGACTTTGTGGAGCTACCTATCTTGGGCTATCATTTTCTACTTCTTCCCTACCCACCTAAACTTTTCTGACCTGTGTGATGTCCTATTCCCATCCTCACCTTCTCTTAACCTTGTCCTGTCTTTTCCAGCTGACACCGTTCTTTCCCTGCCCAAACTGGGTGAGATTAGAGTTCTCTTTGCTTTTTTTTTTTCCTCAAGAAGAAAAATCTTGTGTAAGATCATGTGCTTCAGACAGCAGTTCCCCCATCTCTTGCGATGGTTATGCCAAGACTGGGACTCTGTTGTGTGGCTTGTGTGCCAGGTTAACTTTGGGACAGAGGCCTGGTCCTGCCTGATAGGCACAGATGCCAACAAGAAGGGTCAGGAATATGTAAGTGCCAGCACTATTTGGAGGTGGGAAAGTGGGAGGGTGCTGTCTTGGAGATGGAGGGAATAAAGCCAGGGTCTGTGCTGTAGGTGTGGGCATGGGGGACCAGAGCTCCTGGAGAGCCCACTAGGCTGATGCCCAGGGGTTAGGGAGTGAAGGCCGTGGCATCCTGCAGCCTCTCAGTTTACGCTGTATATTTTATAAAGGTGCAGCAGCTGGGGCTGGGTTTCACTCATCGCTGTCTGTCTGTCTAGGGCTCTGCAGGTGTTGGATTTCTGTGTCTGGGAATGTGGTGGGCCCATCAGGGTCGTTCATAGGATCTGAAGGGTTTTGCTGAGTCTCCCTTCCTATTTTCTTTCTTGTTTGTGATTCTCTGGGCTGCAAACTTAAAAGGAAAGAAAGAAGATATCAAGCTGCTTCTCCTTGGCATCCATGGTGAGGTGGCCCAGAAGGCACGAGGAGAGATCACTTTGGGGGGGATGGGATCTGGATGGAATCCTTTTGCTCTGTTGTTTCTTGTCATTATGGCCTCAGGCCCATGTGTGTTGCAAGGTAGAGAGTTCATGTGACAGCGCATTGAGCACTGTCTTTGTCTATGGACCTGTCTACATAAAGTCACTGAAAGTCACATAAAGTCACTCCATTTGCTTCGGAACAGCAATAGGTGTGGATTTGGGGCTCTTAAAGGAGCTCATGGTTCTCAGCTTAGCTCTCCGCTAGGCTGAAGGAGGCATTTAAAATAGGCTTGGATGCAGGAGCTAGTGGGCCAGGTGATGGCAATGATAAGTCGTTATTTTAAGATTTAAGAGCACCCTCTCAAGGAGCCTGAGCCCTTATGTCTTTTTTTATTTTTAAATCATATTCCCTTCTTATCTTTATTCATATGCATAAAGATTTTTACCTCGTGGAGCATAACATTTTATATCCTGCTCTCTTGCTTACATCTGAAGCATTTCCCCATATTGCTATGGTTGAAGGGCAAATGCTCCTTTATTTTACATAGTTTAGGATTTATTCTTGGAATAATTAGCATAACGAGAAACCTGTATATGGACCATTTATCTGGATTCCAATCGCCTTTACTATGATGGCTACTTGGCCTTACTAAGAGGTCCTACCAAAAACAATATTGTGAAATCTGTTACAGCACTTGCTTTATTTATTTATTTATTTAGTCTGTATACCCCATGTGAAGAAATTTGTATTGAAGCTAAATGTAAGCAAAAGCGTTCCTCTTCCTGAGAACCTAGCAGGTAAGGGAAGGGACCCTATCTATTTCTTCTCTGTGGGCAGGACTTCACAAAGTGCCTGTACATACTGAGCATATATATGTTGAGTGAATAAATTACTAAGAGGACTACATATGCCAACGTGGTTGATGTTTGGTTTTGGCTCTCAGGAACCTCAGAACCAAGTTGCTGGAACCCTTGTACCCTGATGCTGGCTTGGGTTCCCCCTTTCTGTTTCATGGAGCCAGCCCCTAGGCTTGACCCAGCTGTTGGGACAGATGAGGTTAGAGACCTGTGTTTGGGGCATAATGTAGGTGGGAGATGTAGGAAGACAATATAGCTTATGATTCCCTCTCATGAAAAGCCTTCTAGTTGGGACTTCTTGAAGCAGCGATGTTCAGTTTTAGTGTGCATAAGAATCACCCCAAATACTGGTTAAAAATGCAGTTTCCTGGGCTATATCCACAGAGATTCAGCTTATGGAGGACTGGGTTGGTTGGGGTTCCAGAATCTGCATTTTTAACAAGTGCCCTAGTGAATTTAATGCAGGTGGTCCCTGAGCCACACTTCAGATTTTAGAAATGCCATCTAAACTCAGCAACAGCAGTGACAGTTGCTCTGAAGTATACCAGACACACCTTAACCCAGCCTTCTCCAGGTGGCGTCTCTGCCGGTATGTGACCATCTGTACACATGAACTGCTCTGTGATTTGGGGCCTCCTTGTGAGCGCCCAGATTGGTGTGTCAGTCTGTGTTCAAGGCTGTGGCAAGCTGAGTGGCTGGGGTTGAGCTATGTTGGCCACCAGAAGGGCAAAGGCTGTCCCTTTCTGGGCCCAGCTGGCCCTGGGGACTGAAATAGAATCCCCCTGGGTGGTGCCAGCTGAGAGTCCCCACCCCTTTAGTGTTGGCCTGAGTAGCCCCCATGACATTTGTGTCCCCTGTGGTATCTCCAAGTGAGACTTTCCTGTTAAGGATCTGGGTGGAGTGAGGGGAGGGTGAAGCAGCAATGAGGGAGGAAAAGAAGGAAGAGAAATCTATGCAGCACTGGAACACTAGGACTCAGGGATTTGGGGAAGCATTTAAGGAGGTTGTATATAAAACAGGCCAATTTTTATTAACAGAGAAATGGGCATTCTGTATATAAGTGACTGAGCACCTCTGACTCTTCCCCCCCAAGCAGACGAGGAAGCAGCCTAAGGTCCCTTCTCTGTGCCAAGCCTTATGCTGGGCTGGTTTCATCATACAGTCATGCTGTGAGCTGTGTGACTTAGCTTGTACAACACTGGCCTGTCACCCTGCCCTCCCTCTCACCTTTCCAGAGTGACTTTGGGTGGTGGCATCATGGGGTGGGGAATAGAGGTTGGAAAGTGGCCCCATGCCATAGGAAAGGCCCCTGTTTTCTTCCAGCTGCTTGCTCTGGTCCCTTGTCAGAAGCCATTCTCCAAGCTTTGAGACTATCCTGAAACTCTAGAGGTGAGAAACCCCATTCTCTGCCGAGGCTGGAGACAGAGAAGGAGAGGAGTGGGCGTGATGGGTTCCTGCCCACATCTGTGTGCTTGCTGCTCTCTGGACAGCCTTGGCAGACTGACAAAGGCCTGATCCCATGGGCGCCAAAAGGGTGGTGACAGGAAGAGATGGGCACTTTGCACCTCTTGAGTGCCTCTTGGCAGAGGCCCTTTATCATCTGCCCAGGCCCAAACAGTTCTGCCCTAGGGCCAGTGGGGAAACCAAGGCACGAAAGGTTTATTTTGAGCCATAGGTATGCCATTGTCTTCAGACCCCAGCATCCTCAAATGATGTCTTCACCTAAGCCTTGGCTCCTCCCTTTAAAACACAGATTCTGGATTATTTTGTTCCTGTGACGAACCCTGATATCACTCCCACACCTCACCCTCTAGGCCCAGAGCTCTAAGCCCAGTGGAGCAAATTCCTCTCTTCTGGCGGCTAAGGCCTCACTCTGGTCTGTACCCACCTCTGGGTACAGTATGTGAGGAGATTTCCAGCCACTCCCCCAGGCACCATCTCTACTTCTAGGGCCCTCGCAGCCACAGCAGCAGCTTCCCATCTGCTCCCCTCTTTTCTCCTCCCTCTCTTTCCCCTCCCCCCTTGCTGCTGCCCTGGGAGGAGCTATTTTTAGGGGCTGCTTCCTGGGATGTTTTACTTGGGGCTGGTTACCATGAAGGAAATGTCACCAAAACAGTGGGCAAAGGCTGCAGGCACCCAGAGCCCTGCCCGGGGCACAGAGAACTGAGTGGCTGGCGCTGTTCTGCCCCTTCAGGGTGTCCAGAGGCAGAACCTTGCCTTCTTGGGGCTTGCTAGTGACCCCATGGGGATTTTCTCCATCCAAGCTGGCTTAGGAGACTTTCACTGTGTGGCACTTCTTGGCACTTCTCTTCTTTCCCTCCTTAGTTAAAGCTTCTCTTGTCTTAAGAACCAAAAGCCAAAGTGAGGTTGAGTCTTTGTGTTTCTTGCTTAAAGCTGCTGAGTTTGGACTAAAGAGAAGGGGAGGATGCCAGGTTGAAGGACAGAGCCTTGGGGTTCATGTGGGCATGTGCCATATCTTGTCCTACTGGATTGACAGCCCTCAGCTAGTCCCCAAGTGTGTGGATGTGAAGGCTATAGAAGCCATGGCCCCTGCTTTACATGGTGGACAGACTCTGCTTTTAATTGGAGACTCTGCACCTTTAGAGTGAAATTCAAAAGAGGAAGGGGTGTGGCATCACAGTGTCAGGGTAAGGTCAGTGGAATTGTGGCTTGTAATTCCTGCTGGTCAGTGCCCAAGGCCAGGGGCTGTTTATAATTAGCTGAAGACTCTGGGTTATGATACCAAATCCCAATACTGCCTTTGTTTCTACTTCTCAGAGTGATGCCTCAGGGACCAGACGGGGACCTCTGCTGCTTAGGAAGGGGGGTGGGGGCACTTAGCAGGGCAACAAGAGGAGACATCCTACACCGAGCATCTGAGATTGATGAAGCTGTAGAAGACATCCCACAATCTATGTTAGGGCCACAGGCACAAACCTTTGAAATACCCTTTTAAAAATGAAGGGTGCCATTGAGATTGGAACTTGAGGAAGGTCCTTATAACCAAAGTTAGGGCTTCATGTCCTTTCCCACTTAAAGAAGGTTATATGTTTAGGTGGCAACAGAATCTTATTTGAAGCTAATGCTGGCAGTTACAGTTTTAGAGAAATGTCACTAAGTTAGTAGGCATGTCCCTGCAGGGCTGTAGAGAATCAATGACCTGTCCTCCCTGGCCCCCAATCCTGTGGGGGAGGGAAAATGTATTTGGAGTAGACTTCTCTCCTGGGGTGCTAGGGGAGAGATGGTTCTAGGGCTCTGAATTCCCCTTTGCTGCACACTATCTCCTCTCTGTATTTTTTTTATTTTTTTATTTTTTATTTTTTTTGCCTCCCTTGGCACATCTGGTCACTCTTTGCTACTCATCCTATAAAGGGTACCTGTCTTTCATGGCCCCCTGGACCAAGAAGTAAAGTGCTTGGGCCAAAGGCAGGAGAGGAAAGACCTCCAGGGATGCTTTTGTTCCAAGGCCTGGCTCCACTGCTGGGGAAGGCGCAAAGCAGGTCCCTGATAACAACTGCTTCTGCTTTCTGCTCCTGTTGCCACCTCTGCTCTTGGGGGAAAAACCTTGTAGAGGGCTGTGGTTGGAGCTAGGCTAAAGGCCGGCAGGGGTGGGTCTTTCCATGGCAGTAGCACACAGGCAGGCAGGAAGTGGCCCTGTGCTAAAGCGGGAAGTGGCTGTTGTCAAACAGGAAGGGGGGGGTTAGGCCATGGGGGGGGGCGGGGACAAGCCCTGTGGAAAGGTGAGTGGGAAGAGGGTTGGCCTTGGCAGATCTGAGCTATTCCCTAGAAACAGTGAGCTCAGTGGTCACTGGAAGGAGGTCTGTCTCAAGGGAGAAGTCCATCTTTGTGACATGAGCACCAGCTGGTGTGTTATCACCTTGGGTTTTTGAGCCAGGGCCTGGACCTGCTATTGTGGACCAAGCCATTTCAGTGGCCTCAGCCCTTTGGAGGTTAGGGATGCTTTGTTTATCTGGAACAGCTCTTGCAGTTGGGAAAGATGCCCTACAAACAGTACTTGTTCCTGAATCCTGCTGCTCCTGGGACGGAGCCCTCTGCTTTTTCCCAGACGTGGACCAGCCCTGGAGGCGACTACAGGACAGGAAGTGTATGGAAAAGGGACAAGAGACAACAGCTAGAGAAGCTGGCTATGCTTGGTGGCAGGAGGCAGGGCGAGTGTGGTGGGCAGAAACCGCACAGCTCATTGAGCAGAGCTGGATGGCAGGGCGCCACAGCCAGCAAGGCTGAGGCCAAAGCCGAGGAGGGATCTGCAGGCATTGGCACTTCTGGGCTGTCCTCTCTCTGAGGAGCCCCTGTTGCTAACTTTTACCTGCAGGCTATAGACACAAGGCGGGGAGGAATACCCTCCACCCCCAGGAAGGCTGATGAAGTCCAGTCGAAGGGCTCAGTTGGTGTGTTGTGGACGCTGTGACTGCCCAGGCTAAGGGAGAATGGGTCTGACTCTCTCAGTGTCTCTGGTGATAGTCATGGCCACAAAGCCTGACCTGGGAGGCCTTATCCGTCCTATCACTGGTCCCTTGGAGAAGAGGCTCTCCCTGTATGTCAGACACCACGCTGAGCACTTACCTGCACTTACCCAATTACCTCATTTAACTCACAGATATTGCTGCCTCCATTTTAGAAGTTAGGATACCTTTCACAGGATAATGTGCTTGGCTCACTTTCTCACCTTCTTCAGGCCCTAGTCAAATACTACCCCTTACTGAGGCTTTCCCTGATCACCCTATATAAATATACACTCTCCCCTTTCCCTGCTTTGTATTTCTCCATAGCACTTACCACACATTCACCATGCCATCCAGTTCTTTTTTTTTTTTTTTAGATTTATTGTTTTTTTGTTTTGACAAAGAGAAAAGGGGGAGGGCCCAGAGTAATCTCCATAGTTGTACATCATCAGTTTTAGACATGGGTTCATTCCACACAGGTGGGCAGGGGGTCGCTCAGGGTGAGAACCGAACTTGAGGCCTCCCGCATGGGCTTCGCGCCCCCTCAAGCCAGGGGCTGAACCAGGGCGGGGGTGGTAGGGGGGGCGAGAACCAAACTGGAGGCCACCAGCATGGGAAGCACCCCCATTTCGGCATATGGGTCCGCACGGTCCCTGGGGCTGCAAAGCAAGCACTCAATCCATCCAGTTCTTATTGTCTGTTGCTCCCCCACAGCCCAGCCCCACTAGGATATCAGCTCCATGAGGGCAGGGATTTTTGTCTGTTTTGTTCACTGCTGTGTCCCCAGCATCTAGGACAATGCTGTCATATAGTAGTCCTCAGTAAATATTTTTTGAATGAGCGAATGAGACTCAGATGAGTTTATAATTCACTTAAAGTGGCAGCACTGGGCCTCAACCTTGGGCTGTTTGACTCCAAAACTGATGTATTAATGGCAGAACTCCATGGCTAAGGATTCAAATGAGTACCAAGGTGCAACCTCCACAGGCCTCCACAGGCCTCCCCCACAATGTGGGGCTTGGCTTCTTGGAGTTAGGGTTGAACTGAGTGACTAACATGGACTCTCTGGACCCTGGGCAGCTCCTTCGAGGAGCTGGAGTGTGAATCTGTGTCTCTCTTCCCACTCTGAGTCACTGGTAAAGCCAGAGCACCCTTATTTTTAGTGCTGTTGCTGTTGTGGGACTGTAACCATTAGCCAGTAAGAGACTTAAGGGAGGAGATAAACATTAATCTTCTGGGCCTTCCCCTCAGCTGCCACCTCCGCATAGCAAAAGATGCTATTCTGCACCTGCCCAGGCAACCAAACCCGAGGGTTGTGGGTTGGAGGGTGGTGAGGTGAGTAGTCAGAGAGAGGGCCGGTGGGTCTGCAGCTTTGGGGCTAGCTAGCTTAGTACCTCCAATGTCAAGTCCGGGGGCAGGAGGAAGCTGGGTTAGCTCTGAAATCCTGGCAGCCAGATCTGGAAGAAGTGAGCCCCCCTGCACCAGGCAGGGCTAGCTAGCATTGCTTTCTTGACTGTCCCATACTCTGAAGGCCTCCAGGACCAAGGGATACCAGGTGATGTGGCAGTACGGGGTTACCTGGGGTTGTCCTGGCTGCATCCTGGTCAGTGGTCATGCTGAACCCGAGGATGGGAAAGAAGGCCTGACCCAGATCTTTGGGCAGCTGGGATGGATTAACTGGGCAGCAGGAACTAATCTCTGCCTGTCCCTACCTCCTTCTACAAAGCAGAACTATCGCTAGAGGGAAAGTTTAACACAAAGCTGGGGGTGGTTGGTGAAACAAATACCGGTATGAATTCTTTCTAGTCTATAATGCCTGCCTCAGACTACATTATCAGATAGGCCTGGGTTTGAATCCCAATTCTATACCTTTCCTGCTGGAGGACCTCAGGTAAGTTACTTTACTTCTCTAGGCCTCAGTTTCATCATCTATGAAATGGGGACAATCATAGCACTTATGAGAGGCTTTATAGAGACTGCTGTTTAGGTAGTGGTAGGGTGGGCAGAAGTCCCTGGACAGAGAGGCAGGAATTGCTTGGCAGGTATAGATCTGAAGGCATCTGCCTGGGCCTAGAGCTGTTAGAGTGAACTGGACTCTGTCCCCCAAAGCCTGGAGTCTTTATAAATTTTACTTTCTTTATCCTATCAGCATAATGATGGAGAAAGGGCTCTAAGCTCAGACTACCTGCATCTACTACCTTTGTGAGCTTAGGCAGTTACTTTAATTCTTTTTTTTTTTTTAGGATTTATTTTATTATTTTTCATAGAGGCAGAGAGAGATAGAGTGAAGGGGGAGTGCCCAGAACAGTCTCTATAGTTGTACGTCATCAGTTTTTCGACATGGTTTCATTCCACACAGGTGGGCGAGGGCCACGCTGGGTGAGAACTGGGCTGGGAACCTCCCACATGGGAAGCACACACCCTCGAGCCAGGGGCTATGCCAGTGGGGCAAGAACCAAAAGAGTGGCCTCCTGCCTGGGAAGCACACCCCAGTTCAGCATAGGGGTTCACACAGGCCAGAGCTGGGATTCAATCCTTGGTCCCCGGGGCTGCAAAGTGAGCACTTAACCTGCTGAGCCTTCCCGGCTTCCTAACTTTAACTGTTTAAGACTCACTTTCCTCATTTGTAATGTAATGGAGCTAATCAGATCCCCTAACAGGGTTTCTATGAGGATGAAATAAGAAAATCCATGCCTCTGCCTGGCATATAGTAAATAATAGTTATTACTACTATAGTTGGTATTATTGATAAATGCTTATTAAGCCCCTGTTATGGAAGGAACTCTAGGAAACACCACTCAGAAAGGTCCCACCCTTTGAAGAGCTTGAGACTAAAAGGTACTGATGGGTGACGTGAGATTATGAGAAGAGCAGTGGGGAGATGGAGAGAGTGGGCATAGCAAGGGAAGGTCACATCTACCGAGAGGAATAGGGAAAACTTGTTGAAGGAGGTAACTTTTGGCAAATTTCAGCCAAGGAGAGCTAGGGAGGTAGAGTGGGGAGGGCTCCTAGGCCACTTTGCTTTGATTTCCAGCATTCTCTATTCTACTTCCTTGAGTTCTACCTTCCTGTGGGAAGAATTGACCAATGCAGCTAACTTGGATCTGCAGACTCTTGGATTCTGGTTATTTCACCAAAGTAGGGTAACCCCAGAGCCTAAGTGCCAGAGCAGTGGGTGACCAAGAGCATCCTGGGGAGAAGTGGGATTTCTGTAAAATGGGCATCATAATAATACCAACCTTGAGTTGTTATGAGGTTAAATTAAAAAGATGTATCTGCCTGGTGTAGACCTAAACTCTCAATAAATGTTAGCTAATACTATTTTTGCCAATCATCATCATCTTTGTTGTCAGCATTATTATGTTTCAAGGCTACTATGAAGACTAAAGTGGAGAATACATGCAAAACTCCTAGCACAGTGCCTGGTTGTGTAGTAGGTGCTCAGTAAAACTCAGCTATTATTAGTATTTCTAACAAGAAAGAGATTCTGGATCCATTGGCCCAATGAAATCCCTGCTATAGAGAAAAGAGCACCAGAGTTTAATTGAAGACCTGGATTCAAATCCTGGCTCTGCCACTCATTGCTTGAGATGCTTTCCTAAGGCATTTCCTCGTTTAGAAAATGTCGTCATAATCCCTATCTCCAGGACTGCAGAGACTGCTGCATTAATTCAGCAAATCGTAAATAGTATACAGTTGATGCCTAAGAATGGAAAAAATATGAATAGATGGGTGGCTGCAAATGGAACGGATGGTTAATAAATTTTGGTTTCTCTCTTCTGCTCTTAGATCATCAGAAACTAGAACGTGAGGCCCGGATATGCCGACTTTTGAAACATCCAAACATTGGTAAGTGTGCTTGTATGTTTCTTGGGTGCTTTGTAACAGGGAGAAGAGATCCACCGCTTTTATGTGCAGAACTGCTTCTGTCCCTGGATCTTTGCCTAGTGTCCTTTTTTGCCTAAGCAAGAAAGCAGCCGTATCTTACTCAGAGTTCTGGGGCATTCTAGTTTAGAGACCTAGGTGTCTTCACCCCTGTGGTGCTCTCTTAGGGCTGAATGTTACGTATTGGAACAGGTTTCAGACTCCCTTCTTTTGGCTGAGGTGCAAGGTCCTCAGCATGTGAGTATCTGGGTTAGTAGCCTGCCAGCATTCCTCACCAGGGGCCCTCCACGGCCATCATTGAAGGGTCCAGATTTTGTTTCTGGACTCTAAAGAGTTTTGTTCCTGTTGCAGTGTCCTGCACACTCTGGGGGTTTCCATGGTGCGCCTGTTTGTATTCCCCGGAGCCAGGAAAGTAAGCTTCTCCCCCTCTGGCCCCCCCATCCCCCCGCCTTGCCTTCTCTGGAGAAGGGAGGGTAGAGCCATTCGGATGGGGAAGGAGGAAAAATGAAGAGGATTTCTCCCTGTTCCCACCCTGACTTGGGGGACAAGAGCACATTGTTAGTTGTTCTAAAAGCCTGAGGAGGTTCGCCTGCCACAACCCACTCTGGCTCAGTTTTACATTGTTCAGCTGAAATAGTCTTTGCCAAAAGCATTGGCCCTGATTTGGTTCTTCTCGCGGAGGGGACAGAAACTAGGCTGGCTGCAGTGTCTGAGCAGAAACCCTAGTCTTGACTTGAGGCAGAGCAGGGATCATCTCCTAGGTTCTCCCTGAAAGCCCTGAGTCATCACAAAGAACAACACGTGTTCCATGCTCCTCAGGCATGGCCTAAATATCGGGGCTCCCACAGTGCCCCGGAGGCCGCCCACTCTACTGTGTTGGCGGCCAGGGCTGTGAGGCAACTTGCCGAAGCTTGACGCTTCCTCCAGAGCTACTCAGCCTCTGGCTTCTCAGATCTCGGGCTAGAATGCTCAACGTGAGCCATTACGTGGGAGAGCTGAGGTCGTGCTCCAGCCCAAGGGGAGAGTAGCAGCTCTGAGGTAACCAGAACTCCAACCATGCAGGGCTTTATAGATCACAATCAGCAGCTTGTATTACACTCAAAGCAGATTGGCATAGCCCGTGCTCAGCTCTGCCTGGTGCACGATGTTCCACAGAGCCAACACCTCTTAGCCAACAGGTCCCAGGCTTGGAACTACTGGAGCTCCTGTGTATCTCTGAAGTTAGACCCACATGAAAACAGCACAGTAGGGACCAATGTGTTGCCTTACATAGGAGAGAGATAGATGATGGAACGGAACCCCTAAAACAGTGGCCACTAATTCAGGCTGCTTGTTTGGCTGGCTCAGCAGTTTAAAAATATTTTTATTATTTGCCAGTCAGTATTTAAAAATGAGATTTCACATTTTGAAAATATATATATATATTTCCCAGTCTTTCAAATCAAAAAAGCTTTGCTCTGCTGAACTCGTATCCATGCATGACCAAACTCAGCTGGGGCTGGGCAGTGTGTGCCCCTTAGCCCACTGGCCACCATCCTTGTCATTCCCTGTTATCTCATGTTTGCATGGCCTTTGTGGTGCCTGTAGGCTTGGCGAGCTTGTGACCCCTGACCTAGAAGTTCTAGAACAGGAAGAAAAAGCATGTGGGTAACTAAAGCCATCCATAAGCACAGAAACATTTTGGTATTCCAGTCCTGGGTCTCAGGGTCTGAGGATAGCAACTTCCTTTCCGTATGCTCCTTGTGACTAGCTCGTAGAGCAATAGTGACTTATCCTCACGGAAGGAGGAGAACAATGGATGGGCTAGATGAGGCAGGAGGCAGAACCAAGTTTGCATCACTTGCAGCACAGGTGTGGTTGACCACAGAAGGATTGGGGTAGGATGAAGACAACTGAGAAACAACCAGGAAGGACAAAAATGGGATTCTAGCTGAACAAATTGTAGCCTTCTTTTTATGTATTTCTGGAAATTAAATACTTTTTAACCTTTTAAACTTTACTTGGTTTGATAGCTTTTTCTTTTTACCACCACAGCTCAGAATTGAGGTAGGTGCGTAGAGACCATATACCCCAGCCATCTGCTGTTAGGGAGACAGCAAGATCCAGGAAAGGCCAGGCAAGGCACACTCACTTTGTCAGCATATGATTACCTAGAACTGTTCTTCCATTTCATGATTGCTCCCAGATCCTGAGGGATGTTGGTCTGAGGCCCTATTCTGGGGTCAAGGGCACGGAGAGGGAAGGATCAGTCAGGACTGTGTCCTGGGGGAGCCGGCTGGTCAGACTGTCTGGCTTCCTGTAGGAGTCAGGGCTCCTGGAGATGTGGCAGAGCTACAGGCCCAGGAGGCAAGGGTTGCCATGGATCCTTACCCGACTTGTGGCAGGAGAGGAGGTAGTTCAGCCCCCCAAATTCACTATTTCTTTCGTCTATCCACTGCTCCATCCTTCAGAGCCGTGGCCCTTTTGGCTCCTGCCTCTTTAACTCTTACCCTGCAGGTATACAAGTAGACCAGCTGAGAGTGGTACAAAGTCGAGGGAGCAGAGAGCAAAGAGCTTATAGTCCACCTCAGATTGCTGTCAGACTCCGAGGCGCTTGAATTCAGAAAGGGTATTTGGTACAAGGAGCCAGGCCTCCCTACTTTTTTTGTCCCTAATAGATGTTCTGGCCCAGGAGTTAAAAGGCTGCTGGAAGAGTGAACTCTAATGTAAACTAAGGACTATGGGTGATAATGATGTGTCAGTGTAGGTTCCTCGATTATAACCAATGTGCCACTCTGGTGAGGGATGTGGATAGTGGGGGAGGCCGCGTGTGTTTGGGGACAGGGGATATATGGGAGTTCTCTGTACTTTCTGCTCAGCTTTACTATGAACCCAAATTGCTCTAAAAAATATAAAGTCTATTAATTTTTTTTTAAAGGCCCGTTGGTTATGAGGGGTACTACAGATCCTAAAACAGCCCTGGGAGTGTGGCCAGAGGTGTGGAGTTGAGAGAGGAGACAGCAGGAGTGCTAATCGTCTGAAGTCTGAATGGAGTGTGTTCCACCTATGATCTGCTGCTCCCTGCTCTAAATTTCTCTGATGAATAGACTCTGTCTTCCTGCGTGCTGAGCTGCCCCAGCAGTTTTGATCAGAGTCTAGCCTTATGGTTTAGAGCAGCACTTCTCAAACTTTTATGTGTTCATGGGTCACCTAGGGGTTGTATTAAAATTCAGATTCTGACTCAGTAGGCCTGGGGTGGACCTGAGTTTCCTCATGTCTCCAGGCTGCTGGTTCACAGACCGTATGTACAGATGTGGAGGTCTGTGGCTTTGGCATCAAGTCCTCCAGGATTGAATTTGGGCTTTGCTGGTTAGGAGCTCTGACCTGTGCCTCACTGTAGAGTTGTTGAGAGAGAGGTGAGCAAGTAGGCCCAGTAAATAAATAGAGGTGAAGAAAACGGAGATTCCAAATCCTAGAAGTGATCTCTCCTAGACCCTCAGCCCAATTCAGTTCACAAGATATTTAAGCCTGGCTGCCATTAACCTTGGGCCCAGGGCTCATTCAGCTAACAGTAAGTGTAGCTAAAACAGTTGCCAAGAAAAAGAAGGAAACACTGAATCAAGACTGAGCAGCTTCTAATCCCCGCCTACCTGCTGCTGGGAGCATCCTCTGTCCCCCACCAGCCTCCGGCCAACAGGACCTCCTTCCCACTCTGTTTTTGCTGTAGACATTAAAAGTGACACTTTCTCAGTGCTTTTTTGACCAAAGATTATTAGTTAAAATGTGGCATTATTGGGTGGTTTTTGAAGAATTGGGAATAGCCACAATATTTGGGTTTTGGTTTTGTCAATCCTTGAAGGTATGAAACATAAAAAGTATTTAGGTGTTCTTTTGGCCTGTTCTTCCTTCCACAGTTGGTAGAGAACAATAATTAGGTTTCTATCGCTGTAATGCAATAAACGCTTTAGACTTCTTTCCCCAGATCTTCCTGTCTTCAGACTTGGTCTGGCTCTCCAGGGCCTTCACCCTCTCATTACTGTGGAATGGGCTGGGTGTCAGGTTGTTTTATTGCATGCATCCGTAGCATCCTGCCACAACCCTCAGCACAGAAGTGCTAAGTTACCTAAGTATTGGTTTAGAACAAGAGCTTGTCTACCTGCTACCCATGAGCAGCCCAGGATAGATTAGAATGTGTCCGACACAAATTTGTAAACTTTCTTAAAACGTTATGAGATTTTTTTTTTTGTGATTCCTTCTTTTTTTTTAACTTATCAGCTGTCTTTAGTGTTAGTGTTATTTATGTGTGGCCCAAGACAACTCTTCTTCCAGTGAGGCCCAGGGAAGCCAAAAGGTTGGACAGCCCTGGTTTAAAGCCTGTCTTTTTCATCAGTCACCTGGAAGCTCCTTGGTGGCAGCACCTGGTTTCTCGTCTTCATGGCCGTATGCATGGAATGTACAGCCATGCCGTCTTCAGGGAAGGTGCCAAATGGATGCTGATGAGTGAATATGAATGGCTGGGGCAAGTGGGGCAGGTTGGAGCTCCTTTGCCTGAAAGGATGGAGAAAGTGACTCCCTAGCAAGTAGTTCAGTATCAGGGATCTTTTTCTTAAAGATATATTTTATTGTTTTTGACAGAGACACAGAGAGACAGAGAGAAGGAGGAAGGCCCAGAGCAGTCTCCATAGTTGTACGTCATCAGTTTTCAACATGGTTTCATTCCACACAGTTGGTCGGGGGCCAAACCAGGGGCCTCCCACTTGCCCCAGTGAGAACCAAACTAGGGCCACACCCCAGTTCAGCATGTGGGTCTGCACAGGCCAGGGCCAGGACTCAATCCTCAGACCCCAAGGCTGCAAAGCGAGCACTTAACCTGCTGAGCCATCCGTCTTCCCCAGTATCAAGGATCTTGATGTCAGTTTGTTTTGACTTCAAGTCTCAGTTCTGCCATTTAATATAACCTTGAGTGAGTTTCTTTTGAACCTCAGTTTCCTCTCCTGTTACCTGGGGCTAATAGAAGTCACCTGTCCCACAGAGTTAATATGAGAGTTCAATAAAACAACATGTGTGAAGTACTTGACAGAACGCCTAGCACATAGAAACAGTTCAGTTAAGTGGTAGTTATTATAATTTAGATCATTATTATTAAGAATCTGCTAAGTAGGCCCTTAGAGTGGTGTAGTCAAGTTTCTCCCCTTGTTCTCAGTTCCCTGTTAATTTTGTTTATAAATAAAAAAAAAAGAAGAAAAGATGCGGTTTTGTTCAGAGAGGGGCCTTCCACACCTGTCCCTTCTTGTCTTGCCTTTGCTGCTTCTGTCCAGAGTCCCCTCCCAGCTTCTCCCCTCACAACTCCTCAGGCTCTGTGTGTGGCCTCCCTGGAAAAGGGCAACTACCAGTGGCTCCCTGTCTGGGCATAGGCATGGGTGTCTGCATTTTCTGCCCTGTTCTCAGCCCTCGTGGGCTGGGCTGGGCTGGGTGGGCTGGGGGTGGGGGTCTGAGGGAGGCAGAGCTCCCCTGGGAGTGACTGTTAACATCATACCTGCTGTCCTGTTAGCTCACCATTTTTCTCCTGTTAGTCACCTCCCTAATGAAGCTGGTTTTCTGCTTCTGGGACAGCTGATTTCCAGGGGATTATTTGTATTACACACTTTAATGCTTTTTAATAGCAAATTTTTAATTAAATGGAAAGTCCTTTTGAAAGCGAGGGAGCAGCAGCTGCAGCAGGACTCAGCGTGCAGCTCTGACTTAGGCCAGAGAAGCTCAAGTAAGCAGTGGGGTGGCAGGGCTTCGGGGGAGCTCCCAGGAGTGCGCCCCGGTTAGTTGTGCTGGGTGGGAAGCAGGGCTCCTGTGGCTCCTTCCTTCTGCCATCTGTAGGCCCAGAGAAACTGGAGTTTGTTTGCTCGAGGACAGGAGAGAACTGTTTGAAGAGGAGGGATTTTAGAAGTACCACCTGCCTTTGATGTCATTGGTGAATTGCGGAAATACTGAGTTTGAGGTGGGATTTGGGGTTGAGTAACCAGATCAGATCAAATCAGGTAGGCAATAGGAAGTGTGAACAGTCGTCAGGCCCTGGTTCAGATCCTGGCAGGCCTGAGTACTCAATTGTCAAGGGAGGAGAACTGCAGGGCTCTAGTGATGTCTAAGTGCCTGTGTTTTATATTCTGGCTGATCTTGCACCGGTGGTGGGGAGAGGATGTAGGGAAGCACCTCAGTCAGCCCTGATGAAACGCTCTACACTGGAAATGGAAGCTGTCATTTGGGACGGTTGGCAGCCTGGGCCCTGCCAAGGAAGTGACACCGTGATTTCTTTGTATCCAAGAACTTCACTGGTTGGTTTGGTGTCAGGTCATTCCTGAAGTGTTCTAGAAGGGGCTCCTGTAACTGCCCAGGGTTGGAGTGAAGGTCAGAGGGAGCCCATTGGAACAGAGGTTCCCTATCAACAGAGTTCAGGTGAGGGAAGGGACAGGAGCAGCTGGATTGTCAGCCAAAGCATTGAGTTGTGTTTGCATTAGAATGATGCTTCGGGCTTGGCATTTAATCCAGAGGTGGCTTTGTGGGCAGAAACTTGGAGGAGATCTCAAAAAACATTAGGTTGGTTTTTTGCCCAAGTGCTCTGAAGGTGGGAAGTAGAAAGGGATTCTGCTCGCCAGCCTTCTCTTGGAGTTGGTGAGTTGCCATAGTCTGCTCCATGCAGTTGCCTCCTGGACCCTCTGTGATGCCACTGTAGGTACATTTGTGAGTGGTCTCTCCCCGCTACTTCACATTTCTTACAGGAAGCAGTGGTGTAGACCAGTCTTTAGATTTAGAAAGAGCAGGTTTTGCATGTTGACTCCCCTTATCTTTGGCCTTTGGCAAGATACTATATGTTCCTGAACATCCCGTGGCCTCAGCTGTAGAATAGGAGTAATGCTCATCTCAGGGTGTCTTCAGGAATAAAAAACTCCTTAAAGGCAGGCACTATGCCCTTCCTAATTCTAAGCCATCTAGCACAGGGCCTGGCACACAGTAGGCACTCAATAAAAGCTTGTAGAGTACGTAACATATGCAAAGAACCTAACAGAAGGCC
Organism: Craseonycteris thonglongyai; assembly: GCA_004027555.1. Lineage (NCBI taxonomy): Eukaryota > Metazoa > Chordata > Mammalia > Chiroptera > Craseonycteridae > Craseonycteris > Craseonycteris thonglongyai. The sequence continues at coordinate 126,494 of PVKE010000158.1, read as the reverse complement.
TGGCACATAGTGAGCACTGAATAAATGGCTGCTGTTGTCATTGCTTGTATCTGCATGTTGTCTCCCAGGCTCACCATCCATCATCCTCAGTCCACGTGCCTTCCCGCTGGTCTCTGCCTCCCCCATTCTTCCCCTCCCCTACTTCTTCTGTTCCCATTTACTTCTTTGAAAGAGCTCTTGGGCTTTGCTATCTTGTCATTCTCTCTCCCCCTGCGGTCACTAGGTGTTTCTCACTCTGTGTTACATTATCACACATCAGATCCCAGGACCAGCCCCTCTGAGAAGGTCCCTGCTTTTCCCTGTCTTGTCTTCTTTGCTGCGAAGCTTCTCTCCCATCCCTGTGTCTGAGGCGGCAACCAGAGCACTGGACACAGAGTCTGGGTGTCTCTGCTCTGTGGCTGCATAACCTTGGACTGGGGAGTGCTGGGCACACTGCCACTTCACACTGCCGCTCCTTCAGGAGAGAACCCCATGAGGCGGACAAGAGGGGGCACGGGTGGGATTGCAAGGAAGAGGAATAGGATTTCCAAATTTTCTCTCTGTTAATGTCTGTCCCCGTCTCCTCTCTTGCAGTGCGCCTCCATGACAGTATTTCTGAAGAAGGGTTTCACTACCTCGTGTTTGACCTGTAAGTGCCACTTTCTGAAGGTGTAGGGGCCTTTCTCTCCGGCTGCCACAAGATGAAGGCTCAGATAAAGGCTCAAACTGGGGCGTCTGCAGCCTCTGCCAGGGTCCCTCTCCTTTGCCCAAGGGAAAGAATTTGATTTTGAACTTTCCCTGGCAATGGACAGGTTGCTGAGGGCATCTCATTGTTCATTCAGTATCTCCCCAGGGCTCTGAACCCCAGTATGGCATGGCTGTCATATTTCTGTTCAGCAACACACATTGTGCAGATGTTTTTTGTTGTTGTTGTTGTTCCTTCGTGTGCTATCCTTAGTGGAAAAATAGAATATAGCTCTTTACATGACCTTAAAAATTCTGAGAAATTGAAGGTAGTAGCTTTTATTAGTTGTGAACTAGGCTCTAATTGGTCTCCCCTCCACTTTGGTTGTGGTTTAATATCTTAAAAGTGACTCTTCACCTCCTGGAAACCCCTCTCTAGTATTTTCAGGGTTGGGTCTCTATCCTTGGTCTCATTATTCTTCACGTTCAATAGTTGGTCTGTCCTTCTTGGGTAGCTGTGTCTTTAGTATTCATGTTGGTCTCAAATAAAACTATGACTTTCTAAGTAGGTTGATTATTTTCTCTTAGATCCCTGTATATTCATCTTTGCCTGAGTATTAGCTATTCTGTAGGTTATAGAAACAGAAATGTATAGGAGAGAGAAAGGGCCCATGTTACTCCAAGGAGAAAGAAGCCTTAAGTCGTTAAAGGATTGAGAGTGTTTTAGGCTCTGAGATGAAATATATGTAGTGTTGGGGTTTCTTTAAAAGTTGTTCTACAGCAGGGGTGTCAAATTGGCGGTCCACAGGCCGCATGCAGCCCCCAAGGTAATTTTTTGTGGCCCATGATGCTCTGAAATAAAATGAAAATAGAAAAAATTGTTATGAAGAAAATAGCGCTTAGGGGAGATCGAGGCAATACTGTACACACAATTCCCTCGTTAACCCTTTAACTACTGAAGATGAGTATACACCTGGCCCAGTGCCTTTCCTGGGGGCCTGTGGGCGTGTATAAATGCGCTGACTCCGTTCCTGCGACGTTTGTAAATGTGATGTGGCCCGCTTGAATCTTGCCTGTTGCATCAAATGGCCCATGTTTTAATTGAGTTTGACACCCCTGTTCTACAGTATGACCTGTGATCTGTTGGATACTGGGGTTGGCCCACTGACCTGCCTCCTCTGACCCTCCTTGTTGGTTGCAGAGTTACCGGTGGAGAACTATTTGAAGACATTGTGGCCAGAGAATACTACAGTGAAGCTGATGCCAGGTGAGATGAGGCCTCTACAGTTCAAGTGTGAGTCTTGGGCACCTTAAGGGGTCACACATTGTCAGGCCTCTTTGAATAGTCTTTAGGGAAGATCAGAAGAGCTCTTGTCTGGATAAAGATTCTGTAAAGCTAGACTCAGGTTGCATTCAGTAGGCAATATGAAAAGTTAAAAATTCAACACTTCCAAATCAATTATTTTGCAAAGCTCTTACAAATCTCCTTTACCTCATCACCTCACCAATAACCTTTTCTTTGAACTACTATTTACTTGTGAGCATGCCCCAGGGCCCTCCCCACCTCCTTCCTTTCCTTTGACAAAGTCTACTGTATACAAAGCATCCTGGGGGTGATCCAGAGATGGAGAAAACATGGTTTATGTCCCAAAGGAGTGTAAATGTCTGGGTTTGTAATCCTGCCAGGAACCTTCTTGGGAGATTTCAGCCTTCATCATGGTGTCTGTTGACTGCCATAACCAGCCCCGATCAATATGAGGCTCTTCAGGCTGAGGACCATTCCTCTGCCACACCTCACAGCCCCCAGCCCTCCGTGGAAGGAAGCCCTGGCAGCTACTTTATGTGACACAGCAGAATTCCTCCCACAGCATAACTCTGGGCTCTCGTCTGGCCTGCCTTTACTGCCTCGGCTCCTCCCCTGTCCCTGAGTTTTCTCCGAGGGTGATGTCCTTACAACCTGGTTTTGATCATCCTGTCTGTAGCTTATCTGGCCTATGTGGCAGCTCTAGATGCCTCTGGAGAGTGAGGGAGTACAGTTTCCTCACAAATTTCTCAACTCTAAGAGGCCAGTGTTTGCTGATCAACTTCAGATGCTTCAGCTTCAGGAAAAATTCTCAAGTGGGGAGATGAATTTCATTGCCAGCAGGGGAGGACCAAGCTGTGAGCTGGAGGAGGCGGTGATAGCTCAGGGAGCCTGTGGGGAGGAGGGAGAGCTGGGGAGGGTGTGTGACTGTACCAGTGGGCTTGGCCTGGCTCTCTGGGACACTTCGCACTTTTGCCATTTTTGGCCAGAAGGCTCTCCCTGCTAGCCTGGCTCTGTTCTAATTATACATTTCCGTGAAGACTCGCCTCTTCAGCTCAGTCTTAAAGCCTCTTTGGCCTACTCTTGGGTTGTGTTCTGTAGGGTGGTCTGAGCCTCAGCCTCCAGAACCCTGAGAAGACCTTTTGGCTCTTATGGAAGCCCCAGCATCAGATTTTTTTTTTTTTTAAGTTTACATACAGCCATTTTAATATTATCCAGACAAAGATGATATCTATTTTATTTTATTTATTTTTATTGTTTTTGACAGAGAGAGACAGAGACAGAGACAGAGAGAGAACTGAACTAGGGGCACTCCTCAGTTCAGCATATGGATCCGCACGGGCCGGGGCCGGGATTCGAGTCTCGGTCCCTGGCGCTGCAAAGTGAGCACTTAACCCACTGAGCCATCCCGGCTTCCCCGCCAGCATCAGATTTTAAGGAAGGAATAATAAGTCTAGGTCACTATCCCCACACTCCTAGACACTGCTAGCCTATTCCACACACTTGGTAGTACCTGCTGGCTGAGGCTCCATTCTCTAACTCAGGGTTCTTCAACCTCAGTAGTGCTGACATTTGGTGCCAGATAACTTTTTTTTTTAAGATTTATTTTATTTTTTTTATAGAGTCAGAGAGAGACAGACAGAGACAGAGAGAAGGGGGAGGGCCCAGAGCAGTCTCCATAGTTGCACATCGTTGGTTCTTCCACATAGCCTCATTCCACAGGTGGGCTTGGGGCTGCACAGGGCAGGAACTAGGCTGGGAGACTCCCGCATGGGAGGCATGGCTCCTTGAGCCAAGGTCCAAACTGGGGGCCTCCCGCATGGGAAGCACACCTCAGTTCAGCATATGGGTCCACACGGGCCGGGGCCGGGTTTTGAACCTCTGTCCCAGGGGCTGCAAAGCTAGTGCTTAACCCACTGAGCCGTCCCGGCTTCCCCAGATAACTTTTTGTTGTGAAGCCCCCTCCTATGGATTGTAGAGGTTTAGAAGCATCCCTGGCCTCTACCCACTTGATGCCAGTAGCACCCAACCCCTCGGTTGTGGCCACCAGAAATGTCTCCAGGCATCACCAAATGTCCCTTGGGAGTCAGTTTTCACCACTGCTCTGGACTGTCAGCATTCCCTGCCAAGAGTTTGACTGCAAGTGGGGCAGGATGGTTTGGAAGGTGGAGAGCCTGATTCAAGAATCAGCATGAGGGGAAGCTGGGATGGCTCAGTGGGTTAGGCGCTCACTTTGCAGCACCAGGGACCAAGGATCGAATCCTGGAACCATATGCTGAACTGGGAGCTCCCCTAGTTCAGTTCTCTCTCTGTATCTCTCTCTCTCTCTCTCTCTCTCTCTCTCTCTCCCCCCCCGTCAAAATAAATAAATAAAAAAAATATATATTAAAAAAAAAAAAGAATCAGCATGAATATGACTTTGTATTTTTCTATGGAAAATCATTATCAGAAATGCTCCTCAAGTACCCTGTTTGGACCCCTCTTAAGTGCATCGTTTCTTAAAGGTGTCTATGGACTTGTTTTTATCTCCCCTACTAGGTGATAAACCTCAGGGTAAGCCCTGGGCCTTATTCCTCTTTATACCCTGTGTAGTACCAGGCACAGTGCCTGTGGGCACTCAAAAAATATTTAAGTAATCAGTATACCCAGCCCCAAAACAACTTAGGTTTAGTTGGACTCTCTCCTAAGTTGCCACCACAAGTCTCTTCTCTAAGAACAGAGTTACTACAGGGGGAAAGAGAAGAAAAGAAAGTATTGGATATTTTCCGCTTCTCAGGGGTCTGAAGTGTCCCCAATCTCTTGGAAACAAATTAGGGGTGTTAGGCCTTTATAGTCTAAGGAAGCATGGTGGACTCTGGTTGACCCTGTTCTAGTTTGTCCTCTGCCCTATTCTAGTGGGAGACCCTGCACAAACCACTTAATCTGCCTGGGCCTCGGTTTCTCCTTTTTTAAAATAGGTTGAACTAGGTTATGTCCAAAGTCCAAGGTTGTATGTAACTCATCATTCACAAATTTTCTCTGAACCTGTGACCCAGAGTTATGTTGTGCTTTAGTCCACCGCATGTGGTTTATGGATCAGGTGGTTTAACCATGAACTGACATTTTTTTCCTTCTGCTTTTGCAGCCACTGTATACATCAGATTCTGGAGAGTGTTAACCACATCCACCAGCATGACATTGTCCACCGGGACCTGAAGGTACTACTCGGGCTCTCCCTTTGCCTCCTGCTTGTAAAGCGTTGGCGCCACCTGGTGCCAGGTAGTGGTACTGTGAGGACCCACCCAAACAAGGTTCCCTCTGGGCAGAAGCATGGGTGCCTCACAAGTTTCTCTCTTTTCCTTATTCAGCCTGAGAACCTGCTGCTGGCGAGTAAATGCAAGGGTGCTGCCGTCAAGCTGGCTGATTTTGGCCTAGCCATTGAAGTACAGGGAGAGCAGCAGGCTTGGTTTGGTAAGAGTGACCCTGTCTTCCTGGAATGCAACCCCCACCCTTCCTCCTCTTCCTGATCTGCCTTCCTCTTTCAGAACTAGAAGCCAGATCCTTAATGGTCCTGGCCTCCTCAGAGACTGGAGGATAGGGAGGGTGCAGAGCTCCCCCTGGCCCTCCATGACTCAATACAGTGAGTCTAGCAGTTGTCAGCACTGCATTCTTGCTGCCTCTGGGGAGGACTGGAAGTTCCTGGTAGGCACATGGACTTGCCCTCTGATTTAGATTCCGGGCACTACAAGAAGCTCGGCCTGTCATCTCTTGTTGCCCATGTGCTAAGAGCTTATGTAGCAAAAGGATTAGGAATGGGAAAAATTGCTGATGTGGATTTAATGAGAGAGAAAGTGGGTTCAGTCTGCCTCTGCCCTCTCTTCTGCTACAGGTTTTGCTGGCACCCCAGGTTACTTGTCCCCTGAGGTCTTGAGAAAAGATCCCTATGGAAAACCTGTGGATATCTGGGCCTGCGGTAAGCCCATTCCACACTCTCAACTTTTTGGTGTTAGGAGCCCTTGACTTCAAGCGATGGCAAGAAAGAAGCATCGCCTATTCCTTGCGGGTCCCACAAGGAATACCTTGTGGTCTGGTATATGTGAAATCACGGTGTTTGCTCTAGTGCCCCTGGGATGGCTTCTATCACACCTTCCTCTCCCAAAGTACTTTCTGAATTCTACTGCATCCTTGAAGATGGCGTTGCTCACACTGTAGAGGATGGGTTGTGCCTAAAGAAACCCCTGATGTGGCTTGGTATTATGGGGAGTGAAGCACAGCAGGAAGGGCTAGTGGCACAGCATTATTGGCTGGTATCCACTTCTATCTCTGGCATGGCCCTTGACCTTCTGAGTGACTCTGAGCCCTGCGTGACTTTTCTTGGTTCCTCAGCAAAGTAGGTGACTGACCCCAGTGACTGTGTTCTGTCTAATAGGGGTCATCCTATATATTCTCCTGGTGGGATACCCTCCCTTCTGGGATGAGGATCAACACAAGCTGTATCAGCAGATTAAGGCTGGAGCTTATGATGTAAGAACTGGTTTGTTCCTACCCCCTTGGCACCAAGGGAGGGGTGGGGTATGGGGAGGGTTAAGGGACTTTGAGGACCCAGGGACAGCCATACAGGTCTCAATTCTTGCCACCCACTGACCCAGGGAGCAACTTTTTGCACTGCTATTCTTGGGAGCTGTAAAATCAAGGAGTCCCCTAAAACCCTGGGGCATGGGGGTGTGGTATGCTGCATAACATAGGGACAAGAAGTCTGATGGCCCCTCCACTGCAGTGGGGCTGTGGGCACATCACTGAGCCATTGCTTCCTCCTAGTAAAGAGACAAGATTGAACTCAGAAAATGGTGGAATTCCCTTTCCACTCTGATCTCATATTCTAGCATTCTGACCATGATTACTTTTTTCTTTCTTACCATATCTTTAAGATGACACAGGTGCTGGGATACCCCAGGGCTTCTCCAGCTTTCTGCCAGCCAGCTTTAGGTAGTACAGAGTATCTCCATGATAGGAGTTGGGGTAATGACAGAGCCTACCTTTTAGGGCGTGAGGTTCACAGGTTTCATATCCCTCCGTCCCCTGTTCCTGCTCCTTAGTTCCCATCACCAGAGTGGGACACAGTGACTCCTGAAGCCAAGAACTTGATCAACCAGATGCTGACCATAAACCCTGCAAAACGTATCACAGCTGACCAGGCTCTCAAGCATCCATGGGTCTGTGTAAGTATCTTCACCTGACATCAAGGCAATCAGGGATGTCTGCCCTCAATATGCCCTTAGCCCTCCTTACCTTTTTTTTTTTTTTTTTTTTATGAGCAGAGAATTATTCTGGGTCCTGAGCAAGGACTGGGTGGCAGCGAGGGAGAGGGACTGGGTGGGGCCCAGGGTCAGTAAATGTCACCAGGAGGAAGGCAGGGAGGCAGATGGGGCTAACTGGCCTCTACCCACCTCATTCCCACTCACTTTTCAGGTATGATTCAGTTCTGATTTTTACTTTTGCAGACTCTAGGTAGTTGATGATAGAAAGCAGTTGGCAGAACTCAAAGTGAATTACCAAGCTCAACACATATTCACATCTCAGCTCTCATATGTCTCTGATGGAAATGTGACTGAGACTCAACAAATAAACAAAGGGGGTCTCTGAGCAATTAAAAAGAGCTCCCTGAAATTCAGTCATAAAGCTCATCCTAAGAGAGACCTCTAGGCTATCAGTGTGGGTCAGCATACTCTGTTTTCATACATAGTTCTGTCAAACTGCAATATGTTTTCAAGCAAAGAAGAGGGTCTACTGCAGTTAGGTGTCCTAACTACCAATGATGTATTTATTTGTCCTTTACCACGTTTACTGAATGCCTCTTGGGTGCTGGAGATACAAAGATGAATGAGGCATGGCCACTTCTACCAAAATCTCAAAGATTATCTGGGGGAGAACAGGCACTCAGACAATCACTCTGCAATGTGACAAGTATGTAAAAATCTAATTCATGTGCAGGTGCTCCTGCTGTCCCTAGTAGGCAGTGGGGTTACTGAAGGTGCCTGGAGGGGGCAATCTCTGTTCTGGTTCTTGGCAAATGACTAGGAATTCCCCAGGATGATAACCTGCAGAAAGAAATTAGCTTGGGCTAGGGTGAGAGGTCATGGGGAATTGTGAGTTTAAGGAATGTTAGCAGTTTGGTTGTAGATGAAGATATAACTATAGGAATGCAAAAGAATGAAGCCAAAAAAGATTCCATGACATACAAGTTTCTGCCTAAGGAGTTGGATTTTATTCTGAAAACACAGGGAACTGTTCAAGAGTTTTAAAGAGGGAATGAAATTTGCTATTAAGAAAGATCATTTTAGAAACTATGTAGAAAGTGTAATTGAAGAGGAAAGAAGCTGGGGACAGAGAGCTCAGGAAGGTGTCGTAATTATCTAATCAAAAACCAGGTAAGGTCTCAGCTAAGGATAGTGATAAAAGAATGGAAGATATGGCAAGAAGTGAACAAATTTGAAATATTTGGGAGATAGAAAGAATCAAAAGAATTTAGTGACCAACTGGATTTGGGGAGTGAAGGAGAGAGAGGTATCTGTGGGAACTACCCAGTTTTGAGTTGGTAACTGAGTGGAGGGTTATACCATTCACTAACCCAGCAGAAATCCAGGGGAGGAGCCAATTTGTGAGAAAGGATGGATTTAACTTTGTACATATTGAGTATAGTGGCTGAGGACCTCTAGCCAGAGACACCCAGTGGGTAGTTAGAAATAGGGTTCTAAAGAGTAGAAAAGAAGTTAAAAACAAGAAATGTAAGTTGTCGTCATTTCTATGTAGGTGGTGTTAGGGCTATTGAAATAGTAGAGATTGCTTCTGTGCTGATCAAATCTTACTGTGGGCTTGCATAAGAGAAGAAATGGCCACTAAATACCAGTATTGCATGACAGGGAGAATTAAAAGAGCCAGCAAAAGGCACTGAGAATGAGCACTTCTGTTGTAGAAGGAGAATCAGAAGCAGGAGGTCCTAAGAAATGCCGGTAGGAGGTCTTAGTAAGTGAGCGTCTGTAATGAAATGCTTCAGGGAGTCCATGATAAAGATGGGAAAGAATCCATTGGCTCTGACCAGATAGAAGCCATTGTTTCATTATTCTACCAGTAGAGGCAGTGGAGTGAGAGACTACCTAGCCTGTTTTCAGTGATGCAAATAGGAATGAGGGGAAATAGAGAAAGAAGTAATACTAAGAGAAGATGAGTGGGTTAGGGTTTTTTTGTGTATTTTTTTAAGATTCTGTTTGCGAAAAGGCTTGACTATGATATATAGACTGCAGAGAAGAAGATAGTCTGGAGTAAGGGGTTAAAAATATTGGCTGATTGAGGAAGCAAAGGTTTGGATAGCAAAAAGAGAGGCTCCTGAGCCTGGGGCAAGGGATCCCCACTGAATGTGAGGGATGATGCCGCTGAGGCCCAGGATTAGGTTGCTGAAGTTGAAATTCTTTCTTGAGGAACTCTCCTTTGTCTTTATGGAGAAGTTTACACTCTGGTGGCGGAGGTGAAATAAGAGAAAAGGTTGGGAGAGTTGCTTTAGGAATCAGGAAAGGGGGTGGACCCAGGATTTGCAGGGTGGGCTGATGGAGTAGAGGACACCAGGCTGCATGCTGTAGGATTTGTTTTTCTAGAAGGCTGGCCAAAACAGCAACAGCAAAGGGAGCGGGGAGCAACTTAAAATGGGCACTCAAGAATTGGTGAAGTATTATGTTCTAGGGGTCATTTTGTGGGCCCTATCCTCCACCATCCCATAGGACAGAGGTGTCCAACCTTTTGGCTTTCCTGAGCCACACTGGAAGAAGAAGAATTGCCTTGGGCCACACATAAAAAACACTAATACTAACAATAGCTGATGAGCAAAAAAAGCAAAATTGTAGAAAAATCTCATAACATTTTAAGGAAGTTTATGAACTTGTGTTGTCCTATATAGCAAGCTTGTCCAACCCGCAGGCCACAGGTTGGACAAGCTGCTATAGGACATCACTGTATTATGATACTACGTAATAATTAATCCTTGTATTGATGATCCTGAGTCATCAAGGAGATGTATATCATGTCCATTGGCCTCTTAAAGAAGAAGGGAATTAATAGTCATACAGTGAAGAAAAATTCCCGTCTAAAATGATGAAAAGGGGGGAAAGCCGGGACGGCTCAGCGGGTTGAGCGCTCGCTTTGAGGCCATGAGGACCGAGGATCGAATCCCGGCTCCGGCCCAGGCAGGACCCACGTGCTGAACTGGGGAGTTCCCACAGTTTGGTTCTCTAACTGTCTCTGTCTCTGTCTCTCTCTCTATCTGTCAAAAAGTAAAATAGAAATAACTATGCAC
>PVKE010000158.1:70083-108869 GCA_004027555.1 Craseonycteris thonglongyai | reverse complement strand
ATTTGCTATAATTGGATATAAGTGAAGAAAATGTGATTAGAAACAGAAGGAGGGAAGCCGGGATGGCTCAGTGGGTTAAGTGCTCACTTTGCAGTGCCGGGGACCGGGGATCAAATCCCGGCCCCGGCCTGTGCGGAACCATATGCTGAACTGGGAGCTCCCCCAGTTCAGTTCTCTCTCTGTCTCTGTCTCTGTATCTGTATCTCTCTCTCTCTCTCTCTCTCTCTGTCTCTGTCAAAAATAAATAAATAAAAATATATTAAAAAAAAAAAGAAACAGAAGGAGTGGGGATATGGGGATCGCTCAACAGGTTGAATGCTTGCCTTGCAGAACACAAGGTCTGGGGATGGAATCCCAGCCCCGGCCCATGCAAAACCCACATGCTGAACTGTGGTGCCACCTCACACATGGGAGGCCCCCAGTTGAGTTCCCACGTCTACCTGTGTGGAATGAAACCATGTCGAAATTAATGATGTACAACTATGGAAAGTGCTCTGGGCCCTCCACCTTCTCTCTCTGTCTCTCTGTCTCTCTCACCTTCTCTTAAAATAAACAAATGAACAAAACCAGAAAGGGTGAATATTCAAAATACTTAACCACCAGAAGAGCAAAAGCACCAACCAATCAGAATAGGTGCTTCCTATGGGTAATTGATATAGCTGTACCCAGGAATTCTTAGCTCTGATTACATATTAGCTCTGATTAGAGGTGTGCCAAAGGGAGCTCACACTGTATATGGGGGATTAAAAAAGATCCATCAAAGAATAATTCAAAGTTCCTTGAATGTTACACAAACTGGTGGTGCCTCTGCTAGAAATGGGAGTAATTTCTAACTAGGGATGCCCAGTTTGATGGGAAGAGAAATTTGTTTTGATCACAATGAGATTGAGAGGCAGGTGAAGATCTGGGTGGAGAGGTTTTTAAAGGTGCTAGGAATACCTGATTAGCCCAGGAAGAAAGCACTGGACTGCAAATGAGGACTTGCATGAGTGAATCCATTCACTCAACCAGTTCTGTGCCTCAGGAGCTGCAGAAGCAGCAACATAATCCACCCTTCAAGTGTTCACAGTGGGAGAGAGGCATGTAAACCACCAGTTCTGGTGTGGTCTGGTAAAATCTGTGAGGAGGTGTGCTCAGGCCAGGTGCTGGGGGCACAGAGAGATGAGCACCAGAGCCTGAAGGAGTTGGCCCATGAACTGAGTTTGAAAGGCAGGTTAAGGAGAGAGGAGGAGGAAGGATATTCCAGGCAGAGAGACTAGCACATGTGAAGGTACATGAGTTTGAAATGGCATGATGATTCTGGGCACTTCAGTGGTTTCTGTGTAGCTGAAGCAAAGAGCAGTTGAACAAAATAGGACCTGAAATAGAGCAGTGATAGCTGAGGTGGTAATGAGAAGATGAATAAAGGAGCCATTAAGGAACATGTTTCCAGCAGAACTTTTCTGACCCCAAGGATGAGTGTCAGGTGCAGTCATGTAAGATTAGTGCAAGGAGTTAATTAAAAACATAGATTCCAGGGTCCAATCTGGAATTCAGATTTGGGGAGCCTTGGGTGGGAGGCAGAATCTGAATTTTAATAAGACTTCCCTTCCTCCATGTGGATCCAGAGCACATGAAGGTTTAGGAGACTAGCAAAAGCAGAGTTTGATGGTTATTTGTTATTAAGGGGCTGGGAAAGGAGAGGAGTGAGCAAAGAAAATGGAAAAATAACAAAGAGGTCAGAGAACAGAGGTATGCAACAATGTTGGACCTTCCAGGAATGCCAAGAAGGATGAGGGCTAGGCAAACAGAATTGTGAGATAAATTGCTTTAAATGAAAGAATATGTGGGGAACCTAGGCTAGTGTCTGACCTGATACATGCTCAGTGAATGAGTTTGATTCTTGAGAAAAGACTTTGAATATAGTGATGGGACCAGAGGCAAAGATGCAAGTGTTTAAGAAGAGAATGACATGGGGAAGCTGGGATGGCTCAGTGGGTTAAGTGCTCACTTTGCAGCACTGGGGACTGAGGATCGAATCCCAGCCCCGGGCCGTGCGGACCCATGTGCTGAACTGTGGAGTTCCCCCAGTTCAGTTCTCTCTTTATCTCTGTGTCTCTCTCTCTCTCTCTCTCTCTCTCTCTCTCTCTCTCTCTCTCTCTCTCTCTCTCTCTCTGTCAAAAACAATTTAAAAAAGAAAAGAAGAGAATGACAAACCAAATTTAAAAGGCCAACAGCAGACAGGTTGGGGAAAATACAGCAGGTATGATGGGAGGAGTTAATATTATTTTTATAAGAGAGCTTTCTCTAATAAATAAGAATCCATCCCCCCACTAAAACTTAGGAGATGATGGTCAAAGAAAATGAACTGACAATCTACCTGGAAAAGAGGATGTAAAACTGGTTCACAAAAGTGGATGTTTAGCCCCACTTGTGTAAGAGAAATGCAAGTTGAAATGAAGTGCTGCCTTTGACTCATCGTTTTATAGTAGTATAAATCAGAATGATTTTGTAAAACAGCCTGTGAGTCAAAAGCCATAGAAATACTTCTACCTTTTTCATCCTTTAATTCTACTTCTGGGAATTCATCTCAGAAATAATTCAAAATATGGAAAAACTGAAAGCATAAAGATGTTCAACATGACATTATGACTGAAAAGATTGGAGGCAATCTCAAAAGCCAATAAGATAATAACAAAATAATTATGGGAAATCCTTAATAGACAATTACAAAGTTATTAATTGTCATGGCTATATAATGTTGGAAATGTTTTATACTAAGTGGAAAAAGTGAAATGTAAAGCAGTACATACTATACTATCATCTAAATTTTGTTTTAAAAAACAATGTAGATTATATTTAGTATCTACTATGTAGATAGATAATGAACTGAAAGAAAATCCACTGAAGTGTTATAATAACTTCACTGGGTGATAGGAATTTGGGAAACTTTATTTTATACATTTTTTTCTGTATTTTCTATATTTTTCACGTAGACTTCACTAGATTAAAAATCAAAATACTATGTATTTTTAAAGTAAAGCATAAGCTTATATATCGCTTATAATTATGTTTTAATTGTATAAGAAGACCGGCAAAAGTAATAGGATTATGGGTGGTCCCCCCACCCCCATTTCTGTTTTCAAATTGCTTATAATGTGGCTACAGTCCTTTTATAATCAAGAACAAATATATCACAATGGCATAGTAGGATGAAAGTGCTGCGAAAGGGGAAGACAAAGCAAGATGTACAGGGTTTGAATTTTCTGGGTCCTCTTGAAAGTTGAGGTGGAAACCTGTGTTATGAGGGAGGCCTGTGAGGTGGCTTAGAAGATCCTGTGAGCTGTCAGCATTTTGAATGTTTCTTTTAGATTCCATCTTCTTTCCCCAGCTCTCCCTTCCACAATTCCTGCTGCTTAAGGTCCAGAGAGTGGTTTCCTTCTCACTGTCAAGTAGCTTTCACGAGATGCTCAATATTAGCATCAATTTGAGCTCTTAAATTTGGGGACTTCAGATTCTGGTTAGGTTTCTTTGAACGGATACCAGTGATCCAGGGTCTATGGAAGAGTGAGAGCCACTTGAGAGGATGACACTTGAGGGGCCACAAACTCTCAGTTCCCAAGAGGTCTCTGGTTAAGGACAACTATGCGTTCTACGAGTCTGCCAGCATGACCATTCAATATTTAAAAAAATAATAATAAAAAGGGATATAGTTATTTTCTTAGTACTGTTTGAACCCTTTTCTGATTTAAATTTTTAAATAAATATTTAATTTTTAAATATAAATGAGATATGGCTCTTTAGAAATGATCTAGTATTTAAACAGTGCTGCAGTGTGCTGGTTGAGAAAGAGCCTAGCTGTGCATGGCTGAGGGCAAAACCCTGGAAGGATGGACAGAGGAATTGAAAGAAGTCCACTTGCTGGGTAGACACTAACCCTTGAGTAGAGAAGGGCTATCTCAGGTTTTCATGCCAGACAGCTTAGGAAAAAGAGAGTCAGCTAGGAGAAAGTTTGAAACTTATTCCTCATTAGGTGATACAGACCACTGAAAGTGCTGCCTAAGCAAGGTCCTGGTAAAAGCGACCTGCCTGCAATGGCCTTTGACAACAAGCCCCTGAAAATCATAAGAACCAAAGCTGGACCTGGTCTGTGCCCCTGCTGAATTTTCACTGATCTGATTCTGGGCAAGTTAGAAACCTGTGCTCTGCTTCTGCCTGCGGGGAAACCAGTCAGCAAACCCTGTTCAACTCAGCAAAGGTTTGTTGCTTGTATGCTAACCTTGATACTAGGCACCATGGAGATTTCAAAGATAATTAAGATATGAACCTTCCTTCCAAGTGTTAACATTCTTGTTGGATAAAGGAATGAGTACGTATGAATGTAAGGCAACTCCCTCTTTTTGAGGGATAATTTTGGAAGTAAAATCTCATATTTGGGCATATATGAAAGGCAAGTGCAAAAGAGTCTGAATTATATTTAGGCTTTCTTTTTCTTTAGATCTAATTCTGAATTGTGGACCATTCTTTTAAATACTTGTGGTCCCTTTCATTTGAATATAATACATTTCTACAAATGTTTTCTAGAGTGTCACCCCCTTGAGGGCAGGAACATTTATCTGACATGTTCACTGTGCCTGGAACAGCCCTCAATAAGTACTTGTTGGTTATTGTTAAATAAATATGCAATAGTCAAACAGAAGACAGACAATCCAAGGGGAATTCTGTCTTCCAGCAAGCTAATTATAAAATTTTTAATTACCTTTCACCTTATAGACAGTCTTCTGAGATGTATTTTCAGTGTTCCATGCAGACTTTATTTTTATGCTCTTGTTTCACATCTAAACATAATGTCTACGAGCATCTGGTTAAGGCCGAGGAATCGCTGCTTTCACCTTCCCCTGTAGTTTACATCTCTTATGTCTTTGTCATCACCAGCACTCCTATAATATTTTTCCATTACCCACTAAATGCAATAAAACACTGAAACCTTACAAATGAGCATGGCCATAGCGACAAAGAAAGGGATGCCAAAATTTAACTGTCAGATGGTTTTCAAAAGCTCAACATCTTTATGTGAAAAGCAATTTAGGGATGCCCCAAAAAAATCTAGGTTCCAAAGTCAAATGTTACTAATCTGAGGATGGCCTAGAGTACCTTTTGCTATTTTCCTGGTAGCTGCTCACCCAAATTTTAGGCAGACTTAGTAATAGTAAGAGGAAGTAGTTAACCTTATAGGTAAGCTGGCCTTAAAAGCCCAAACCTGTACATTTGCAGCAAAATGTTACTTACCCTTGTAGACTTGTGACTTAATCTCCTCAAGAAGCTCTCTCTGAGCAAGGCCAAGACATCTCAGAATATACTAAATATGTGTTTGTGAACCTGACAGCACAGGAGTTCTTCCTCTCCCAGGGTCTGCTGGAAGGTGTAGGTGCTGTTTTAACCCTTTGGGTGCTATACTCCAGGTCTCCTTCTTCTGCTCTTTCTCCTGAGGCAGAGCCCACGCTGGTGCACTAACCTGCAGTGTCTCTGTGCTTCTCTTCTTACCTCCTCTTTCCCCTTCTCTTTCCCTTTTGCTGTGGTGTGTCCAGAAAAGGAAGTCAAGTTCCAGCGTGCACCTAATGGTGAGCCTTGCCTGCCCACCCATCTGCCCACTCCATGCTGCCTGCACCCGCCTGCCAGCCACGCAAACCCATTCTGCCATGTGCGTGTGCTTCACTCATCTTCACTGCATGTCTGTGCTGTGTGGGCAGGTGTGGCCTATCCTGCCAGGCGGGGGCCATTGTCCCAGGTCCTCTAGTGGCCCGAAAAGTGGACACTGGGATATGTGGTATGGCACCCCTGCTGCAAATCTTGGACTGCCTCTAGCAGCCCAGGGCAGGAAGTGAAATTGGCAGGGTTTCAGAGCCAGGTGGCAAGCACAGGAGAGAACCCCCTCACTGTTGCTCAGGCGGAGAGGCCCTGCTCACCGAACACAAACAGCCACTTCCTACAGACTGGCAGCCAGTGGGCATCTGTGTGGTGGGCTGAAGAGCTGTCTGTAGGCTCACAGCCCTGAGCCTCGCTATCCTGGTGTTTTCCTCTGTGCAAATGCCCATTAGTAGGCTGTGCCCATTTTCACTCCACCCTTGGGGAACAGCAGAAAGACAACAGAGAATGCATTTTCTTTTTCATGCGACACAGGGCACCAAGAGGAACACAACAGCCTGAACCATTCTGAAACCATCCATTAAAACCAGGGTGGGGCCACCTGGGTGACTTCCCAGTCCTCTACAGATAGGGTGTACAAACACCCTGGAGTCCTTGCAGTGTGCTAGGGTGTTTGTCTCAGCTGGGCTTTGCAGACAAGACAAACTTAATGCAGTTCATCCCAAACAGGAGGTCAGTGTCAGCAGCTGACCTAGGAGGGCTCTACTCTTTCCTGGTGGTAATGGAAGAAAACAGTGCTCGTATGAGTTGAGACCCACATCCTGACTACTTTCGGGACCCCTCTTTTCCAGCCTGCAGAGTTCAGTGGAATCTTGTAGCACTTGGCTCCGAGCTTGAAGTTCCACGCCTAGCCATGGGTTTGGGGATGTCCCCACCATTGACAGTAAGCTAGGGGTGGATGGGTTCAGGTCTGGTTCAAGGAGACGTAAAAGAGGCCTCCAGGCTAGAAGAAAGAGGCAGTCTGGATAGCTTCTCATGTGTGTCCTTATTTGTGCCTTGTGCAGAGATAGTAACTACATATTTGTTTCTGTGCCTATTAAAGAACTCACAGGCTTCAGGCTGCTTCCCAATGACCACTGGCTTCACTGGGACTCCCAGTGAGACTGAGTCCATTGGTTAGGGCATCATAAGAGGTAAAGAGCATCGATATGCCTCCCTGACCTAGAAATCAGCCTCCTTCCTTCCTTGCCATTCTCCTCCCACCCTCCCTTGTTGTGTAACTCAGTGTAACATTTTGAAAGTCAAGGAGCTATCCTGGTGGTCTCTGCTGTGAGGAGTGTTGACCTGCTTGGCAGCCTACTCTTTCCTGGGGGCTGGGTTCTGGAACTGTAGCCACAGCCCCCACCTGGATTCATCTGCCCTACCTGGGAGCTCTGCCTTTGCTTCCAGCTGACCAAGTCCAAGAGTCATCAGGCAGGAAGGCCAACAGCACAGCCCTGTCTTTGCTCCCTGGGGTCAATAGATGCATTTTGTATCCAAAGCTGATTTCTACGCTTTCTTCTCTGGACACTTATCTCCTAGGCTAGGTTTTCTTTTTCTTTTTCTTCCTCTTCTTTTCAGATTAGGCTTCAAACTGGTGTTTTAGGAGGAAGAATATACAGGTGGCATGTTGAAAAGGCAGCAAGCAGGAAACTGCCCCAAGATAGGGGACCCAGAGTTTCTGAATTTTGTTCTGCTTTCTTAAAAACACCCTCCTTTCCTCTTGTAAAGTGAGAAGAAAATCCTGAATTTCTTTGGGTTAAGTATGATTGTGCAGTGATAACGGCGTCTGGAATAAGCAGAGATTTCTGGAGAGATGCTTTAAAGCAAGTCTTTGGGCTGGGCCCACCTTGAGGATGCCCCCAGGGCAAGGTCTCTGGATGCCCTCCAATCATCTCTCCAGCCATTGCTCTCATCTGCCTAATGTTATGGAGGCCTCATCAGGCCTAGCTCATCCGGGCCAAGCCAGGGGGCAAGGGAGGTCTGGGATTCGAACCTGAGCAGCTTTGGTGATTCTAGAGGAACTAAACCATCTGTTTTCTTGTCTCAGCCACAGAGCAACAACAAAAACAGTCTCGTAAGCCCAGCCCAAGAGCCCGCGCCCTTGCAGACGGCCATGGTACCTCCTGACTACAGCTTCTCTGCCCCTGCCCCTGGCTGCGTCCCGCTCCTTCCCACTTGCTCTTCTTGCCTTCCCTCTCAGGCCTCCTTGGCCCTTTTCCTTTCATCTCTGTAGAGCAGGCTGCTTTGTGTACTGCCCTGTAGGCCAACTTCCCTGTTCACTGTCCCGCTTGACCATGCTTCTTCCTGCACGGCAGAACTGCTGCTCCTACTCCTTTCGCTGTTGTGGGGAAGAGTGATCAGGGTTCTCAGCTAAAACTCCCAGCCCTAGGCGGGGCCCCCTGTGGGTCTGCCGGGAAGGTGAGTTGCTCATAAGGGTAGATAAGAGCTTTCTTAGAACCTGTACATCAGTTCTTGGAGGTTTCTTTGTGAAATCTGCTTCAGCCTTCCTTTTGCAAAGCCATGAACAAGAAGGAAGAATGGGGTCCCCTACCCCTGGATGGTGCTAATCTTGGGGTTTCTGGAGAGCCCCATGCTGCCTGTGCTGAGTTCTCCCTGGGCTCATCCAAGGAGCACTGTGTGCTCTCAGAGCTCCCTCTGCTAGTGATGGCTAACCAGAGAGTTTGCAGAGGGTGTGACTAGGAAAAGGGGGAGGGTAATTATGGCCGCTACTCCTTCTACTTCTTGTGGACCCTCATGTTGCCTGACATGGTGGTGTAGGAACAGGAACTCTGGGGAAGGCCGAAGGTAGGTGAAGCAGGCAGCTCTCTGGGCCCAGCTTGCTGAAGGGGCATTCTGGATCTTTCTGGGAGACCTTAGTCCACTCTCCCTGTGTCCTTGCTTCCTGTATACCCCTTGATGAACACTGCTGGTGGGGCCCAGCCTGTGCCCCCAGTCCCATAGCTCCTCCAGTGTACTTGTGGGGAAAGAAAACTCAGAACTAGCCAGGGTCAGGGCAGAGGCCCCCATCCTCCCAGCTTTCCCTGGTACTCTCTTAGCTTCCCTGGTACTCTTCTTACCAGCCAGTACTGTCTCCAAATCTGGGGCTTCCCAGCTCCCTGGGACCTAGTTGAGTCAGGATATTTTGTCTATTGAGAATGGCTGGTGGCCCAGCCTCAGTGATCATCATAGGGTCTCTGAGGGTACTGGGGTAGAGGTGGTATCCCTCAGGGAAGAGCTGTAAGTCTGTCCCCAGACAAGAGGGTAATTTTCATCTTCTCTCACAGGAGCCACAAACCACCGTGGTGCACAACGCTACAGATGGGATCAAGGTGAGTGAGCCTGCTTTCCATGTCAGCAGAAAACAGCTGGGATGGGTTACAGGGTCAAAGTGTCCTGTGGATAGTAGCCTATAGGCTGCACCTCGAGGCCAAGGTGTTTGCCAAGTCTAAGCTGAGGGTAGTATATGCCCATTTGTTGCTCCATTCCCTGGAAGGGCACTATACTTTAGTGATTCTGAGCTCAGACTCTATAATCACACAGGCCTGGGTTTGAATCCTGGCCCTGAGCCGCTGGGCAAGACAATCTACTACTCTGCGCCTCAGTTTCTTACCTGTAAATTGGGGATGATGATGATAATAGAATTTTCCTCTGTGACGTGTGATGTTTGAATGAGAATAAATCTTAACTAGAAAAACAGGCAACACTATAATCAGACCCTAGAGCATTCTGCATGGCCTCACCCTTTACACCCTTAATGACCTTCTTTTCACTACTAGTTGCAAATATTTATTGAGCCCCAATCCATCCATGGTTCTGGTTTACAGAAGTGACCAGATAAAATTCCTCTGCACAGGTGTTGGGGAGGCAGATAATAAACCAAAAACTAAATAAATAAGATAAAATCCAGTAGTGACAAGTGGTATAGAGAAAATGGGACAGGGTAAAGAGAGAAAGTGAACAGGGCCTTTATTTACATATTGAGGGAAAGATCTCCCTCACAAGGTGGTATGTGAACTAAACAATGGGAATAAGACAGCCAGGCAGACTGGGCAAAGTGCCCTGGACAGAGGACACTGCAAGTACAGGGGCTTGGCATGTATATGGAATGAAGAAAGAGAAGAGATCAGTAGGAGCTAGGGACACAATGAGCAAGGGGGTTGGAGGTGGGGTCCAGGATGGCAGGAAGGTGATAAAGTTGGAGAAGCAGGCAGGGCCTGCTATGTAGGACTTTGTAGGAGTTTGCATTTTATTCCAGCAGCAATGAGAAGCTAGTACCAGGGGTAGTATAGTCTCATTCACTCTTTGAAAAACCACCCTGGCCATGTTATAGAAAAGAACTTTAGGGAGGAGGCAAGTGTGGAAGCAGGGAGACCAGGAAGTGATTATAGTAGTTCAGGTGCTAGATGCTGGTAGCTTGGACTCAGGTTGTAGCTGTGCATTCGAAGAGAAGAGCTAAGGGAGTTTATTTTGTAGGTAGAACTGACAGACTTGATTTTAGATTACATAATTGAAATATGGGAAAAGAGAATAATCAACCTAGAATCAAACCTAGGTGATGACTCTAGGTTTTATCCCAAAAACTGGCATTGATGGTGCCATTCACTGAGTTGGGGAAGATTATAAAGGGAGTTTGGGAATCCAGAGTTTTATAAGTCAGATGGCAAGGGTGGAAATGGAACTTTCTATGATTCCTCCTTGCACCTCCTTTAGGAGCACATATTCTGCTTTTATTCTACTTGGTTCCTCTGGTTTCCAAGGGCCTGAGTATATAAAAACATGGTTTTTTTGGACTACAGGGCTCCACAGAGAGCTGCAACACCACCACAGAAGATGAGGACCTCAAAGGTGAGTGCTGGTCCTTGCTAGGGAAGGGACCCCAGCAGGGACCCAGGTGCCTTGGCTCCAGTGGAACACCTGCGTTGTCTGCTCCCAGAAGTGAGATTGGTGGCTCCTTATACCCCAGGAAAGGCCTTACCATAAAGCTGCTTTCCATGAGCCAATATAAGAGGTCCCTGTCTGTTAACACTGGGCTGGGCAAGAGGCGTCTCTTCTTTGACCCCAAGTCTGCTAAACTAGAGCTTTTTCTGAGTCTGTCCAGGTCCAGGGTTCAGAGAACTGTTCCTGTTGCTGATAATGATGTGACAACTCAGATCAGGGATAGCTTGAGTCCCTGCAGAAGTAGCCTACAAATATTGTGAATCATTAGGGTGACCAGTTGTCTCAGTTTACCCAGGACTGAAATGATTCCCTGAATGTGGGACCAACTGTTTAAAACCAAAACAGACCTAGGCACATTGGAATGAGTTGGTCACTCTTGTCACAAAGCCTTGGCATGAATGACGGAGACAGAACTACATTTCGTTATATCCCAGTGATTCTGTGAGGACCACCAGCCTATGCTTGGGCCTGGCCAGAGTGCCAGTGGGGAGTGTGAGAAGACATTGTAGGCCAGATATCTGGGCATCTCTGTCCTGCTCTTGGGTTTGGTCTCCTGGAATTGCTCCCTTTGCCTTCAGTAAATGACCTTAAGCCAAGCTCTCAGAAAAGATGGAGGAATGTTGCAGGACAGAGCTGAAAGAGCATGCCCAGGGGCAACAAGGGGGCACCAAACCTTTGGGAACCCCAAAAATAGAAGGCATGAATGTATAAGGCAATAAAGAACAATAGCTCAGGGCTTCTAGGATTAAGGTCAGATCAGCTCAGTTCTGGTGATACTGGCAGAGTATGTGGCTCCTGCACTCTTAGGCTCTTGACCTTGTAGCTTAACCCCCTAGAACTTCTTCCCTGGAGGCAGGGATCCTTGTACAGGCTGTCTGAAGGCTCCTCTGGAAGCCACAAGCCCAGGTCTGTGCACCTCCCTGGAACTCTTGGCTGGGAGGCCTCTCTGGCACAGGTGGCGGCGTGGGATGTGGTCCAGTGTCCACAGCAGCCTGAGGCATCGCCTTGCCCCGGCTCTGCAGTGCCATGGGCTTGGGTCCTGTCCAGCTTGCTCGCTCACCTGCCTTGTTCTGTTTGTTTTGGCTGCTCTGCCTTGCCCTGCCCTGCCCTGCCCTGGCTGGCTAGCTGCCCCGCTCCGCATTGGGAATGGCAGCTCGATGCCTGAAGGACGGAGCTCCCGGGACAGAACAGCCCCCTCTGCAGGCATGCAGCCCCAGCCTTCTCTCTGCTCCTCAGCCAGTAAGTGTGAGGGAGGCACAGTCTGGCTTCCGTCTCCCTGGCTCATCCTTAAGCCCTTCAGGGATCCCCACCTCCAGAGCTGTCAGCCCAGCCCAGCTGTTCATTTTAGTAAGCTTTGGGAGCTCG
This sequence comes from Craseonycteris thonglongyai, assembly GCA_004027555.1. Taxonomy (NCBI): domain Eukaryota; kingdom Metazoa; phylum Chordata; class Mammalia; order Chiroptera; family Craseonycteridae; genus Craseonycteris; species Craseonycteris thonglongyai. The sequence goes on along the minus strand of PVKE010000158.1, from coordinate 96,899 downwards.
GCCTCTGCTGGGTGGGGTAGCTGATTGGAGATGCTGTACACCAGGCAGGGGCCCCTGAGATCAGGGCCCAACCACATAAAAAGAGTGGGTGGAAAAACATGGTATGGTGGGAAGGAGCAGAAAGTCTCTGGGATATGCAATGGGCCATGCCTCAGCACCAAGCCCATAAGAAAGGCCAAGTCAGAAGTCAGGTCAGAGGTGTTGGGAGTCGAGGAGATAGTGAAATTGCAATAGCCCAGAAACTATGTTGGGATGTGGTGTTTCCTAAGGCTCACATATCATATTAACAGCATAGGACTTAGGGTGAGACACATCTGAATTTGAATCCCAGCTTCACTACCTTTAAAATGTGTGAAGTAGAGTAAACCTCCCAGAACTTCATTTTCCTAATCTGTAAAGTGGGAATAAAATGTCCCCTACCTTATACATTATCATGAAAAATAAATGAGATAGTAGAATGTCTTGATATGATGATGCCTGGCTGAGTTAATTAATGGTTGCTGGCATTTATGTTTTTAGTTGTACCTAAAAATTTGTATTTTTAGATTGTGCCTTTGCTTCTTGTTTTTCTCCCGTCTATTCTTTTAGAGTTTCTAAACTCAATCCTCTTCACCCATAGGGCCCCAGTCAGGTCCTACAGATCGGTTTGGTGGGGTTGGAGAGGTGTGTAGGGGGTGTGTGTATGTGTGTGTGTGTGTGTGTGTGTGTGTGTGTTGGGATTGGAAGGGGTGTGTGTGTGTTCACTCTAGAAAGTGGATAGCACTTGTTGGTTCCCCTAACCTGCTGCTTTACCTGGGGCTTCTCCCATGAAGGTGCTGATGGCTGTGGGGCCCCCTCCTCGCTATACTTTTGGCTGCTCTACCCTGTCCGAGCTGTGCCTCTGGGCTGTGCTGTTCTAATGCTCGCATTTGTCTTACAGCCTCTCGCTCCTGTGAGGAAAGGCCAGCCCAGGGTTCTGGTCAGGGTTAGCCCAAGCTCAGTCCGAACCCTCCCTTACCCTGTAGCACCCTGTGCTAATAGTGGCTCTCCCTGTAAGTGAGCTGCCCATGAGTATAGGATGTCACCAGCAGTTCCTTGGGCTTGGGATGGGGTGGAGAATTCTAAGGGCACCAACTCTGCCTGCCTGTCAGTGTGAGCCTTATCTTGGTTTTCCTGAGGGACACATTCTGACATAAGAGCTGGTGTGAGATTGAGAGCTTTTCCAAGGCTTATCCAGGATAAACGGAGCCGTCTCTCTGGGGCGAGGCTCCATTTAAAAAGGGTGTTTATAGTTCCAAGATTCTTTATCCCAGAAGAGCCCTGTGATGGAGATGAGCAGGATGAAGAGGAACATTTATCCTAGGGTTCTGTTCATACTTTTGGAGGCCTAATCCCTGGCTAGATTCTGTTCTCAGGCTGGTGGTTGCCCTGGGCTAGGTTCTGGAACCCTGAGTGAGAGCTGGGTGGGGAGAGGGGGGTGTGGTAATTGAGACCTGACTGAGCCCCTTCAGGTGAGAGACTTAAGCAGGTGGTAGAAATAGCTTTATCAGGAGATGCTTCTTAGAAAAGCTGAACCTGCTGGGGATGGGATACATACTCTGGGAAGAGTATTCATGATGTGCCAGGCTCCTTAGCTGTTAAAGACAAGTGTTTCTGCATTCTACTTATCGATGGAAAGGGAGACAAAGGCCAGAGAACCATAATTAATGGGTTGGCTTTAGAGGAGGAGCCGTTAGCTCTACAAAGGGCCTTACAGACAGAAAAGAGGGATATCTTTGTCAAAGAGGTCACAGGGGATTTCTGAACTATTGGGGAAGGCTCTCTGTCACTTGGGAGCTCCCCAGTCACACACACATAAATTGCTGGATTTTTTTCCCCACAGTGCGAAAACAGGAGATCATTAAGATCACAGAACAACTGATTGAGGCCATCAACAATGGAGACTTTGAGGCCTACACGTGAGTAGAGACCCATTTCCTTGAGATCTAAGTCTCTTGAGGCCTTCTCCTCCTCCTAAAAAGCAGCCAGGACCCTAGGAAAAGGGAAGGCTGGGACTTGGGCCCAGTTTCTGAGCTAAACACCAGGCCACTAGGCTGGGAGCCCTTCCAGATAGATAACCTATGATTGAGCTCATCTGAGGTGTCCTGGTTGTGGGCTGAAAGGGGAGGGCTGAGCAGCTTAGTAGGCAGGCCCCTAAGATCTTAGACCATCTTGTCAGGTCTAGCTCACAGCTAACCTGCCGAAGGACAGACATCACTGACAAGGAAGAAATATATAAGTAATTCCCATAGACAACTGACAGGCTTTTTTTTTCCTGCAGGAAGATTTGTGATCCAGGCCTCACTTCCTTTGAGCCTGAAGCCCTTGGTAACCTTGTGGAGGGAATGGATTTCCATAAGTTTTACTTTGAGAATCGTGAGTGGGTTCGTGCTGCTGATATACTCCTGGCCTGCCCCTTCACCTGCTTTGCCTCTGTCCCTGCTTACACTCTCTTTGCAGTTGTCTGCTTTTCCCTTATTTGACCTGCCTGCTGCACCCTGGTCTGTGTGCTTGCCTCCTTGTGCCCTGAGAAGGGTCTTATATGGCACCTTTGAAGGCCCTGCTCCATAGACCTGTGTCCCCCCTTTATTCTGCAGCTGCTCATGGCAGTGCTAACTGCCATAATCAGGGTCACTGTATTTCTTTTAAGCCTCACCTCTTTCCAGGATGATTGGAAACCATTTGAGATGAGGTTGAGATGATAGCATCAAGTAATTATGAAGCTCTGTGTTGCATATTTCACAATAGAGGAAATTAATGCCAGGAAAAGAATGTGCAAGCAAGTAATAGGGCACTGTTGGTGATTTGTGAGATTGGTAGTTGTGGCTAGGGTCCTCTTGAATATCAAGAGAGACAGGAGTACTGTCTAGGGGTTATACACTGGACAGTTTATAGAAGTCACGGGGGATAAGAAGCTGAATCATCACCTCCCATTTTTCTCTCTACTCTCTAAGACCCTCCCCCCTTATTTTTTTATCTTCCTTCACACTTTATCCTGGGTCTTCCCCATCCTGCCCTAAATTTTAAAGATTTATTTTGATTTTTTTTTGACAGAGAGAGAGAGAAACAGAGAGACAGAGAGAAGGGGGAGGTCCCAGAGCAGTCTCCATAGTTGTACGTCATCAGTTTTCGACATGGTTTCATTCCACAGGTGGGTGGGGGCCGCGCAGGGCAGGAACCGGGCTAGGGGCCTCCCACATGGGAGGCATGGCCCCTCGAGCCAGGGTATGAACCGGGGGCCGAAAACTGAACTGGGGGCCTCCGCATGGGAAGCACACCTCAGTTCAGCACATGGGTCTACACGGGCCAGGGCCGGGATTCAATCCTTGGTCCCTGAGACTTCAAAGCGACAGCTTCCCCTGTCCTAAATTTTGTCACTGTTTTCTCTACTAACTACCCTTCTCTCCAGATCTCAGCTGAAAATGTAAACCCTAGATTATCTAAGTAATTCTAATTAGCCAGAAGCAATTCCAGAGTTTATAGACGCTCTAGGGAAAGTTTCATGTAGCCCCTAACATTTGAATTGAACTAAGATGTGAATCTCAACAAAAGTAACACAATTCAGTGTTTGCTAATAATGACCATCCAACTTCTTCTGGCTTTCCCGCAGAGTATTCTGGGAACCCTAGAGAAATCCTGAGCTTGACTTTGATGATTCTATTTTAACTGGACATTTTTTTTAAATCGCAAATCAATTTGAAATATTCTAAGTTCTTGATTTTGCTCTGTAGGCCTAATTAAAGACAAGCCAATTCTTATGAAATCTAAACATCAGCCTGGCAGAGTAGAAAGATCATAAGCTTTAGTTAAGAGTCAGATGGTCCTGAGTTCAAATATTGTGTGATTTGGGCAAATTACTTAACTTCCTTGAGCCTATCTCCTTATCTCATAATGAAGAAAATAATATCGACCAAGGAATACAGCTCATGATTGTAAAACCCCCTACACAATGTCGAATTAAAGTAGTAGCTGCTATTATCTTTGTTCCCCACCTTTCTCTTCCTTTTGGATAACAGACTAATGTGATGGGGTTTGCTGGCCTCTGTAAGGTATATGGGGGACATGGAGACTCCCAGAATGGTTGCTGGAGAGAGGGTGAGATTTAGAAGTGTAGGCTGGGAGGAAAATGCCAGTGCCCAAGGCCTCACACCCTTCTACCTACCCCACCCTGCCCCCTGCAGTCCTATCCAAGAACAGCAAGCCCATTCACACTACCATCTTGAACCCACATGTCCATGTGATTGGAGAGGACGCAGCTTGCATCGCCTACATCCGCCTCACCCAGTACATTGATGGGCAGGGCCGGCCTCGCACCAGCCAGTCGGAAGAGACCCGGGTCTGGCACCGCCGGGATGGCAAGTGGCTCAATGTCCACTATCACTGCTCAGGGGCCCCTGCTGCACCGCTGCAGTGAGCTCAGCCACAGGTGCACCTGGTGGGGGTGGGCTGGGGAGGGGCTGGGACAGGGGGAGTCAGAGGAGGAAGAGGTGGTGGAGATAATAGCATTGGGAAAGGAGATATGGGCCATCCCAGAGGAATGCCAAGGGCTGGACAATGTGGTTATAATAAGTTATGCTCTGAAGTCAGACTGACTAGATGTTCCAGGACTCCAAATTGGGTGACCTTGGACAGGTCACTTTCTTTCCCTAAGCCTCCATTTCCTCAGCTGTCAAAAGGAGGAAAATATTGGTGCCTACCTCATTAAGTTGTGAAAATTAAATAAGATACTTACAAGTAAAGCATTTAGTAAGTGTTCAGCAAACATGAGGTAATATTTAAATACTAGCTTCTCCCCAGTCCCCCACCTTTTCAGGCAGACTTGACCACATATATAGTGTGTTTAGTCCCTGTAACTCATCTGTGTGCTTATTGCCCTTTGTTCTGTTACCACATCTATCCTGTTTGACAGGGGCTTTAGGAGATCCAACTGGAGGTCGAACCTTTGCAGCCAGTGGCTCTGGAGGGCCTGAGTGACAGCGGCAGTCCTGTTCGTTTGAGGTTTAAAACAATTAAATTACAAAAGCGGCAGCAGCCAATGCACGCCCCTGCATGCAGCCCTCCCGCCCGCCCTTCGTGTCTGTCTCTGCTGTACCGAGGTGTTTTTTACATTTAAGGAAAAAAAAAAAAAGAAAACAAAAAAGATTGTTTAAAAAATAATGGAATCTATACCATGATGCGTTTGAAAACCACCGATAGCCTTTGGGCTGGCAAGAAGGCAGAAGTTTGTGTGATGCCCATCCTGACAATGAGCATTGGGCTCACCAGCCCTGAAGAGGTGAGCTTGGTCTCTGGCCTCCATAGACTCAGGGGACCAGGCAAGAACTCTGACAGAGCTTTGGGGCTGTGATGTGATTGCAGCCCCCTGAGGTGGCCTGCCTGCCTGCCCCAGGTCTAGAAATGGACTTCTTCAGAATTTGCATAGGCGCCTAGAATGAGGCTGAGGAGAACATGATGGCCAGCAGACCTACTTGGGAGAAAACACAGCTCCCAGCTTGCTGTGAGGACAGCTGAGAAGCAACTGCCTCAGGACTGAGGGCCCGGATGTTACTGTACTGTTCCATTTGGTGTAGAAGGGAAGAGAATTGGTGCTGCAGAAGTGTGTCCGCTACAGAGCTGATGAGAAATCTTGTGTTAGTCTGACATGTACTCACTCATCCATTTCTATAGGATGCACAATGCACGTGGGCCCTGATATTGATGCCCAATCCCTGCAGTGGGGAAGGGGAAGGGGTTGCTGCTTTGCTTCATGTTTGTTTTCTTATAACTTAGCAAGGAGAGAGCCAGACTCTGGTCAGGGCTTCCTTTGCTGCCTTTGGCAGTTCTGTTTCTGTGCTGATTTGGACCATCTTTGTCTTGCCTTTTCATGATGGTGGTCCCCATGCTGACCCTCATCTGGGCCTGGGTCCTCTGCCAAGTGCCCCTGTGGGATGGGAGGAGTGAGGCAGCGGGATTGAATTGATGGTTGTCTATGCATTCAGGCTGCCCTCAGGGCTGCCTCCCTTCTTACTATTCCCTTGCTGCACGTCCATCTCTTTTTCCTGACTTTGAGATTGACCTGACTGCTTTGGCAAGAAGTGTCCTCTTTAAAGCGGCCTCTTTACTGACCAACTGAAGTATAGACTTACTGCTGGACAATCTGCATGGGCATCATCCCCCCACCACCTGCATGTACCCAAAAGAGGCTCCTACATTCATTGTCCTTCTCTGTGCTCAAGGAGTTCCATTCCAGGAGGGAAAGATCTATAAGCAGAGAAGAAAATGGAGGAGCAATTGATCATGGCCTTGGTTTCCTCCAAACAACTGTGCAAACTTATCTGCACAAATATCTGCACTATTAGGGGAAAAGGTGGGTAGACCCCAGCTCCCTGGATTACATTCAGGAGACAAAGCTACAGGTTTACCTTGGAGTCAGCTGAGAAGAGAGCAGACTCACAGGTGCTAGTGCTTGGGTTTAGCCAGGCTCCTTTGAGCACCTCATGCATGCCCCAGCCCCTGGGCCCTAGCCCTTTCCTGCCCTGCAGCCTGCAGTTCCAGCACGCAGACACCACCACAGGGTTTGGTTTTGCTGGCTTGAAGACAAATGGTCTTAGTGTTCATTAAGACCCATAGCTTCATGTGGCTGCTCCAGCCCCACTTAGCATTCTTACTCCTCTTCTGGGGCTAATGTCAGCATCTATAGACAATAGACTATTTAAAGAAATCACCTTTTAAACAGGAAATGGAAGGCATTTGATGCAGAATTTTTTGCATGATGACATAGAAATAATTTAAAAATAGTGTTTGTTCTGAATGTTGGTAGACCCTTCATAGCTTTGTTACAATGAAACCTTGAACTGAAGATATTTAATAAAATAACCTTTAAACCGTACATTGTCTTACTACTGCTGGTGGAGGTTTACGATCAGAGGCTTAGGTTTTAGCAACCTAGGTTGCAGGGCTTCAGATGGAGATGTACCTTACCCCACTCCTTTTGGTTCCACTTTTGAATAAAACTCATCAGCCTCCAGTCCACCTGGCTGCTGAGGCGAGTTTTGAGCGGGGGAGGGAGGATTTTTGTCTCTGGTGGTGGGCTAGTGGTCTTGCCCAGCCTCAAGCTCCGCCCACACCGAGACCGCTCCCCCTTCGTGGGCTGAGTGGGCGGGCCCGCCCTCGGCCCGCCCCTTTCGGGGAGCTGCGGCGCCTGACGCTCACCGGACTGTGCCACCGGACAAGGGGGGCGGGAGTGCACCTCCGGCTGGGGCGCTGCGGCCGTCTCGGAGGCCGAAGTTCGGCTAAGTGCTGCAGAACGCGGCCCGGCGGCCCGGCACCGCGGCTGCGCGGCTGCCCGGCCCGGAGGCGGCGGGGACCCGAGCGGACGCCGTGAGTGGCAGCGCGCCTCCTCCCCCAGTGGCAGTGGTTGGGCCCGGCTGCGACAGAGCGTTCGCTCGGAGATGGCGGAGCCGCCGCGGCGCGGCCCGAGACCCCGAGAGCAGGGAAGCCGGGCAGTGCCAGGACGCGGCGGATCCCGGGGACAGCGGGGAGGCCGCCCCGTCCACCGGGTGAGCTGCCCCTGAGAATATCCCCCTGCACACCGTGGCCTGCAGCTCTTCCCCTCACAGCCTTCCCCGCTGTTACCACTGTAACCACCGCAGGGTCGCCCCGGGCGGCCCAGCGCGCCCCTTGCCCTGTGCCCCTTCCACTAACCTCCTTCGTAGTGGCCTCAATCCCCTCGGTTCGCCCCCTCATTACGGTGTTCCTTGCCCGCTTGGGGCTTTCCCAGCCCAAAGCCTGCCTCTATACCACCCCAGACTCTCCTCATTGCTCCCCTTCCCCTTTGATGCCCCACATCCAGTGCTCTTCATATCCACCTGTGACCCCATATTTCCTCTCAGCAGCATTCCTCCATCCGTGACCTGGTGTGCCAGCCCCTGATGCCAGTGTCGCCACTCGGTACCCCCTTCTCCCACAGCATAGGCTTGTCTCCCTGCGTGGAACCCACACCCCGCCTCCCCCACGCCCTGTCACGGTAACTTCCAGCCGAGGCCTAAATGACCACTTCGGTTTCTCCCTCAGAAACCTCCTAGTGCTGCACACAGACCCCATCTCACACCGTGTTCCTACTTCCATGTGTTTCATACCACACCACACCCTACCCCGATACTCTTTCTGCACCCCTTCCCTGATATTGCTGTTTCTTCTAGGTATGAAGCTAAAATGCAGTGGTTAAGAGCGTGGGCTGTGGAGTTTGACATCCTGACTTTGAATCCCAGTTCCTCCACTGACTGAGCTTTCTGATCCTGGGCAAGTTCCTAAGCTTCTCGACCTCAAGATTACTCATGTGCAATGGGGATAATAGTAGTATCTACCTCTTACCTACCTCTTATCTCTCAGGGCTGGTCTGAGCATTAAATATATGGAAACCTCTTAGAAGAATGTCTGGCAAAGAGTAAGCTCTCAGTAATTGTTGACGATTATTCTTAATATATCCCCAGCATCCACTTCCCCTTTAGTGACTTCTCACTACTGTGTTTTTCTCCCAATTCTTAGGTTTCACCCTTTCCTATCACCATTTTGACCCTCCCCCAATTCTCTTTTCATGTCATTTAGTTTTACCTACACCAAAGGTGAATTATTCTTAAATCATCTCTGTCAATTATGAAGGACCCTGTTCTGCCTAATCACCCCTGAGATGTATATGTTTGGGAGTGGTTGGTAGAAAGGGATTGCCATCCACTGGCCTTACTAAGAGTGGCCGTGATGGGGAGAGCAACAATAAAGCTTCTAGAAGCAGTCCGTCCATTTAAGAAAAAAGTTTCCAGAATTAGGCCTCCTTAAAACTGTTTCCTGATCACACTGACCTTACTCCTTCTCTCTTTTATTGGTTGGGTATGACTTAAATCTCCTGTTTCTCTCTCTCAGCCAGCCCCACTCAGTTTACCATTTTTGTAACAGAACTCACTCAGTTCCTTATCTCTCTCCAGGCTATCTCAGGACTCCCCTGAACTTTTCATGGATGAGGGTATAGTACCACTTAGGCTAAGCTAGGAAGAACTGGAGTGGATAGGGAAAGAGATTCTAGACTCAGCTTTCCGGCTTTTCTCAGGTCCCAGTGACATGGCCTGCTCTGGGGTTACATGTTTTTTTTTTGTTTTTTTTTTATTGTTTTTGACAGAGAGAGACAGAAGGGGAAGAGCCCAGAACAGCCTCCACAATTGTACACAATCAGTCTTCCACACATTTCTGTTCCACACCGCATGGGAGGCACACCCCTGTGAGCTAGGGGCCAAACCAGGGGCCTCCCACATGGGAAGCTGGGGCCCCAGTTCAGCACATGGGTCTACACGGGTCGGGGTGGGACCAGGACTCAATCCTCAGACCCTGGGGCTACAAAGCAAGTGCTCAACCCACTGAACCATCCCAGCTTCTCTGGGTTCACATTTTTATCATCTCTCCTGACACTGGCACAGGTTAAGTGAAAGACTGAGGATGGGTAGTTTTTCACAAGCAGTGGAAAAGAGAGATTCCCCAACTTCTGGGTTTGGAAGCTAATGTCTTGCCTTTTCATGTCGGTGGTTATAAATGATTAGCTAGCACCATTTGTCTTTCCTCTTGAATTCCCCCACTGTAATGTCCCCCTGACTGCAAGTTCGTTAATGCTGTTAGCCTGTGATGTTGGGTTTGATTGATGAAGAAGATTAATAGACCCATGAGTTAACTTCTTATCTGGTATTTCGTTAGAGATTGGGGCTTCTGGGGCTTTCCAGTTCCTTCCTCACAGGAAGACCAGAGCGCTGGCTGGCCAACTGCTCAGTCATGGGCTGGGAACTCCTGTCAGAGCAGGTTCATTTTTAGCCTCCTGAACTATTTGGTCTCTTATTGATGGGAGATTTATCTTTAGCTTAGCTCAGAGAGGAGAATTTAGACAGTATTCTAAGAAGGAAGCAACCTCTGAAGGATTGTGTTCTACAGAATTTTTTTTTTTTTTTAGAGAAAAAGTCATCCTTTGAGTAGAAGGTAAGAGAAATATGTAAAGAGGGTAATGGGTTAATGACAGTTTAAAAGGGAGAAATAATTCATTGATTTCTCTTTCTTACATATAGGAGGGGAAGAGATTGTGAACTCTGATGACCTCTGATTTGAGGAGCTCAAGCCAAGGGTGGAGCCTGGCTAGATTTGCATCCTGAAGCTATGGGCCAGGGGCCATGGTGACCTGACACCAATGGACTCTGTCCAGTTGCCCCCTGTTGCCCCCTCTACCTCCCCTATCCTATACTAAGGGGACTTGTCTCCACCTCTTCAGGGCACTGACCCTGAGGGAATCCCTTTTCCCTATATTCCTGCCTCCTATCCCTTGAGGTAGTAGTCCCCATCCCTGCCTCCCCTCCCCCGCCATGCTCAAGCTGTGGAAGGTGGTATGCCCAGCTCGTCAGCTGGAACTGCACCGCCTCATACTGCTGCTGATTGCTTTCAGTCTGGGCTCCATGGGCTTCCTGGCTTACTATGTATCCACCAGCCCCAAGGCCAAGGAACCGTTGCCTCTGCCTTTGGGAGATTGCAGCAGTGGTGGGGCAGCTGGCCCTGGCCCGGTACGGCCTCCAGTTCCACCTCAGCCTCCCAGGCCTCCAGAGACAACTCGAACTGAACCCGTGGTCCTTGTGTTTGTGGAGAGTGCATACTCCCAGCTGGGGCAGGAGATAGTGGCTATCTTGGAGTCTAGTCGTTTTCGTTACAGCACTGAGCTGGCACCTGGCCGAGGGGACATGCCCACACTGACTGACCATACCCGTGGCCGCTATGTCTTGGTCATTTATGAGAACCTACTCAAGTATGTCAATCTGGATGCCTGGAGTCGGGAACTGCTAGACCGATACTGTGTGGAGTATGGTGTGGGCATCATTGGCTTTTTCCGAGCCCATGAGCATAGCCTACTGAGTGCCCAACTCAAGGGCTTTCCCCTTTTTCTACATTCAAACTTGGGGCTCCGGGACTACCAAGTGAATCCTTCTGCCCCCTTACTGCATCTCACACGCCCCAGTCGCTTGGAGCCTGGGCCACTGCCTGGCGATGACTGGACAGTCTTCCAGTCCAATCATAGCACATATGAACCAGTGCTTCTCGCCAGCCTTCAGCCAGCTGAGCTTCTAGGATCTGTGCCTCGCAGGGCCCAGCTTCCCACTGTGGTGCAGGACCTGGGGCTTCATGATGGCATCCAGCGGGTGCTATTTGGCCACAGCCTTTCCTTCTGGCTCCACAAACTTGTTTTTGTTGATGCTGTTGCATACCTCACTGGCAAACGCCTCTGCCTGGACCTTGACCGCTACATCTTGGTGGACATTGATGACATCTTTGTGGGCAAGGAAGGCACCCGCATGAAGGTTGCAGATGTGGAGGTCAGTCTACCTTCTCAGAGGTGGCCTCGGGCTCTAACTTTCAGACTCCCCGCTTAGATTCTGACCTTGTTGTAGGGACACTCCCTGCCCTTTCCAGGCCGGAGAACACCACTTCTCAGTTTTCTCCTGCTCAGTCTGCTCTCTCCTGATTTCTCATGTCCCTGCTACTTTCCCCAGGCTCTATTGACCACCCAGAACAAACTGAGGACCTTAGTCCCCAACTTCACCTTCAACTTGGGCTTCTCGGGCAAGTTCTATCATACTGGTAAGCTTATTCCCTTGCTTCTTCAGCATGTCAGTCTTAGTTTGATTTGTCCCTTCACTTTGCATTTCCCTGGGTAGACAAGTTGGAGAAAAGGGGCAAAATTTGGAGTTAGAATGCTGTGAGGAGCTTGTGGTGGATATGAATTTAGGTTAGCATGGGTGGCTAGAGGGCAGGTTGGCAGGGGACAAACAAACCGTCTTAGGTGGGCAGATGTTGTCCCAAGGATGGAAAGTTGTCCCAAGGATAGAAAGTGGTCAGTGTTATTACAGAGCAAAGGAGGGCACAGGCCGACTGGCTGTGGTCAGTGGTCAGTGTGTGGTCATAGGGACAGAGGAGGAGGATGCAGGGGACGACATGCTGCTGAAGCACCGCAGAGAGTTCTGGTGGTTCCCCCACATGTGGAGCCACATGCAGCCACACCTGTTCCACAATTGCTCTGTGCTGGCCGACCAGATGAGGCTCAACAAACAATTTGCTCTGGTGAGACCTTTGGATATCTTCCCCATACTTTTTCCCAGAGAATGCTTTCTTTTCAACTTTCCTCTAATGGGGTACCCTTTCCTTACCCTTTCCATTTTTCTTTCTGTGGAGGCATCCCCACCCTCTTTTACCCTCTACTCCCCAAACCTCACCAGGTTCTGGTGAGAGTTTATGCCATTCCCAGGAGCATGGGATTCCCACGGATCTGGGGTATGCTGTGGCCCCCCACCATTCGGGCGTGTACCCCATCCACACACAGCTCTATGAGGCCTGGAAATCTGTGTGGGGCATCCAGGTGACCAGCACTGAGGAATATCCCCATCTCCGGCCTGCCCGCTACCGCCGTGGCTTCATTCACAATGGCATTATGGTGAGTGACTCCCAATATGAACTTGAATCAAACTCCCACATTTTGACAGCCTCCAACCTGCATTGACCTATGTCCTGTCAACTGTCAGTCCAGTTCTTCCACATAATAGACGCTAGAAAGGTGAAAAGTCATAATGCAAATAGCAAGATTTTTATAACTTCAGACTGAGCCCTCCACAAACCTAGGGAATCCTAATGCCTCAGGGCTTTTGTCAATCTGTTCCTCATTCTTTTCAAATCTCATCTATCCCTGTTTCTTCTTTTCCCAACAGGTGCTGCCACGGCAGACATGTGGCCTCTTCACTCATACAATCTTCTACAATGAGTATCCTGGAGGCTCTCATGAACTAGACCGGAGCATCCGAGGTGGAGAGCTCTTTCTGACAGTTCTGCTTAATCCGGTAAGGTGCTGAGGAAGGACTAGAAGATTGGAGGGCCAAAGTGCTTGCAGGCTGGGACCTTTGCTCACCAAGCCTGATTCTGAGGTGGGGTAGGCTCTCTGACTCTGACATGCAGGTACTCCCTTGCAGATCAGCATATTTATGACTCATCTGTCCAATTATGGAAATGATCGACTAGGCCTGTACACCTTTGAGAGCCTGGTGCGCTTCCTCCAGTGCTGGACACGGCTGCGCCTGCAGACCCTTCCTCCTGTCCCTCTCGCACAAAAGTACTTTGAACTCTTCCCTCAAGAGCGAAGCCCCCTTTGGCAGGTATGGGTGAAACTCAGACCAACCAGAGAGACATGATGGGGGTGGGGGCTGAAGAAAAGATTAGGCCTTAGCTGATTCTTGACCTCCTTCAGAATCCCTGTGACGACAAGAGGCACAAAGATATCTGGTCCAAGGAGAAGACCTGTGATAGGCTCCCCAAGTTCCTCATTGTGGGACCCCAGAAGACAGGTGAATCATCCTTACCCAACTTTTCTTGCCCTACTTAAACCCAAAGGATCTTGAGCCAAGGAACTCTTTTCTCAGACTCACCCTTCATTAATTCAGTCTCTTGAAATAGCAATTCATAACCCTGATTGTATATCAGAATTAATCTTTCGAGTTGTTTTTTAAAGATCCACAAGTGATTCTGATGCAGTCTTGTCTGAGAACCCCTATTTTAACCCTTCCTTGGGCCTATCTCAGACTTACTTTCTCTTGGTCTAGTTTGACCAAAGGGGATTTTACAACTGAGAGGGGTTTTTACACCTCCTTCACACTCCTGCTGTTGAGCTCCCTTCTCTCCCATGATGGCTTGGACTTTTCTCTTCTATTTAGGGACCACAGCTATTCACTTCTTCCTGAGCCTGCACCCAGCTGTGACCAGCAGCTTCCCTAGCCCCAGCACGTTTGAGGAGATTCAGTTCTTCAATGGCCCCAATTACCACAAGGGCATCGACTGGTGAGACTGATATCCCTTGGAATGCTTCTCACAGGAGCACTCCTTTCCCCAAAAGTAATTCCATTCCAGCTTCCATTACACTGACATCTGGCCGCTTCACTCTGCAAATTCTCTGCCTCATCTATGTTACTTCTTAGGTATATGGACTTCTTCCCTATCCCTTCCAATGCCAGCACTGACTTCCTATTTGAAAAAAGTGCCACCTACTTTGACTCAGAAGTTGTACCACGGCGGGGGGCTGCCCTCCTACCACGAGCCAAGATCATCACTGTGCTCATCAACCCTGCTGACAGGGCCTACTCCTGGTACCAGGTGAGCCTGAAGCTAGGGGACACATTAGGGCTTCAGGAAGGAAGGTGCTGACTGCTAGAGAGACAAAAATGAGTAAGGGTAGGGAAAGTAAACTAACGCCTTGGGGAGGGGTACCTGTGCTGTCTGTTCACCACATCTAAGAGTAGGGCAGAATAATTCTATCAAATCAACAATCCCTTTTCTTTCTGTTCTTGTCCTTCAGCACCAGCGAGCACATGGAGACCCAAATGCTCTAAACTATACCTTCTATCAGGTGATTTCAGCCTCCTCCCAGGCCCCTTTGGCACTTCACTCCTTGCAAAACCGCTGTCTTGTCCCTGGCTACTATTCTACCCATCTACAACGCTGGCTGACTTACTACCCCTCTGGACAGGTACATTCCCCCAATAGCCCTCACTGGGGTCCCCCTTCCCTCCCTCATCCATTGAGCCCAGAGGCTTCTAAGGAGTATCACTTTTAAGAGGTAACCACATCCGTCCCTAGTTGCTGATTGTGGATGGGCAAGAGCTGCGTACCAATCCAGCTGTTTCACTGGAGAGCATCCAGAAGTTCCTGGGTATCACACCCTTTCTGAACTACACACGGACCCTCAGGTGGGAGAGCATGACCCAAGAGAGGACTATGGGGAAGTGGGGAGGCAGGTTGACCCTGTCTATTTGGAAGACATGGATGTACCCTGTTTCACAAGGACATGTGTCCCTGTGGGCTGGGAGAGGTAGTGTATACAAGTATAGAGCTTGGATTTCTTTTTTCCCTGCCATGTAATGCCATCTCCCTATTGAGCAGGTTTGATGAAGATAAGGGATTCTGGTGCCAGGGACTTGAAGGTGGGAAGACTCGCTGTCTAGGCAAGGGCAAAGGCCGGAGGTACCCAGATATGGACACTGAAGTAAGTAAATTCTGAGGCAAGTTATCCCTCTCAATCTTTAAGCTCTGATTCTGTATTCCACTCCTTACCATTTCTGCCTTCATTTTTCTTCTATCAGTCCCGCCTTTTCCTTATGGATTTTTTTCGGAACCACAATTTGGAGCTGTTGAAGCTGCTGAGCCGGCTTGGACAGCCAGTGCCCTCATGGCTTCGGGAAGAACTACAGCATTCCAGTCTGGGATGATGTCCCAACCTCCTATACCAGCAAAGAGCCCCTTGCTTCCCTAAAGGGCAAGCCCAGAGCAGGGCCCACAAGGGGGTTTTAAGTGGTCTGGCCCCACCCTCTTCTACCTCAGTGGCCCCCAGGCCTGGGATGTCTCAGTAGGGAAGGGCATCCCTTTCCCATAGCTCTGGGGTCTGATAAAAGGGGCTTTTCTTGATACCCCACATTATGGTACTAGCCACCTTTGACCTATGGTCTTGGAAGGTAGGGAGGAATGAGAGGGTCCTGGCAGGATAAAGAACATATTAATGAAATGATTCCCCTCTTTATCCCCATAGTATTATCTATACCTGGCTATGGGAGGGACCCCTTACTGTGGGATTAATGGGATCTACCTGTGGCCCGGCCTTCCTAATGTCATTCACATTGAATGGGGATGAGGTCGGACAGTGGCTCATAGAGCTAGTATGAGCCCTAACTGTGGGCTAGAAATGTCCTTAATAAACATCCTTATTTTTCTGTTTTGTCTGCCTCACTGGAGGGGGGAGAAATCTAGAATAAAGCAAGTACTAGACTTGTTCCCTAGTTCAAGGTTCATCTGCACATGGACGTAAAGAAGGGAAAGGCCCAGGCAGACTAGAGTAAAAAAGGGGTTTATATATTTATAAATGCCAAATAAATACCAGAGGCCACCCAATGCCCCCTCCCAGATGGGGCTGTCTCCCCCAACCCTAGGCTTCTAGGGTCCAAGTCATCTTGGCCCCAAGCTACAGCCAAAGAGCAGCTGCCAGCCTGGGCTACCAGGGAACTGGGTGGAGATGATCTGTCCAGCCAAGATTCACTCCCTCTGTGTGAGGGGCCCCCATAGCCACAGGCTCGTGTCCCTGTATAGGGCCCTAGGGGGTTCAGATTCAGGGGGAGAAGGTGGTCATCTCGAGTGAGACCTGTTGCCACAGCTCCTTGGTCTGTTTGCTGCGCTTGAGGTTCTGCAGGATGTCGTTGAACTGCATCATGCCCATGGGTGTCAGGCAGAAGGCGCTGCGGGCACTGCGGATCGCATTTACAAAGTCGTCGTAGTCGGCAGGGGTCAGGTGAATCAAGCGATGATGGATATACTGGAAGAGGGTGTGTGGACGATGAGCCACTGAGCACAGACTCAGGCACCTCTGCCTTTGCATGCTGGGTGATTTGTTCTATGCCTGCTAAGGAAGTACCCCACCCTACTCCATACTTCCTGGATTGTCACCTGCATGTACGCCTGCTGACAGCGCTGTACCAGTTGGTGGAAGGCTGGGGCACGCAGATGGTTGTGGGCATGAGCAGGGCTCAGCCGCTGCAGCGTCTCCATGACGATCTCCTGCAGCACAAACGGGCTCAGCACCCCCTTGGCTGCCCCCACACAGAACTGGTGCACGTAGTTCACTCCTGGGGGGCAGGGGAGGGGCATGAGATGGGAGTGGCCACCTTTGCCCTAGGGACCCAGCTTATATCTCAGCTCTGGCCTAGCAGAGAGCCTCCCTCCACCCCAGGAGCTGAGGTAGCCCCCCAACCCCCGCGCACGCACACATACCCGACCAAGGCCTCAACTCTGAGCAAGAGCTAGGAAGGAGGTCTGGGATAGGAAGGTTGGGGAAGGTGAGGGCGGACAATAGTCCTAGGGAGGGGAGGTGTTACCCAGCTTTGCTGCCAGCCCCAGCAACCATTTGACATCATCAGTGTAGGGGGGAGAGCGGGAGAAGTTGTTGGGGTGATCATTGTGTGCCCGGCGACCCAGCATCTCCAGTGCCAACATTCCTGAGAAAAGAATGGGCACATAGGGTGCATCCTCTTTACCCTCTACCCCAACCTGGCACCTGACCCCAGTAAACAAGAGCTATGGGTGGGGCTTGTCACTGAAGAGCCTCTGGCACAACTGCAGGTAGGACTATGGAAAGGGACTTCCTCTCACCAACACGGTAGGCAGAGTGCAGGTGATGAAGGCTGTGTGGGTTGACAGGCTGACTGTGCGTCTCCTCCTCGGGTGGTGGAAAACCCCCGCTCACCAGAGGGCTGGGCTGTGTGGTCAGGGCAGGCAATGAAGCACCCTGGATGGCTGGAAACGTGGATGCTGGATGGACACTGCTCACTGAGGGTAGGATGAAAGCCATGTGAGGAACGCAGTCCAAAGGGGCAGAAAGGATTCCCTCCCTACCTCCCCTGCCCAGTGTACCTCCCCTCCATTCACCTGTTCCCTGTCCCCACAACTCACAGGCCACACTAGCGGGCAGTGGGAGCCCTGGCTCTGTGTGATAGGGATGTACTGTGATGGGTGCCATGGAAGGGACGGGGAAAGACACAGCAGTGGCAGCAAGTGAGGGGGGAGTCACCGAGTAAGGGTATTGAGCCCCCAGGAATGCAGGATGTACACCCTAGAAGTAGAAAGATGAAGAGAAGGAAGATACCAAATTATACTAGAATGTAGCTCTTCCTCCTCCATTCTATACCTGGGTATCCCTCCATTTCTTTTCTTAGTTGGCCTGCATCCCCCAGAATCCCATTTCACCCAGAACTCTTGGACAACCCTATTCTCCCGGAGTACCCCACTCCAAACCCCCATGAACGAATGTTTTCCCATATCCCCAACCCCCCCAGGTAGAACACTGGTCTCACCTGTGGGTATGCAGAGCTGGGCACAGGGAAGACGGCAGGCCGGGGCATATGAGGCATAGGGTGGGCGGGGTGAGCTGGGTGGGTGAGGTATTGAGGGCTGCAGGGCAGGTGGGGCTGTAGAGCAGTGTAGGGGTGCAGTCCAGGGGAATGACCATGCCCTAGTCCTGGACCCGGATATAAACTGGACCCCACCGAGATGACTGGCACCACTGTGGCTGCTGCTGTCACTGCTGCCGCTGCCACTGTAACCGGCTCAGTCCCTGGGCCCCCCCTGCCCTCAGGCAGACCCCGCCCAGCCTCCCCAACGGCCCTGATCCCATTGGCACTACAGTTTGTAGCCCCTCCTTCACGGGCTGTGGATGAGCCACCTGCTGTTTGCTCATATAGCCAGAACCACTGGTGAGCAACCTCAAACAACACTTCGGGGTATACACCCCCACCCTTAGCCGCCTCTTCCACAGCCATGCAGGCCTTCTCCAACATCAGGTTATCCTGGAAGGGAGGGGCATAGAGAGTTAAGGGGGAAGGGCTTTATTCAGGGGTGACATTCCAACAACTCCACCAGAATTGGCTGGTTCTCAGTGAGGCATCAGAGGTCAGGACTAATGCTTAGAGTCTGTCAGAGCAGTGAAAGCTTCACACAGACACTGAACAAATACTTGCTGACCAGTAGAAGTTAATTCCCAGGTTATAGTCCCAGTTCCAAACTAATTTAGCTACTCCATCCCATCCAAGTCCCATCATGTCCCTGAGGCCTTCCCTAAGCATTCCATCCTGGTGATCATCTTGGTGCCTTATAGGCTTCTATTTCCTTATCTGTAAAATAAGAACAATCCTAACCTCAGAGATGTAAGGTAAAAGAAGTAATGAATATGACAGCACATTAATATGTCAAGTGTCACCATGAGAAGACAAACTGGATAACTTATGACTCCAGGATATGGGAATCAAGAGCTGGGCCATCAGCCTTCTGCACACCCAACCTCCCTACCCAGATTCCCCAAAGCAGGCCCCCAGATTGCCTATAGAAATACCTGTTCCTTGCACTGCACCAGGGCCCGCTGGATCTCATTGGGGTTCAACGCATGGGCATGAGGCAAGCAGCTCAGGGCTAGCTCCGCTGCTGCCCTCACCATATTGGAGTCTCGTGCCCGTGACGCCCTGTCAGCAAGGGATGCGACCTCAGGAGGCGTCAGGTGCCCATCCCAGCATTCTACCAGTATAGTCAGGGCTGCACTGCCAATCTCCATTGCCTGGCCTTTGGGGAAAGGAAAGAAAAGCAGAATGGGGTTAGCATGGGCACCACTGGGGAATGGGAACGGTGTCTCTCCTATCAGATCAGTTACAAGGCCCTTATCTCCATTAATCAATGCCCTTCCCACATCCAAATGAAAACACTGGATTTACCTGTAATCCAGGAAACGTGGGAAGAATAGGTACGTGAAAGCCAGTTGGGAGAAACAAAGTTGTGCAGGCCAAGGGCATAAAGCCCAATCTCGAAGGCGCAAAGGTGGAGGTTGCGGTGAGGACCCTGGTGGCCCCCTGAGGAAGATGGATGTGTGAAAATGGAAGTGCTGCTGTTGCCCCCTGCCTTGATCAGCACTGTCTTCGCCAGCTCAAAGTAGAAGTGTGCAGCTGCCTCTGACGGCTGATTGGGTACATGAGGGGCATGACTCTCGGGACGGCGGCCCTTGTACCTGAAGGGGCAATGAGGTAGGGACAGGGATTGGGGTTTCTCTGAAATGGGTGTCCAGGTACATTAGGAAAGATCAGGGTAAGTGATGACATTAGGGGACAACAGTTGGCTTACACTAGGAATGTGGCTCTAAGGGTGGGCCAGATCAGAGCAGACATTTTTTCCAACTGACCTGCCAACTTCAACTGTCTTCGCCCGGGCCCCTCCACTGGCACTGGCCCGGCGACTTCCACTGGAAGACGAGGAGCCCAGGGAATCTGAGGAAGAGCTGCTAATGCTGTCACTGTCCTGTCCTCGACCCCAAGAGGTCGGGGCCCAGCCTCCTCGAAGTGGCCTCCGGCTTAAGGTGGGGGAGCTATCCGATGTTGTTTCAGGGGCACTGCTGTCAATGCTGGCCATGCCTGACCCCGAAAAGACAAGTCAGTCTCAGAAGTTCCAGAAGTCAGACTTCAGAATCCTTCCCTCTGTGTCATCCCATGGGTTTTCATACCTGTATGCTTCTTCTTAGGCCGCCCTGGGGAGCCCCAACCCCGTCCATTGTAGCCTCCACGACTGCCAAGTGCCAGGCGGCTGGGAACCTTCCCTTCTGGCCTTGGGGTCAAAGCCACCTCAGGTGGAAGACCTTCACAGGGGGAATGTGGGGAACTCTCTAGATGGGGAAAATACAATGGAATGAACCCTGGAAAGGGTTCCCAACATGGTTCCATACCATTCATCACCCTGCCCAGTGCCCACACCTCACCAGGCACATTCTTCTCTGTGAAGCCCTCATTGGGGCCTGGCCCAGCCCCCGCCACACTCCCTGGTTGAGCAGGTCCTGCAGAGCCTGAGGTCAGTGGCTGCAGGGTCCCTGGGGCAGATGGGGCCCCATGCTTTGAAGGAGACCTCTGGCTGGCTGTGGTTGGGCGGCTAGATGAGTAGAACGAACTCAGTGTCTGTGGCTTATGCGTCTGGCTTTCTCGGTCCAAGAGTTTATCTAAGATCTGAAGGACAGAGAAGTGGTGACAGGATGCCTTTTATCTCCTGACTTCTATTACCTTATCTCCTTGAAACAGCTTAGTACTACCTCCTCAGGAAGCCTTCCCCAGTTATGACAAAAGAACCTCCTGGAAGACAGGGGCTGGCTTAAATATTCCGGTAATCTCTGTAAAACCACACACAGGGCTGAGCATATTCATATCAATAAATATTGAAACAAATGAATAACCAAGTTTACGTTCTCTGCTTTCTTCCATCCCTGTCCAAACTCTCCTATAAGAACCACTGGTCTATTTTTTAGGAGATGTTCCCAAGATTCCCCACTTATCTCCTATGGGCAGAACAGCCCTTTTCTCATACTGGAAACCCATGAAAAAGATGGCAGAATCTGCTCTCTTTGCCTGTCAAAATCCCATTACTTCAGCTCCTTACCTTTTTGAGCTTGGCCTGGTCATCCTTGTAAGTAATCATTAGTGCTAATGCCAGGTCACCCTTTTCCCGACGTGTACCTTCACATAGGAGGGGATGCTCTGCCTCGCTCACTGTTGTCTTCATGCCTGTGAGGAGAGGCTCATAGGAATGGCCAGGACTCCCAGCCACCAGCATGTGAAGTAAAGAGTTCTACTCTAACCTACAACCTCTATGCAAGGTCCCCACTGCCTATTACACCCAGTCTAGAAAGAGGGAGGACCCAGAGCAGTCTACATGGTTATATGTCATTAGTTGTGACATAGTTTCATTCCACACAGGTGAAGTGGGGTTATGTGGGGCAGGAAGTAAACCAGGGGCCTCCTGCATGGGAGGTGAGAACCTTCATCACCATCTGGCAGTTACCAGTTGCACAGCAGTTCAGCAGATGGGTTTACACAGGCTGGGGCCAGGAATCAATCCCTGGACCTCACAGGTACAAAGCAAGCACTCTCTTCAGCTATCCTGTCATCCCTCTGATCTGTTTTAAGACCTTCATAGCCTGGACCACACTAACTTCCCAGCATACCTATCACTTTAAGGAAGTTGGGCTCCTCACTCTTATGAAGACCTGCTTACCCCTCTATTTTTTTATTTTTTAATATATTTTTATTTATTTTTATTTTTGAGAGAGAGATACAGAGACAGAGACAGAGAGAGAACTGAACTGGGGGAGCTCCCAGTTCAGCATATGGTTCTGCACGGACCGGGGCCAGGATTCGATCCTCAGTCCCCGGTGCTGCAAAGTGAGCACTTAACCCACTGAGCCATCCCGGCTTCCCCTCCCCTCTCTTTATTCATGGTATTTTGTCCCCCTACTCAGAACTTACCTAATCTTTTAACCCATATTCCAAATTCTACCCTAAAGTTTTTGTTTTGCTCCCCCCTATAAACACCTACAGCATATTTTGCCCTAAATTCTTAACTATCTTGTAGGCACTACTTGGCTCATACACGTCATCCTGGCTTTCCCATTACCACAGAGCCCCTTTAAAACAAGGCCCATGTCTCATGCCCTTCAAAGTCTGGGCCAGGCTTAGCTCACCGACATGTTCAAGACACTGACATACTTACCCAAGGCAGCAACTGCTGCTTCAAATCCCAGCTCCTCATCCCCAGGCATCTCATTGTTCCAGTTGCGACTTGGGGGCCGGGAACCCGTGGGAGAAACCACTAGGTGAAAGTCGGAGAAAGTCAAGCAGACAGACGTATCATGGGAAAGAATGAAAGGGAAAGAATTCAAGGATGTCATCATTCCAGACCTTCCCATGAAGCTAATGGGTCCTAGGCAATTCAGGGCCTTAGGGCTCTTGGTTTTTCTATTGAGAAAGCTACCCCTACCCCAGTTCCTCACTTACTGTAGTTAGGCATCATACCTGGAGCACAGAGAACATCGAAGATGAAACTGGCCAACATGAGAGGCAAAACAGGCCGATAGTCACAGAGTGTCCCCTCCCGAAGTTCCTCTGCCCGGCACCGCATGGTACTCATCTCACTTGGACCCAGAGGAATCTTCTTGAGCAAGGCAGCTACCTCAGACTCCTGGTATGCCAGTTTTACCTGAGGGCAAAGGAAGGAGCTCAGACCTCTAATACCTCAGCAGAGATCAAGGTACAAGGCTCTGAGATTATAGCATAAGGCTCAGATAGAACCTCTGACCTCTAAGGCCTTGGTAGAAGCTGGGGGCCGCTGCAGCTCCAAGGCAAACATGCCAACACGAAAGGCTAAGTTATGGTGTTCTGGGCGCTCACTTAGTACTGTCAACAGAAAGGCTGCCTTGCTCAGGGTGTTGGTAGCAACCCAAGTCTGACGGCTAGTAGACACCTTGTTCTTCTTGCCCTAAAGAGATAAGCACAAGGAAGCAGGCAGATGACTCTTGACTCACCTTGGTGGAAGGAGAAGGAGGCTCTCAGTTCAGGTAGCGCACTGGAGAGTGAAGGATAAATGGGAGGGGCAGAGAAGGAGATCTCTCTCACCTTGGCAGGGGGCGGCTCTACCTTGAGGTCGGGTGGGTTGGCTAACAGGTCCTGAGCAAGCTCCACGGTGAGACGGGAAGCCTCACTGCTATAGCCATGGGCATGCAAGGCCTCAGCACAGGCAAATAATACCTGGAGGAAGACCATGGGTACCAGACAAGTTTGAAGTCCAAGGACAGGACACCATACTCACTCATGCATCAAAAATCCTGTGAGCACTTGCTATATGCTGAGCCCTGTGCTGGTCCTGGGTATAGCCCAGGAACTCATAGTCTTGTTATAGAAATAAACACACAAACCAGTGTGAAGCTGGCTACTATTGGGAAAAGTCAAGAGGGTAGCAAGTGGATAGGATACCTCATTGAGGCATGGGGCAGAGGGGCATTCAGGGAAGACTTCCTAGAGGAAGTGATCTCTAAGATCTATGAGACCTAAGAAAGGAACAGGAGCTAATCAGGTAAGGTGAAGAATGAACATTCCATGCAAAAAGGCCCATCTGTGCAAAAGCACAGATGCGCAAAACAGCACAGGCTATAGAAATGGTTCACATGACTGTAATATAAGTGACAGAGGAGCTAGATAAGGCTGGAGAAGCATGCAAAGCTCAAACCAAGTGAAACCTCATAGGTCATGCCAAGGACTTTTATTTTTAAAACTAAGGACAATGGGAAACCATGTTATACAGAAGTTTTAAGCAGCTGAGTGACAGAAACAGACACTTCAAGAAAACTAATATGGAAGCAATAAAGAGAAATCAACTATAGGCAAGGAGGCCAGTTAGGAGCCTGCTATAGTCCTGGCATTCCCAACTAGAGCCAGATGGCCCCTCTCCCTGCTGTGGCTAAGGTGTACCCACAGAGTCCCCTCACCTCCATGCGGCTCTCCTGTTCCAGTGGCTTCAGTCCAGCAAACAGGTCGTGTTCCTCCCCAACCCCACCCTCAGCCTTCTCTTCCTCGCCCCCAGCTCCATCCTGGGCATTCAGATAATATGCCTGGTAGTCATCATCTTCCTCTCCAACTGTAGGGGCTGCCTCTTTGGTTTTGGGGAGCCCACTGCCACTCTCATCTGTAGAAGGGAGGTAGTGCCTGGTACAGGCCTCCCCAGATAGTAGGCCAGGGGGGCCAGCAGAGGCTGTGGAAGGTTCAGGCCCTTCTGAGAAATACACACCACCATCTTCTTCGTAAGTATCTGGGGGCTCAGGAAGAAAGGTGGAAGGGCCTCGGGGGCCACCAGAGGGAGGACAGGATGGCAGGCTGTCAGGGAATCCACCAAAGGTGCTGGCCTCTGCACCCAGGGCCAGGCTGTTGTCATCCAGGCTCATCTCAGCCAGATCTGGCTCCAGGGAGCTGTCTTCACTACTCAGCCGGCGTTTGCTCCCTCCACCTGCTGAGCCCTTGCCCCCACTGCTAGCCCCACCCAGTGCCTTGGCTTTACCCCCTCCTGAACCCATCTTATGCAGAGACTTATCTACCCCCTCAGCTGAGAGGCGGCGGGTACCCCTCTGTGACAAGGGGACCCCCTCACCCAACCCCTTGCGCTTGGTCCCAGGCTCCTTGGGCCGCACAGCTGGCTCAGCAGGAAGAGGGCGGGGCCGCTCACGGGACTCCTCCAGGCCCCCAGATCGGGAGGCACCTGGCCGAGGGGGCAGAGCTCGGGCCCAGCACAGTGCCAGCTTGCGGTCAGTGCCGCTATAGGTAACACCAGGAAGCGGGTAGGCCTCTTCCCAGTTGAAGTAGCAGGCCTCTACTGCTGGCCGAAAGCCAGGGAAGAGCCGCTCCAAGGTCTTCTTGTGCTGTCCCCGCTTCACATTCTCAATAACCTTTAGTTGCCACTGGCGCAGCTGTGCACACAGTTCCCGGCGGCTGTGGGAACAAGCGATAAGGCTGCTGGGGACTACACTCTGCACAGAGAAGGGATGGAGGTGGGTGGAGTGAGCATATACCCTGGAAGCGGGGCACAGGGAAGGACCCAGGGAAGTATTTCTGGAGTTAGCTCCACAGACATCACTCCAACACTCAGGGATTTTGAAAAGTGAGTGCTATTGAGGGGAGGGAAGGAAGAAAGCCTCTCAGAAAAAGGATTCATAAATCACTGGTAACCCTAATGCTCAGCCCTTCCCATTTCCCTAGGACTAGAAGAATGGTATGTCTGTATGTGTACAAGGAGATGAGGGCTTAGTCTGTCCTGGATTGGCCCAGTCTCTGAGCTGTGTTAGTGTAGGGAGAGGCTTACCGCTGAGGGCTGAGTGCAGGGTCCAGGACAGCCAACCTCCACAGAGTGACCATCTCATCACACATGCTGGCACATGCATGGGCTGCCACCTCTGACTGTCCATTGCTACGGCCTGTGTGCCCACTGGCACTGCTGTGTGAGGCTGAGGTGCGCACACTATACCACCAACCTGTTATCTGGAAACAAAGAGAGCTCTGAGATGCAGCTAATAGCTTGAACAAAGGTAGAGAAGCCCTCTCCAGCGTCCCTATCAGCAGGAGGGAAATGAGGTTAAGGGAAGGAGAGAATGAACCACCATATGCCTACACAATTCTAGGGGATTACCTGTTCATAGGTGAGGCACTGGTCAGTGAGAATTTCCAACAAGGGGGCAGCATTACTGTCCCTCCGTTTGAACATCTCCCGCACAATGCTAAGCAGGTTCCAGACACCCTCTGGCTCACGGCCCCTTAGAGGGCGCAGCAGACATGCCCATTCAGCAGCAGCTGGAGGCTCCGTGGAAGATAGATACATAGAGTTCACATCACTATGAAAGTAGCAGAGTGAAAAATTATGACCCTAAGACAGGGCTGAACAAAGCAGGTGAAAGTGCAACAGGGATTTGACACAAAAGCAGCCCTGACCCAAAATACAGAGTGTAGGGAAAAAAAGATGTCCACAACAAAAATTCTCAATCTTTCTCTGCCTCAGTTTCCCAACCTCTGAAAGGAAGAAAAATAACTACTGCTCTACTTAACTAAGAACAGATCAATCTATCATCATCAATTGATTCATTAGTGTCATCTTCTGTGTGCCAGGCACTGAACCAGTGCAGAGAATAAAAGGTGGGAGGCATAAGCATTAACAGAACAAAGGATCTGTCAATAGCCTGAGGGCCGCTCTTCTTCCACCACAGACACAGGCATGAAGAGATCCAATTTACCTGAAGACCACAGGGGAGGGGCCACAGAACTTGTGCAGTGTCTTCTTGATATTGTCAGTGAGTGTCGATTCATCCAAATACCAAGTACTCTGGTCAGAGGCCGAGGGCCCTGCTGTAGGGTCTGGGGGTGATAGGCAGTCAGTCACCTAGACATAGGGGTCTGGATTCGCCTGACAACATCAAGCCTTTAGTAAGTGGAGCTCTGCACTACCAGCTCTCTTTCTTCCTACTGCTCTTCTTTCCCACCACACTCACCTGGGGCTCCACACACTGTATTGATGGCTGTTGACTGCGAGGAAAGGAGTTCATCCAGGAGACGCTGGGCTGTGGGGAGAATCTGAGGAGCAAAGGGACAAAGGTATAGGTGACCCAAGGAGGCCTGGGTCTAATAAGAAGGCTAATAATGCAGGGGAAAGCCGGGACGGCTCAGCGGGTTGAGCGCTCGCTTTGAGGCCATGAGGACCGAGGATCGAATCCCGGCTCCGGCCCAGGCAGGACCCACATGCTGAACTGGGGAGTTCCCACAGTTTGGTTCTCTAACTGTCTCTGTCTCTGTCTCTCTCTCTATCTGTCAAAAAGTAAAATAGAAATAACTATG